>JAQSVV010000129.1:2400000-3000000 GCA_036375495.1 Agrotis segetum
ACGCCCCCTCAGATAAGTTGTTACAAAGAACTTGAAATAAATATGTTTAATAAACGCTAAGAGCACAACAAGTACAAACAAGAATAAATAAGTCGAGATTACTGTACTGAATCTTCGTCAGAGTTAATCTTACAAATTGCCTCAAACTTTTTTCTTCATATAATTGAGACAGATGTAATTAAACTGCGTCTGGAAAGTAATATGCTATGATTTCTATACCAGTGTAGTTTTTTTTTTGTTTGGTTTATAAGATATGAACGGGTATTAAAAATTCTCTGATTCTGAAAACTTGTCTTAATAAGAGCGAGTTGTTTATCAGTAGTTAAACTTTATCACAAAATATTTAACCATTTTGTTAAAAATATATAATTTTTTAATCAAATAACTGTCCCTAAGACGTATCATATGGGCAATCCCTGTAAAATACCAAAAACAGTCATTGTCTATTTTAAAATGGTAAAGTTTGTAAGGCTGAAAGTAATCTTTGGAACTACTGAAAATCGATTTTGCATACAATCATGTACCATCAACAAAACCCATAGATTTTGCTAAGTCAGAATAGATGTTACATAAATTTTTTGTAAGCCATGTGGACAAAGTCGCAATAAGTATAACCATCATACCGTAGAAAGTTCACAACCAGAATCATTTTTACGCATATATTTTATATCCATAATAATCAAAAGTATAACCATCATATCGCAGAAAATTCACAGCAAATGGCAGCAGGCATGGCTTCTGTCACGGCTCCGGCGCTGCGGGTCTCCGGCGGTACCACGCGAGCTAATCGTCGCAGATGATTTTACGCCCACCACCGCAGCTTCGGCTTACTGGCCGGCAAGCCGGCCAGCCTCAGCCGCGGCGGTGTGCGAAAAAAACCACCTGCTCCTCAGCTCACGGGCCGCCTCGCCCCTCCGCGCCTACGCTTTTTAAATTACACTCTAGGGGTAGGGCAGACAAGACTACGTGAAGTCGGTTTTGCAGCGATTCATTTCTGTCACTAACTTTTGTAGCACACCATATTGATTTTATAAAACAATTTTTTTATTTTTTTATTATGACTATTAAAATTATTTCTATTCTGAAATTCTGTGATCTTCGAAGTATACTAAGTCAAATTATTCCAAATAATCGGCGCTCTAAATAAACGTTATGCTTAATGAAAATATGCAAAATCGCTATAACTCTGACAAAGGTAATTATGCCCAATACAATTCTGCCATCTTAAAAGTATAGAAATATTAAATTCGGACATAAAAACATTCGGCCAAGAAACAATTATACTAAATATTTTTTATACCATAACAATGTTCGTTTAAAAAAGTTTCTGCCAAGTGAGTTCTGCCAAATAAGTTTCGGAGAAACAAGTTTCTGCCAGATAGAGGGCACCCGGGAAATCCCTGTAAAATACCAAAAACAGTCATTGTCTATTTTAAAATGGTTAAATACGATTTTGAAAATTTTGCCATCAGTAAAAAGCTAGATAATTGCTGAGTGATATAGATGTTACTTTTTTTGTAAGCCATGTGGACAAAGTCGCGGGAGGAGTAATAGTTATTCATATTGTAATTGTAACTAGCTAATTTTTTTACGATATAAACTAAATCTGATTTTTTTTAAAAGCCAAAGATAAAATAGTTCATTGAAAATATAATTATATTTTGTTTCAGTTTTAGTTTAGTTGTAAATATAACTATAGTTTTATTTATTTTTATATCTAGCTTTAGTTAACTGTAAAATTAAATTAAAAATTATTGTTCTCAAAAATAAAAATAAAATATTTCTATTCGAAAAAAAAATACTGAAGTAGGTCTATAATAGTATTAAAAAAAACCAGAAGCTTTCCAATTCCCTGTAAGCCTTAAGCCTTAAGCCATAAAATCGCTAACCAGCTTATCACAAAGGGTAACAACCTTATTCGAGTGCTTTGTTTACTCTCTGCTGAACCGTGGCATTTATGTAAGTGGTAATTAACCCTGATTTCCGAACAAAGGGTCGTGGGCAGACATTAAGAACCATATTTATTCTATTAGAAGATCTATTATGGAGCCTACAACCGTAGCCGTCGGGCATATAGTAACTTTCGTACGCTTTCAATTGACTTCTATTTATTGTTTCTTTTTATTTACAACTAGCGGCCCGTCGTTTACAACTAGTGGCATGTTGAACGCACGGGTGCGAAGCCGGGACGGGATCGACATGATGATTTTCGTCCTCTAAAACCTGGCGATGATGGTTACAAACACAACAAACAAAGAGTAGCCGAATCGGTTCAGCCGTTTTCGTTTTATGAGCTTAGCAATAGCAACACATTTTGCGATCCATTAGAAGATATATAGAAAGATAGATAGAAGAATATCTAGATAGAAAAAGTCTTTCAGCTCTTTCGCATTTGTTTCTATATGGGCTAGCCCAAAGGAACATACTCACCCAGAAGGAGCTAGAACTCCTGTGCTACGACAGATCACAGTAAAATCTATTTTGGCTCCGGACTCAGACAGAACAGTTCGCGAGAGCCAGGGGGCTCTGTGAAGTGTACAACGGCCATTGGAGTCGGTTAGCCACCCACCACGACAGGTTACTGGTTGCCTGTTGAGCCGTTTTCTGGTGTAGACTGTTATGAGGATACGACTTTGGTTTGTAGGCTCGACAAGTATTACTTGTAAATGCCTGTTGAGCTGTTAACACAATACTAACGTTGTTATTATTAGGCAAAGGATACGACGTTTGGTTTGTACAGTGTATTTTCTAAATAGTTTTTACATTTTCTAAATAGTTTAAACCTCTTGTTTCTGCCTCGTTACACTATTGATCTATCAGAAACTTAGTAATGAACAGCCTAGAGATTGAATTCGTGCTCAATTAGGCGCACAATTAGGTTCGCCCATTATTACAAGAGATATGTTCAGCTTAAAGTAACTGCTATACAAAGGAACATTGCTTAACAAAGGATCATTGTTATTATCATTTGTCTAGCCTTTCCCAACTATATTGGGGTCGGCTTCCAGTCGAACTAGATGCAGCTAAATATCAGTATTTTATATGTAGCGACTGCCTATCGGACCTCCACAACCCTACTGGGTAATACGATACACCATGGTTCAAACTGGTCATAGTCAAAATGTAAATATGTATACTAACATAATTTTAAGATTTGTTTTGTTGCTAACCCTATAGTTTTTGAGCGAAATAAGTATTATTACCCGACTGTGCAACGCAAAGGAGGGTAATTTATTTATACTCGTAATATACGATTAATGACATTCTTCTACATACTTTACTTAGAAAAGGTCGAAAAAAGTGTGAAAAGCTCGTGGCTTAGTTACACTTTTTGGTCCTTAAAGCTCTTTAATCGAGAGGGAGCAACTATTGAGGTATATATTTCTCAAATAGTTACCCGAACAATCTAAAAAGGTATTGCACTCATTGTTGCGTATAAAAGGGAAAATATATTTTACTTACCAAACAAAACAACCGTCGCCACAATACATTTTATCTTGTTTATATTTACATGTCTACAGCCTGAAATTTTGGAGATCCTTGAAGATTAGAACCATTATAGTCTTACGTTGCAAAATTCCTCTCCTTCGAGTGATCCAAGGCTGTCTTTATCGCAACTTGAAGACGCTCGTATTTTACGAAACACGTCGCTATATTTCATACAAGACCCGTGCCTTAAGTAAAGTAAATGGTCCTAGCGTCATACTGATATGAGTGAAGCTGGGCTCAGGCTTAGGAGGGCAGGCCAAGTTAATGAGGTTTTTTTTTTATCGTGGTGAAAATCAAATGAGTCCTCCCCTAGGGCGAGACGAGAGTGACTGTCAGACTATTACTAGCTAAAATCCATGTTGTCTTTTAATAACCGTTTTTTTTTTTTTTGGGACAAACCCACCACACTATTCCCAACCACTGCAACTCCTGAAAGCCAGAATCAACAGTGGCAACCACCAGAAAAGCGCCGAGACAATTAAGCTCGACGTGTCCCGGAGAATGAATTTACCTGTCTTGGATCCTGCAACGAAATTAATCAGAAAAGAATAGTGGAGGAGTAGGAAAAAAATATATGTTCCCACTTCCCTCCATGCAAGCAGGAGACAGAACCAAACAAGGCCAATAGGCACAAAGGGACATTACAACTGGGAGAAGCCCAGTTGCCTAGCACCACGGGTAAAATGACTAATATTAATGGGTCCTAAATTGTGAACTGTTATATTTGATTCCAATAATAGGTATGGCAAAAACGCTTGAACGCACGGAAGTTTGTTCGAGTTTCCACAAGGTCCGTATAGTAAACGACTCCAGACGTAGCCTGTATAGTATCCAACATAATATTGCGTTCGTTCTGCCAAAGAATACACTCCCATAGAATATGATGTGCTGATTGTTCATATTCACAATCTGGTGTTGAACATTGACAAAAAGGCGAGGGAACAAGCTTGAAGAAAAATAATTTACTTTTAAAGTTACCATGTCCCGTGAGAAATTGGGCAACACAGTGATCCACCTCCAGCCACGTCCTAGCCAACCGCTCGCGAACGGATGGAAAGAATTGGTGGAGGTGCCGCCCCTTGATGGAATTATCCCACCTGCATTGCCATTCGGATAAAAGTTCCTCCCAAACGTCACTTTGTGGTTTGAATAACCTAGATATTTTAGCACGTTCACGTTGCGGTAAAAAATCAGCATCAGTGGTCTCCCGTGCGGAATAGTACATTGCAGCACGTCGCTGCACTTCAAGGTCGACTGGAAGAACACCAGCAAGTACCGGTAAAGCTTCAGTACTGACGGTCCTGTATGCTTTACTTAAGAATAACAAAGCCAAGCGCTGACTCTGAAGCAATTTACGCCGTGCCGCCCCTATGGTGGCCCTATCGGCCCAAACAGGTGCTCCGTAGCACATACAGCCCAAGTAAGTGGCCCCGTAAATAGTTTTTAAGTTAAAAACGACAAACCCCAAGTAGATTTTGATATTCTCGAAGGCATAAAAGTTATTTTTAGCTTTTTCCCCAACCGTTTTTATATGATCTATGAATGTAAAATTTCTCTCTAAGACTAAACCGAGATAGCACACCGATTGCTTCTTTTTAACGGGAACATTGTTGAATTTAATACTAGGCCACGATTTAAGGTCTCCCTTTAAAAGGAGCTGATAGGTTTTATGTGGTGCAAAAGTCAGACGGTTTCGATCGCCCCACTGAGATATTAATCGTAGGCATGTGTTAGCCAAATTCTCGAGTCCAGCACGAGTACTCGACTGAATGAGTAGGAGACCGTCATCCGCGTAACCAGTTAAAGAACAGCCACTAGGAAGTGGAATCGCGAGGAAATCATCAAAACCTAGATTCCATAAATGGGGACCGATAACCGAACCCTGAGGACAGCCCATAGTGAGAGGTTTCGATACGGAATTATGTCCGAGTTTAAGTTTTGCAGAACCATTTGAAAAGTATGAGCAAAGGAGATTATATATATTATTATAGCAACCACGGCCTTTTATTTTAAGCAGAAGCATTGGCCACCACGCGTTATCAAAAGCCCCAGAAATATCCAAAAAGATTCCAAGTACGTACTTGTGTTCGGAGGTATTAACTATTTTTCTAACAGAGAGTTAATAACCGTTTACATAACAGATACACGGTCCCCGGCAGGCTCTGGCCCTCTAAGGCTGCGGTTCGACTGAGGTGGAGCGGAGCAGAGCGGAGATGACCTGTGTCGCGATTCACCAATGACATGGCTTGAATACACATTGTGTCACATGACCAGCTGTGTGCTTGGTACCATGGGCTCTGCTCTGCTCCGTTCTGCTCCACTCTTTTCCGCTCCACCTCAGTCGAACCGCAGGCTAAGGCCCCCATTAAGGGCCAGTGTCAAATTGCTGACAGCTTTTTAGAGGCGCGCTTTTTGACTTACGTGAATTGACTTAGATACTGAAAGCTCACTGGAAAAGGAAGTAATTAAACTGCACTTTATTTTTTCAGGCGATATAAAATGTATATTAAAACATGTGTGAAGGAGACCGACTATGGGTCCACTCCGGATGTATCTTAATTAGGGTCGTTCTGGATTTCCGATGGTAGTTTCATTGCTTTTGATCCAGAATTTTATTCGGCTTTTTATACCCGTTATTCTAGAACAATTTAAATCTTCTTTTCCATCTAACGACGAACTCTTCTTAATTTCGCAATTAGGTTCAGCATTCTAATAAAAAGTTCCTATTTAATAGGCAGAGAAGGTACGAGAAACTAGTTCCTTACATCGTTGACTCCGATTTATAACATGACGAGATCTTTTACAAGTAATAAAACATGGCTTAAAATACACCGAAATATTATCCCCACATTTTCTTATTCCATAAAGTTTTGATATTAACTGTTAATCGTAACGTTAAGCGCAGCAGTAAAAGTCATCAAACATCCTTATCACATCAAATAAAACGGGAAAAACAAAATAAACCTCAGACGTTTTATTTAACGTTTTACATTTTTACGATACCTTAAAATTATAAATACATTTTGAGATAAAAAAATCATGGCATCGTTTATCACATTTCTTCGTACCATTTCAAGGGTTTTTATTTCTTTGTACGATTTCCCTTGACGAATAGTTGACACAGGAGTACGTGCTACAAGGGAATAACGAGACACGAAAAATAATGGTTTTATATTATAAAGGTCGAATATCTTTTACCTAGACACTTTTTCTAAATTCTTTCGACGCCATTAGTGGTAACTTGAGACTGTTTTTCAAATGACATTTGGAAATGTCAACGCTGGTTATATAATTGAATTAAATTGATCGAGTGTTCGTAATAGCAGAAAAACAAAACGGTTTGCGGTACAGTTTCAGACTTTAGCATTGGATATAGTTTATGACGACAATTTTGTACAACATAATGTTCACAATGTCAAAATGACTCGTGACCGACAAACGAATGATTTCCTTCCTGTAATAAAACATTAATATAAATAAAGCAATATTAGCTCTCAAAATCCTTAAAGCACATTTATCCCTTCAACTGATTTATAGGCAATAAATAAAACGAGTAACAGTAACCCACTAATTAGCACGAAAACTGCATTACAGTTATAAATAGCTCGTATCATAAATTCTAAAGGACTACAGTGTTAACAAAGTCCCATGAGTGCTACAAATCGTAAGATTATTCGAAGCGTTGGAAGTTCAACGCAGGTTGCAGCATCTTAATGGTCAACTAGTATGTTTGTATGTGCATGTATTTCTAAGTTATTTACTAGTTTAGAAACTGTAAAAGATGAACTTTTGGCTGATTTAATAGAGATTAAGCTATAGTTTCCGAGGTCTAGTTAATATCGTGTTTCTCCTTTAAGTTTTGGTTAATTATTGTGAAACTGTTGACTTGCTGCACTTGCTTGTTGTGGGATATTTTTGAACTGAAAGCTCGAAGTAAACAAGACGGTAAGGCGCGATTGGTCCAATTCGCAGTTGGACCAATCGTGAAATGGACCAATCGCGCCTAAACTACAGCCTTTTCTGAATGAATAGCTTTTGCTTTGATGTAGGCAGATCAGTGGCTCTTAGATTACTATTTTAATCTTACGAAGTCCCTAAAAAGTCTGTAACTATCTTACATCATCCTATATTTCAATAAGACTTCCCTTCACGAATTCAAGCTCTTTCAATCCACGTCTAATTTGGACAACAGGTCGTTGGTTTTATCCGGTTTGTCCCACCAGATTTCACAAACCTGGCATGTTCCCTTCTAACAGCTGTATCAGGACAAAATCTGACAGAGATAGAATAGGCAATCCTTCAACAGTAGCCACACAAAAACATGACATACGCACATAGCTTATGGTATCTTTTCAATCACGTTGCAACCCTTTCGTTAAAAGCTGGATTCTTTTCCAGACGGTAACATATTGGAGTATTACTCAGTGTTGCATTTATTTATTAGTGAGGCAACCCGTGTCTAGAAATCTAGATCAACCGGTGAATTAAAATAGTTTCGTTATAATTTATGAGTTTATTTTTATTTTATTGGCGAAATAAAATTTGATGATTTGTTTCTATTATGTTTATCATTAATTTTGATTCATACGTTTTGACGAGATTTTCTCGTAAATTTCAAGTTTTCTTAGAATGCTAAGAAAATAAATCTTGACATTTTCGCTGCTATATTTCGTGATCGTGTTCGTGACACTTGGGTTCTATAGATTTTTATTGAACTAGTTACTGAAATAAAAATATGATTTTTATCTATCCATTTGGGCACGAGCGAATCTTGCCGAATTGAGAAATGATTTTTGCAGAGCTTTTCTCGACCTAAGTTAGAATAATAATTATTATCGATCTTGTTCGTGGTATTACTGTTACTAGCAACTATTGCGAAAAATTAATTGTCCATGAAAAGTATTTAACACGCTTAGCAACCTCCTTAACAAATTCCCTCAAAATTGGTTAAGTAGTTTAGCCTTGACAGAGAGGCAGACAGACTCACGCAGCTAATCATATTACTCGACACCCAACAAACGATTAATCTTCTAAAAATTCCAAATAAAATATACTAACGGGACAGAATAGTAGTGTATAACATTGTAAACGAAGCATTAATATCTTTACGAGCGGTGGCGGTGGTAGGAAGATAAATTTAAAAAATGGCAACTAGAAAAAGTTTGTTCTAATTTCGAATCTCGGTTAGCGCGAAGTGAGTTATTGATATCCATCCGAATGTTGGTGATCATCAGAATTGTAATGATATTTAAGAGTGATCTTGATGATCGTTTTTAGAATGAGTGGATTTGGAAGCATCTAATTTTACACAATATGATAAGAACATTATTTTAATCTTTATGATGATTCTAAAAATCTACACAGTTCTTCTAAATCCCTTATCCGTAAATTACTATGATCATAAAAAAATGTGTCGCCAGCTGTAGTTGTCTTATACTATTTGAGGCGTTAATTAAGAAAATTTTGGTTTAACTTGGACACTGGATAGGCCTTTAACAGTAAATATTTTCTCACAGGTCCGTGGCATTTAATTATTTTGAAAATCAAATGGTTTTTAGGAATTCAGGCGATTCAGATTACTTCTTTGTCATTTTATTGGTAGGTCAAAACCTTTTAATATTGAAAAATTAGGTATCTTAGCCACCCCATTTGCTCATGAGATATAATTTAGACATGAAATAAGAAAATAAATGGCAATTTTCATCTTGATTGATTCAGATAATCTTTTTTATTTCTTTATTGTAAGGTCAAGACCTTTTAAGGGTTAACACGTATCTTTGCAAACTCATTCGCTCAGAAAAATATTATTTTTACTCTGAACTATAAAGTTCAAAGAAAAGGTTGCATTGCGAATGCGCTTAGCAACACGATGATATACCCAAAATAATTTGGAATCAAGACGAAAGGGCGACCTAAAAATACTGGCGGTAGTATCAGGCCAAGTTCAAGCGCCCTCGGTATAATTAGGAAGGTAGGGCAAGTTCAATGACTCAGTCCTAGATATAGTAGCCGATGTGGGTTTACATCGAAAGAGTTTCGCTGAAATATCTGCAGTAGGTGAATGACCTTGACCTTCAGTTGTTTTAATGTAATGGAAGTTCAGTCAAGACCAAGTTTTTTTATCGAAACTTAAAGGGAGGAAATTTAAGAGTCGGTCAATTTATTGTTGTAATATTGACGTGGTGAGATTTTGATATTGAACTTACTGATCTTTCGAAGAATGGAATGGTAATTTAATAAAAAGAGGCCAGATAACTATAATTATGTTTTTTTTTTATATTGCTTATAAAAATACATGTGTTTGAATAATATTTAAATTATATCGTGATGCTCTCTTTAATTGACGTTTTGACAGGTCAAGAAAAAAAAACTACTTATTGTTTTTAGGAAAAAACGTCAAAGTCAAAACTAACAAATTCAATTTTACTTAGAATTATTATAAAAATGTCGCTTTGTTATTTCAAAGTAAATAACAAAGACAGTTAGAAACTAGAAACCTACTTATACTTATCTAAACAATTTATTTTGTAGCCTTAGTAAGTACATTTTTGGACATTAATTGACTTTGAGATATTTTTGAAAGAAAAAGTTGGATGGATCTAATATTTCTAACACCATTTCGTCCTTCATTTAAAAATTAATGGACTTTAGGAAAATAAAGTATCAAGTATGACTCTTTGTTTTCCGTAGACTTCTATAAGTACTTACCTATAAAAAAATAAAAATGGAAAAGATTGTTGACGGTTTCTTACAATAATAGTTAATTTATCAATCAACAGCAGTCTAGAAATAATGAGGCGAAGAAAAATAACTAAATGTGTTTCTTATTAGAAAAATAGTGCCAACATAATTTTAAAAGGGTCATTTATGCAAACATGTCAGATAGACATTAGGCTGCCAGACACATAAGATGGCGCCAAAAGAAAATATTTTTTAAATAATGAAGGCATTTAACATCAAAATACATTATTATAATATATTTCGTTCTGTGATAAATTGATACACAGAACTCGAAATCTTTATTTGGTGCAAAAATGACTAAAAATAAAAGCATACATTTTTTTAATTAAGAAAACCGACCGCTCTAGGCTAGCCTTTGTGTATAAGTGTAGTCTAGCCTTAGTCCATGTCTTGTGACTATTATGAACTAAATAATTAAGCTATTGCGTAGATTTTATCGCGGGCTTCTGAGCGCGACCAACTCGGCGCGGGCGTGGAGACCGAATCAAGAATTTTTCCAAAAACTTAACGAGGAACTGACACCACGCATCGTCTAAAGGGCTTCACACACAGCAGCAATTATGTAAAGATGTACATTATAGCATGATACATCTCATTACATCTTTCCATAGAAATCGTCAGGACACCACACACTGCAGCTATAATGTATATTTTTACATTTTCGAACCTTAAGATACTAAGCGATGCGAAAATATACATTTATATTTCGATACATCTTAATATTCTTATACATCTCAATACATTTCCGTACATCTCTCTTCGAGAAGGATGTTATGAAATGTAAGGAAATATACATTACATTACCTGTTGTGTGTGTAAGGTATGGTAATTTAAAGCTATACATTCCGGGATGTAATGTACATTATAGCTGCTGTGTGTGAAGCCCTTTACGTCGTTTCAGTTCGGGAGACAGATTCTAAACGGCCAGCTACAAAAGGAATTTTCACAATGAAACCTACTTATAAAATTCTCCTACAACAATGAAGTTCTTTACTAAAGTAGGTAGTGCACCACAAACATTTTAAATAAATTACATTCTCGTTAAATACGCGGAAAGCGAGTTTTTTCTTTTAAAATATAAAAATGTTGTGCAATAGCTTCACCGCGGCAGTCTCCGAGTGTCACATCTTTTTTTTATTTAATGATTGGTTGTTTATTTAATCATAGTCTTTATCATTATCATTAACCATCCAAAGGTGTTCCACAATTACTTCGGATTACTTTTTGGGAAGCCCCGGCAAATTAATTGTACAAATTGAGGTTAATAAACACATTTTATTTATTTATTAATATCGTGCCTCCACATTTAGGGCGACTTTCACCAACGGTTAAACATGTTTAATATTTTATCTAAGCACAAAATTCAATAGAATTTTGACATTAAATAAAATTTTAAACATGTTTAACTTTTGGTGAAAGTCGCCCTTAGTCTGTCTTATCAATTTAAGTTCGGGTCTGTACGTTGGCGTCGATCGAATAGTTTTTATTCAGTTTTTTAAATTACTACATATTTTTCTTAATTCAAAACTTAAGTAAATAAATGACAAATATTCTATTCCAACTTTTACTATCTTAGCACTCAAATTCGAAGCACGTGTCACTTTCAGACACTGAAAAATTCATTCCTTACATTTTGTGAAATCCCTAGCGGGTTCAGTTCTCAATATATGACGGTAATAATTCAAACAACCTAATATTTGCTGGTGATTTTTACGACATTGACTTTTTCAAAGAATTAAGTGAAAGACACGGCCATTGATTAAATGTCACCTAAGGTGAAAAAATATTTTGTACACTCTTTTTTTTTCAATTTTACCGTTGAATAGAACTTTTTTTCGATAATAACGAATGTCACATTTTTTATTAGATGGCAATATGCGATCATCACATGAGCTAAAACATCAATAAACTCATCAGTCAATTGTCGTTTGAAAATTATATTTCAGCAAAAAAAAAAAAATGTGCAATTATTTTTTTAGAAATATTTATTTTCTTGTTTTGTTTTTATGTTAAAAAAAGACGTGCAATTGATAGACAGGGCATGATATCACAAAATGGCGCCATTATAATTTTGTTCTTATCTTGGTCGGATAGTAATGTTTTTATTTTTAGTAAAGGCTCTGTCATGTGATACATACATTTATCATGTCGGGGAAGTTCCCTAGAGGGCTGCACCGTCCATATATCTTTATTCTTTGTATGAATGACAAGCCTAATAACGTGTACATGCATTTTTTTACTCATTTATATGATAAAGTCAAACTGATAATAGATCAAAACCACTTTTTAGTGAAAATTAAATAAAAATCTGAACGTTTTGTAAACCAGAACAATTTGTGACCTACCATTTTGTAACACGATTTTTTTCAAAGGTAGTATTATAAAACCAACATAATAAGTTTCTTAGTAAATATTTCTTCTTGTTTAAAAAAGTTTCAACAGGACAAAAGTATGTAAGTTTTTTTCACTGATGCAGAATGCCTATGAATGAATGAAGAAGGATAAAATCTGCGAAAGGTACAATTTGCGAAAGAAACATTTTGCGAAATCGGACATTCCGCGAATGGTACATTTTGCGAAAGGTACATTCTGCGAAAGGTACATTCTGCGAAAGGTACATTTTGCGAAAGGGACATTTTGCTACTTGTGGTCATTTTGCGAAAGGGATATTTTGCATCTGAGCCGTCGTCGTCACTTGATCTAAAATAATGTTTTTCTAATATAAATATTCTCTTTTGTTTACAGATTGATGTACTCCTGTCAGCAATAGGTATGTGCTATGTACTTCTTATGAAACTATAACCACCTTACCTAACCACATTCATTAAAAGCTAAACTTAAGTCTACACTAATATTATATAATATAATTATCAACCTGAAGAGTTTGTTTGTTTGTCAATCTCAGTAATCAGTACCGACTGGCTCGAATTGAAAAAATCTTTCTGTTTTCTATAGTTTATTTATCGAAGAAGGCTATAGACTACATTACATTACGCTACAGCTAATAGGAGCTGAGAGCAGGAGCGAAACCACGGGGCAAAGCTAGTAGATTTTAATTAAAGTTACAAAACCCGATTACAAGCCGTCGACAACACTATGAACTATTAGTATTTCTCATGACAACATCATGTAATAAGTCTACCAACTCGGCTAACTGTGTGAAGTTTACTCCGGGTATATATCAAAATCACTAGGGAAATTACACGCTAATAACTAGCATTTCAATATAATGAAAACACGAATTCGTAGCCTACCACATTTGCAAACGGACGTGACTAAAATTCTAATTAATTGTCATTAAAATCACGAAAACAAAAGCTTGTTTAACTTGAATTAATTCTTTTTTCAAAATAAAGTTATAAAAGACATTAAGAAATTATAGTAATTTTTCTTTTTATAATAAACATTAGGACAAGTAGTCCAGTTAGGTAGGTCCAACTTCGAGAAAGAGGTCAACCGCCGAATCCAACTCAGTTGGGCAGCGTTCGGGAAACTACGCAATGTCTTTTCGTCCGACATACCTCAGTGCCTCAAGACGAAAGTCTTCAACCAATGTGTGTTACCAGTGATGAGTTACGGCACCGAAACGTGGTCTTTCACTATCGGCCTCATCTCAAAGCTCAAAGTCGCTCAGCGAGCTATGGAGAGGGCTATGCTCGGTGTTTCTCTACGTGATCGAATTCGAAATGAGGAGATCCGTAAACGAACTAAAGTAACCGATATAGTCCACCGGATTAGCAAGCTGAAGTGGCAATGGGCAGGCCATATTGCTCGCAGAGCAGATGGCCGATGGGGTCGAAAAGTACTAGAGTGGAGACCACGGACTAGCAAGCGCAGCGTAGGACGTCTACCAGCAAGGTGGACAGACGACCTTATAAAGGTCGCCGGAAGACGCTGAATGCAGGTCGCATCCAACAGGTATATGTGGAGATCGAAAGGGGAGGCCTATGTCCAGCAGTGGACGTCCTACGGCTGAGATGATGATGATGATGAATAGAATTATTCCCGATGGATCCCACTTTTGAATCCCACTTGAATATTTTTCCCGTTGGATCCCAAAAAAATTAAAAGTAATTCCCGTTGAATCCCATAACAAAAGATAAACGTTTTATTCCCGTTGAATCCCAAAAACAATTCCCGTTGGATCCCACATGCTTTGAAAAATCTGAATGCGAGTACTTTCAACGACAAAATTGCTATCATGAATTGCGGTTTACCACCTTGAGCTTATGCTAGCCTAGTACTTTGGCAGGCCATTTAGAGTTACCTTACCCCCGCGCTGCGTGTTCACGTAGCACCAGACTGAAAAACATATATACCTTGATCTTATACTGGCCTAGTACTTTTGCTTGTTAGTGACATTCTATCAGTTTTTAAGTAAAGACTGAAACAAATTCTCAGAATGTGTCTGGTGACCGGTCTATGGAAAGCCTACGGTGGCCGGATCTTGTGGAACTTTTTTTTTAGTAAAATTCATTAATTAGTTACTCGGTAACAGTTTTCTTCTGATATGTACCACATGTTGTTAAAAAGTGGGATTCAACGGGAATTAAAAATGGGATTCATCGGGACTACCTAAAAAATGGGATCCAAAAGTGGGATCCAACGGGAATAATTCGATGAATAAACATTAAAATGTTCCTCATCACCAAAGAGATTTAGGGCTAATTTTTCAATAGTCAGATAACTTTTATCTGAGGAATAAAAATGGCGGTTTGACAGCTTATCTATGGGAAATACGTCAAACCGCTATGTTTATTCCTCAGATAAAGTTATCTGACTATTAAAACTCAGCCCTTAAAAGAAACTATAGACCGGGCCATTGGGAAAATTGTCATATAAAATTGTTGATGCCGTGTGTCAGTAGCACTATCTAGCGTTGCATAGCAACGCGACTACTAGACTGAGCGACTTTTTACCTAGTGGTAAAAAGTTTTGGATCATAAATATCTTCGTGATGTCCCGTCTATTGCTCGTATACAGATTAATGTTTTTGTTCATCACCTTTGCATAACGTCCGTATTTTCAACTATTGATGGACATTTGTGGATAACACTTTAATTATGTCATGGACTGCAGTGTACACCTTCTGTCCAGTTGCGAATCTGTTCAGTTCCTGCGGAGGGTCGCTTCGTCCCAAACACTATCATACTCTTTTGACCTATATTTTAACAGCAATATCCTGTTATATCTGGATAAAATCGGTTTTGTCAAAAAAAAAAAAAAAAAACTGTTGAGTTTTGATATCCGTTTTCAGAATTAGGACTCTTTGAAGCGACGACTTGTGTCCACATATTATTCAATGAAACATGCTTATTTAGTCTACATTGAAACTGATTTAGTAATACTTTTTGCTTTCGATATTTTATTTTTATTTAATGATAGTCTCGCGTTTAACCCGATGGTTAGCGAATGATGTGGTAGACGGTGTTGCACGCTTACCTTTAAGTAACTTATTCACTATAGATTTAATTACCCATAACATAATAACATTAATAAATATGGATGGTTCCATTAGACAAAATCTGCTCTACTTATAAACGCAACCACGGTACAAGAGAAAAATAAAAAAAAAATAAAAAAATAATGTGGGTAGATATTTAATATTTAATGCAACAATGTTTTATTCAAAAAAAGTCAAATAGGTTCTAACTACGAGTATTCTAGATGAATCTATAACGGTTTCGTAAAATTTTGATTATCATTCCAACTTCAAATGTTTTGCTTTTAATATACAACGAATTTAAAGCCACACATAGGCTATGCAAAAAGGGTCAGATACTTTGTGAACCCACAAAGCCTATGACAAAACTAGAAACAATACTACCCGCATTATAATTTCGTTTGTTTCTAACAGAAAATTAAAACGAAATCTCTGTGTGTATTCAAATTAGTATAGCACCAATAAGGGTCTGACTTGTACCACAGATTGTGCTTGTACCCTTTTCTCAATATTCTGTTGATAGGCTTATAAGGGTAGACTACTGTTCGCTTATTTGCTTTTGTTACAAAGAATTCAATAAACCGTATTGACAGGGCTTGCAATATTCACAAAGGATTTGTATTGTGAATATTTTATCCGGTATCAGTGACTACCTTTGCATAAATAAATGGAAATAAGTTTCAAGGAACACTAGAGTTAATTTCGTGAATACATATTTGTATAGCGCCTGACTGGAGGCTTTAAAGTCATAGAAGGCATCCAAAGAAAAGTTCGGTTAAGCAGCTCACAACCTCTTCTAGATCGCCTACCATGAACTCTTAACGCGATCCATGTAGGCTGTAGGAAAGAGATGGCGCTAGACGACTGTCCATGGAGTTTCTTGCACGTTCTTCTCCATAGAGATCTACTTCTTGGAACGTGCATCTACGGTACTTTCACAGTTTTTATGTCTTGTGTCTGGGACCGTAGCACCATAACTATTTTTATACTTGTTTTATTTTATGTCTTTTGACAATTCTTATGTGCCTGTAATTGGCCTAGTTGAAATAAACGATTTGATTTGATTGATTTGATTTGACTTGTATAGCTCTGTCTCTTTCCCACAGCCTAAACTGTATCGCGTTAAGAGCTCGTGGTAAGGCCTTAGGTTTACCTGCTAGATGCCATCAAAATTTGAGAGTGACGGCTAATTAAATCTGAATTTTACTAACTAAAACACCCAATCAGAAGCCACAGATGTTTACAATACACGAAATTCGCCGCACGCTTTTCCTCAATTGAAAAATAAATTCAGAAAGTTATGATGTAAAACACTAATCCGTTCAAAATAATAAAGGAATCCCACTCGATTCAAACAAATAATGAAAACAAAGGAATTTTGTAAAATACATATTATTAATATTTATTTGTGGGCCTATCCCGAATTCGCAGATTAAACGGAACGTAGAAAATTCTCGTTTCTTACCTTTATGCACACACAATTACTCATAATGAAGCGTATGGTCCCTACGGTTACCTATCATAAGATCGAAAACCGTTTGACCGAATTTCATTTGACCGAAAACTTTTCAACTATTATCATTTGGTTTTTTTTTACTTCACCGAAGTCACGTTTGCCACTGTTTCAGTTAACTTATTATCTTTTCGTTTTTTTTTTGTTACTCCAACACATCATTTGGCCGAAAAACTTTTTACCGATGTTACACTTACTCGAAACGACGGTTGTTCAAAGTATTATTTTTCTTAACATTCAGTATACCACTATATTAATTGCCATATTTTCATTTCACCAAACGCCTAAAGCATACAAACGGACATGCAACATGCAAACAAGCACCAAAAAACATACAAGCAAGCATGCAGCATGCAAGCAACCATGCAGCATGCAAGCAAGCATGCAGCATGCAACAAGCACGCAGCATTCAAGCAAGCATGCAAAATGCAACAAGCATTCTTTCTGTCATGGCTCCGGCGCTGCGGGGTTTTGGGTGCCCCCACGCGAGCTTATCGTCGCAGATGATTTGAACGCTCACCACCGCAGCTTCGGCTTACTGGCCGGCTTCGCCGGCCAGCCTCAGCCGCGGCGGCGGCCGTTCTAACCACCTGCTCCTCAGCTCGCGGGCCACCCTACCTCTCCGCGCCTACACGATTTTAAATTACACTCTAGGGGTAGGGCAGACAAGACTACGTAAAGTCGGTTTTACAGCATTTCGTTTCCGCCACAAAATTTTGTAGCGCAATATACTCGTATTGAATTTTTATAACAGTAACTAAGATTTCGGTAAAACGTTGTTTCGGTATGTTGAAAATATGGCAAATAAATCATTTGGCAACTGAAAAAAGTTTAAAAGAGGCTTCGGTCAATAGTAAAAAGTTATTTTGTTAATCGGCGGAACATACTTCGGTAAAATAATACTTATGGCTAATGAAACTTCGATGATCTGAAAATATGTCAAATAATGCATATAACTAAAGAGATGTCGGCCAATAGTTTTCGGTATAATGAAATTCGAACAAACAAAATTCGGTAAATTGATCGGTTCCCGGTCACTACATATAGAAAAATATTGATCATTTGATACAATGATGATATTTCAGATTCGTACTTTTTTGTTTGTTAAAACGATACCAAACGACGATCTTAAAATTGATAAATATTATTCGATATGCGTTAGACTTTCACACATTAAAAAATGTTTGCGATCACTTTGTAAAAATCGAAATCTTTTGTGTTACTTTAGAATGAATCTTCTTTTTTTTAGATTCTTTATTTAAAATATAGATTTAAATCTATAAATTAGATTCATAAATAAATAAAAATAAAAATTTAAGTAAAACAATACAACAATTCAATTGCTTTTCCATACAATTTTAAAAATATATCAGCTTAAAATATGTTAGTGATCACAAACTTTTTTTGATGTGTGTTAGTCGCGTATTCGTGCTGGGGCCTCGGCATGACTAACAAACTTTTACGTAAAACATGTGTTTGTAAACATTACGCTCATCTCATTGAATAAGTGTTACGCTATACCTAACCACATCTTCCTGAAATAGTATGTAATGTAGGACGGTCACCGGATATTGTGGTTTGAGGTTTTCATGTCGTAATTTGATTGGAAGAAAATTAATTACTCTTGTTAAGACTCGCGCACGAAGCGTTTCGTATACCATTAAGATATTATAAAAATCAACGCCACTTTTCGTTGTAATTTTGTAACACAAGAACGGGCTTACTTATTCAAACCAAATATTTAGGTACTTTGTTCGGACTATTTAGTAGATGATTTATGCGAAGTTTGCACAAAATCGGTCGAGCGGTTCTTCATTTATGACATTTTTTTTATAAATGCATTCATTAAATGGCGGATCATTTCGTTAGTGGGGATTTTGTCTTTCAAAGTATCGAGTGGTAGAGCGGCAACTAATACCTACACATCATCTGTGAAAATGTCAACTGTCTAATTGACACGGTTTAGGAGATACAGCGTGGTGACAGACGGTCAGATATAAAGACAGACTGACAGCGGATTCTTGGATGCAGTTTTACCCTATGGGCTGCAGCTGAAAATCAGCGTGACATTATGCTGAGCTGAGGCCCTTTGGCATTCATTTTTATTAAGCTTGTTTTGTTTAAGTTTTAAGTTTTAGCACAAGTGCCAATAAACGCAATTTTCTTTCTTTATTTATTCTTTGGGTACGGGACCCTAAAAAACTTTGACGTATATACAGGGTGGAATTTTGTAATGCCACGTCCTGGAGGGAAGATTTCCTTTGAATACAATTTTCTATCTTCAGTATTAAGAGTACTTTCCCTCCAGGTGGCATTACAAAATTCCACCCTGTATATTCAAATTTACAATTCCTAAACATTAAAGTAACAGGATCAGATTTTTCAGGAATCAGTCAATATTCAGAAGCATGTTTAAACAAATAATTTGGAAAACTTGCGTCGCTTTTCATTCTCACCATAAACTATAAAAGTACTCGTGAAACTTGCACGAAGTAGCTAAATACACTTATCAAACACGACTTTCAAACTAATGAGGCTAATAAATATTCTAGGAGAGTGTAGCTTTTCCGTTCGGCCTAGGCTCTTCAGAAACAATTAGGCCTAGTCGTTTATTTTTATAGCCACGACAGAAACGTGCGGGAATTGAGAACTAAGTGATCAATTGTAGGCTCAGGTGTCAGATTAATTCCAGTGAGGGATAGAGTCGGAGCTATAAAAGTCGTCTAGCGCCATCTCGTTTACTCACTGGAACACGCCTGATTTTAATACGTCATAATACGGCCTCTGGTATCTCTGGTACCATGACGTCTTATCAAGAGAAATCCTAGTGTGGAAACGAGATGATGGCGCTAGACGACTTAAAACCAGGCTTATTTAGACGAGTGAAAGTGACAGAGCTATACAAGTCGTCTAGCGCCATCTCGTTCACTCACTGGAACAAGCCTGGTTTTAAGACGTTGTAATACCCCCCTTGGTATTATTCAGACATGGAGTTGTGTTACTGTCTAATCAGGTAAGTGTCACCTTGGAACGTAAAGGCTATTTAAGTGGTATCGTTTTAAAATCATCAAATGAGTCCTCCCGCCCAAACTGTGAAGGAACATCGTGGATTACGGCCAGTACAATGTCTTGCAGACCCTTTCGCTCCACACAGTGTCGGAGGACTCATTTAAATATTACTATTAAAAAAATGCATTATTCACGCATGGTGCCAGAGAACCAATTAATTTTATTATTTCCTCGTTAAATTGCTTCTTTTCTGTTCTTCTGGGTGAACTCATTCCATTTTAAGCCTCATCTTTATCTATTCTCTGTTCTATATTGAAGCCAAGAGCAAAGTCATATACTATAATATACCAGCATTTATAATGTATAATTTCAAAATGAATGATCTAGCTAAGGTTTTGTAATAATTCTGGCGATCTAAAAAGAGTGTCCATGGAGTTTCTAGCCCGTTCTTTGACACTATAATTTTGTAGTGTTTAATTATATTTTATTATATTTTTTTAAGTATTTTTATCGATTTCAAGGGTGAGTGATGCAAAAACTCTAAGTATATTATTATCATACAGGAACTACATAAATATTAATATTTTATCTATGGGAGGATCAATAAAAATCATAAGAACAGGAAGGTTACGAAACTTTGTTGCCAACCTTCGTAAACTTTTCCATTGCAGTAATTATGATTACTTTCATTGGGGTATCACCTGCTGAAATAATTATTAATATTATGTTTAACCAAGTGGTTATTTTTTGGTTAGGTACGTTAATACGTGTTCTATTTTCAGGCCAGCAACGCCAACGCCTAAAACATCAAAACAAGTAAGTTGGTATGTCAGATTAAAAAAGTTTTATACTGTAATGGGACTGTAATTCAAACTTTTTTACATCCTTTTATTCTCTAACAATAACTGAGTATTTATTTAATTAAATAAGTTATTTCATTATAAATGAGAGCTTTCAGGCCACTGAGCAATAAACCACATTACTCGTAACCTTTTCCCTTTGTTTGCGTACGAATCTGACCGATGTTCGAGAGCTATGAGGGAAGGTCTGTATGCCCAGACCACTTACACACACTATCACACCACATTTGCTTCCAATAGTTCTATTAGTATGACGGGGGGGGGGGGGGGGGGGCTCTCAGAGGGCCAAAGCCTGCCGGGGTCGCGGGATTATTCCCTTACCGTAACCCCGGAACATAACAGGCTATGAAGGACATCGTGGATTTTAGTCAGTAGAAGTCTGACAGTCCCTCCCGCCCTGCCCGGGGTTGGAGGACTCATTTGATGATTTTACCACGCTAAAAGAAAAAAAATACTTCTATTAGTAGGTAGGTAATTATGGATCGCACTCTTTTTCAAAAGTTTGGAATGGTTACACTAATAGCTGGGAGTCGGGATGCCCTGTGGGGTCTTTGTTTTCTAATGGCTACGACCTGAGGTCTTGAAGTCAACAGTGCTTCATGTAGACCACATCATGGCTGACCATCTCAGGCGAGATAGTGGTCAAACTCGAAGGCTATCACTAAATAAAATAAAAGTCTGGCACTCGGGGACTGCCTCGGTAATGCTATTGAATATCTTTTCTTTAGGCTATGTTTAGCCACGTCAACAACAAACACTGTGCCGAATTCTTCCAAACTGAAAGAACGTTAGACGACGCGGGGTGTTAGGCTTATTTTCGTTACGGAATTTCTTCGGTCACCGAGCTCAGAGCACGCGATAAAACCTATACATTAGCTTAAAACATCACGCCTTTTCTTACCTTACACAAGCAGTGACGCAAGTTTCGAATACCTTACGACTTTAGTATCCAGGCGACTATCACAATACATAACCATAGAGTTTCGTACTCAGGCACGCGTCAATGGATGCTAAAGTCGTTAGGTATCGGAGACTTGCGTCGCCTTGTGTACGAAGGGGCAAACAGAACAACAAGTATATCAAAATTGCTTCGCAATTAGTGACACACTGTACGCCTCGCGCCACACAGTGGCTCTTTGATCTAACAGTCAAACGTTTTCTAATCTCATCGTGTCTTGCCTTCCAACACTACTCTCGTTTAATTTGAGATGAGCGAGTCTGTACGTGAACGTATAAGTAAACGTTTTGTGTTTGTGGAGTTAGTAATTAAGAATTAGTTTGGTTTTAATTAGATTTGTCGCCCATCTAACTTATATAATTGTTGTTTTGTTATTCTTTCTTGTTGCGAAAAGAGGTCGATGTTCTGAGTGACATTTTATTTGTGTTGTTTAAATGGCTATTAACTATTTTTTAGTGTTCCGTAGCCAAATGGCGGAAAACGGAACCCTTAAAGATTCGTTATGTCTGTCTGTCCGTCCGTATGTCACACCCACTTTTTGACGAAAATACAAGAGCTATTCTGATGAAACTTGGTAAGTAGATGTATTATATAAACCGCATTAGGATTTTCAACAAAAATTAAACAAAAACGAATTTTGGGGGTACCCCCCATACTTAGAATTGAAACTCAAGACCAAGATAACCAACCAACTACAAGAACTTTTATATTATGTGATTTGCTGCTACGGAACCGGGCTACTGTTCCGTTGTCTACACTAAGAATTTCTCGTGTGTTGTAGGTGTGTTTGCAAAGATTAAAAATTGCACGCACAAACAGTTAGACCAGGAACAACTACTTATAGGTCGTACAAATATGTCTTACGTGTGTGAATCGAACCCGAACACGCATCGCAACAGTCAATTACTCAGCCACTGCTCCGTCAATTGTTATTTTAAGATGAGTGCGAGCAGTATTGTAATAATAGAGTCTTTCAAAGAGTCCTCCCAGAAAAGCGCCTTTACCCTCAAAGTGTCGGAAGTAACGCAATTTGAAAGACATTTGCTTAAGTTCTAAATTGAAGGTCGAATGAATGCCCGACGCCTGTCTTTTGTGCCACTTACTAAGTTTCAGTACGAATAAGAAGAAGGTTTAAGAAGAGGTTTATTGATCTGTTTTTATTACCACCGATTGGTAATAATCATAGGTCGGGATTAGGTAGAGTTATTTATGTACTTATGCTTTTTTTACTGTGGTAAAATCATCAAATGAGTCCTCCCACCCCGGGCAGGGCGGGAGGGACTGTCAGACTTGTACTGACTAAAATCCACGGTGTCCGTCAATAGCCCTTTATGTTCTGGGGTCACGGTAATGAAATAAGTCCCGCGACCATGTACTTACGCTGCGAAATAATAAAGTGGATATGCCCAAAATCCCGGAATTACTTTTAAAGAGTAGAAATATCCCGTGATTTATTTTATAAAAAGTTATTTACTTTCAAAAAATGTATTCGTCTGATCTATTTCTGTAATTTTTATTATTATTATTTATCTGTGATACTGTTTTCCGCAAGAGATTGTATGTTAGAACACCCGGTACGATCCATATAAATATCAACATTTTGATGCAAGTACCAAATTATCTCTATCTAATTCCGACCTCTGGAAATCATGGAAAAATTCAGTGAAGTTGGTAGTGACCTGGTCTAATCTCTAAGCGAAACCCGTGGTTTCGGCTTTTGTTACTTGGCGTTTTGACAACGTGCCCGAATTATGAATGAATGTAATTACAATTTGAAAGATAAGTAGCTCCTTAGAGTCCGCGCCATCACTCGCTGAAGATTTTTAATGCAATTGACATAGACAATTGCGCCGCGTCAAAAGAATTTCAGTCGTGGGGCAGTCTCTAAGTTTTTGTTCGGAAAATTTGATTTTGACGTTAGTTAAGTACGTTCGTACATTCGTATCCGTATCTTCGTCGGCGGACATAGAAAGTAGACTCCTGATTTAGATATTAAAAAGACCACAAACACTCGTGTCCAACAACGCACTTGCAGCAACACCGACACTAAACAGACGAGGCTTTAAACGTACACATAATATAAATAGCTTCCTAGAAAATGTAATATGGTATGAGATACTGTATCTTTTCAACATCTTCATCCAATTACGTTTTCCGTGAAGCAAAGGCTCTGGTTGGCGCGAGGATTAGAACACGAGAGTTTCTTAGATTGCACTATTTAGATTATCTGGAAATAAGACGAAGCTGAATAGGATCTGCTTGTAATTTATGTCGTTTTACATGAACTCGATATAAAATCTGATGATTTCGTATATACAACGTGTAACGTTAAATTCGCAAAACCTCTCGTTGGATATCTCAGCCCATGTTACTGAACAATGTTTGTTCTAAGACTTTGGAAATTCGCAATAAAATAAAATAATTTTTCATACTGATGGGCCCGATCAATTTCTCATTTTATATGAAAAACCAATTAATTTCCAAAAGTCTCAAAACAAAACAAACATTGTTCAGTAACATGGGCCGAGCTACCCCACGAGAGGTTTTGCGCCTTTAACGTTACACGTTGTACGAGTATATCGCAGTCAGATTGTTTTTTATATCAGTGCATTACATTACGGGAAGCTGTTCCCAAAAACACGATGTTTTTGTATTGCGGTTGTATTGTTTTTTTTGACATTTCCCAATAAAATGTCACGCATTAGAGTAGACGGAGCCCTAAACACCTAATAATTAGAAATTATAATACCTATACCTATAATTTAATACCTAGATTAAAAAAATCGGTAAAATAATTGTTCGATCAGATCGCTAAAGTATATTTTCCTTGTGAACAAAGTCGCGGGCGGATCGCTATTGAAGATAATAATGAAGAACTTTCACTTGATTTGTCAGATGGGAAATTACTCTTTCAAACGTCACATTCAGTGACAGCATCGCCGTCAACGAGAAAAATACCCAGATGAAGTTTTTTCAAATTCCATCAAAAAGAGACGAGAATGTTCAGTAGAAAAAGGCAAAATTGGTATCTTTTCTTGTTACCATCTACATCTCTATATTAAAAGCGCCCTGGAATGTCACCTCTTTCTGGGTCAGCGTCTGTGAAGTCGTCCATCTCCAGGCACCCACTGAGTGGGAGGTCTGCCTACTCTGCGTCTTCCGGTTCGTGGTCGCCACTCGAGAACTTTTCTTCCCCATCAGTTGTCAGTTCTACGAGCGATGTGGCCTGCCCATTGCCACTTCAACTTGCAAATTTTAAGAGCTATGTCGGTGACTCTAGTTCTTCATCGAATAATTAAATTATGGAAACACAAACAGATTACTCAAAATCGAATCTGTGGTGTCAACAATGTGTAGTGTGTCAAAGCCATATATCAAAATCCGAAAAACAGTCCTTTTCAATTCAATATTTCACAGTCCCGATCATGTTTGTACCGGTAGTCAATCCATCAAGATCTATTTAAATCCCAACTCGATGGAAGATTAATATGGACAGATTATAAACAAGGTCTCAATCGGTTAAGACAAATATAAGGGGACCGGGTGAAACGGACACTGAGGTACAACCCTCCGATGATTGGGTTCCGTTTACAAGGATTTACTGAGCAATTGTGTTTACATGCTCAGTTTGTGATGTGACGAAGACTAATCTTATCTTACTACTTTTATAAATGCGAAAAGTGGATTGATGCTTGTTATAATTATCTATTAATCAAAAATTGCTTTAAATTCATCGACACGTGGCTGAAGGCCAGTTACCATAAGTTTTTTTATTGTATTTAATGCAAAATCAAGTTAAGTTAGGATGCTCGGTTTAGTGATTTAAGGGGCCCATATCTTAGAGCGCAGCAGGCATTTAGAGCGATTTCCCCCCCTCCTGTCACGTGGCATCACAGCGCTTTTCAAATGAACTTCGCTGACCCCGTTAAAAAACGTACCACCTTGAGCTTATTCTAGCCTAGTACTTTGACAGGCCATTTAGCGTTACCCCCGCGCTGCATGTCACGTGGCGCCAGTGCGCAAAACGTACCACCTTGATCTTATACTAGCCTAGTACTTTTGCTGGTTAGTGAGATTCTAACAGTTTTTAAGCCTACCTGGAATATAACAACTTTTTACTTTTGAAAAATGCGCAGTACAAAGCGTCTCTATGAGATATCGACACGGGCATATTATTGCATACGTTCATGCATTTTTATTTCGAGAAATTCTTTTAAACATGTTTAAAATTCTCTCTTATATATATCTTCAATTTATTTAATAAAAAATATGGTATCCAAGTTAAAGCACAAGTTACTTGTAAAAGTAAGAGTACCATATTATTTGAAATCTTTAAATAATGCAAAAAGAGTATCATCATATCAAGCAAGGATCGAACCCGAACCTCGTAGCTTACCAGTCCCAGCGTTCTTACGTTCGGCTACGCAGTCCGCTGAGTAGACATTTAAAATAGCTGTTCATAAATTATGTCATGATTTTTCATTAGTTCTGATAAAAAAACAACAGACGACGAAGCTTTATCTTTCACATTTTATGTAATCCTGGTACTATCGGGACAAATGCAAGCACATTTTACGACTCTCCTATCAAACTATAAGGCTGCGTTTCCACCAGAGATGTGCGAGGATCCGTAGCGAGGGATGTGTTTGCAAATAACCAATAAAATCGCTTCATTTACCTCGCTTCGGTCAGTACAGCTCTGGTGAAAACGGATCAGTGGAGCTAGATTTTTGCCCATACAAAACAAGCAAGGGATTTGTTCGAGGTATTTGTACGAGGGATGTGTGAGAGTGATGTGTTGCGAAGGATGTGTACGAGAGATATGTGCGAGGGATGTGTAAGTGTGATATGTTGTGAGGAGTGTGTGTTGTGTCTTCATTCCCACTACACCGCACCCTCGTCGCCACATTTCACAGCTACGCTACACATCTTCATAGGCACATTTTCATCGCACAGCTTTGGTGGAAACAACCGCACCAGACCATAACATTGTCCTGAATTCAGGATCAGATATTCAGAATATGATTAAGAGTAAGAAACTTAGTCGCCAAAGCATGTACTAAATCGTGTCCTAATTAGGATGCTACTCGTCCTAAATGCAATTACACTTTCCTGAATAATTCTGGACGTCCTGAATATCGGAGCCTGAATTTAGGACAGTGTAAATTGCCCCTTATGTTTTGAAAGTCATAGTTAAATAGCTAAAATAGTTTGAAACACCGCCGTGATGATATCTTTCGTAATATGTTTGCCTGGTAAGATCGTCAGAAACTGCCCTTAAAAATGATTGAACTTCGTGAAAATCTCGAATCGAAACTCTTTCATATCTATGATAGCCTAGTACCAAAAACTTCGTGTATGACTTGTTAGAGCAGTGTTGTATAGTTTATGTGGCAGATTAGATAGAGACAAAGATACCATAAGAGAGAAACATCGAAGATATCATGGTGTCTCTGTCACACGACAGTGACAGAAATATACTTCGATGCCGCCTGCACTGTGTCTGTAATCTAACCGTTGCGTTTTATGCTTTCCTGTTAACGTGGCTACAAAATTGCACTAAATAGTTAAAACTCAGAAATAAATGGATATTACGTATATTATATCGATCACTAGCGGGGGGAATGGCGCGAGCCAGTAAAAGCGATACAGGTCCTACCTCGGACACGCCTCGCGGGCGACTGAAGCAATGCGTGTAGGGCACGTCGTTATATAATAAAGGGTAAAAAAAAACAGAAATATTTAGAAAAAAAGTAATCGGAAATTGTTCTGACAAACATCATTACCTATCTATTGATATATTTTTTAGGTCCATAAGCATGGTCTACTTCAAGTACCACCGAAAAAACGTTAAAAAATCTCTATTTTCGCGATTTTTTTTGATCAAGTCAAGTTATAAATATCGCGTTTTCAACCGCAGGGTTATTTAGATAGTTTATTGAACTACAACATATATTTTTTTCGGATTTCGGATTTCGGATCGAAAAAAAGAATATTTGATTGTTTATTGTTGAATCAAAAATAGGTCGATTCCTGATTACGTGGCCTTAAGCGTGGAAAGGTACAAACAAACAAACAAACGTACTCTTTATATGATTGACTGGGTAGAGAATTCGTCGTGGTATTAAGTCCGCTTATGTACCTCTATTTGTATGTGAAGTATAAATAATAATTATAGAGAAAACCCTTATTAAAGACCTAAGCTTCTTGTCTTAACTTGTAGGAAGTTAAGACAAGAAGCAAAATCTAATTTACTTCATAACATCAGCGAATACTGTTTAGCCAAGTATCCAGACGTGGTCTGGAAATCCGAATTTCTTGTTATTTCAGACTAAATAATTATGTAAACACATAAAACGCCTCAAATCTTAAGCCTTGTATTGAAAGTACTAGGTTATAGTTCTAGAAAGCTAGGCCACGTTTATTTATCGTGAAAGATCAAACCAATTGAATATAATAAACATACGGCAAACACCTATGCTCTATTAATTATAATTTCATTGGGTAACTAACCATCTAGCTAGATGAACATACTTTAAAGATTAAAGTAATTCTTCGAAAAATGTTTTAGTTCAACTTGAATGGCTGTGTTCAATTTGTTTAATGTTTAAAGTAATTGGGAATAAATGATCCAAGTTATATCCAAAAGCATAATCTATTTTGGCCTTAAAAAAGATATTATAGTTCAATGTATCAAGATTGATCTAGACTTGCGAGATTGGGTATCTGAATACTCAATCCCAAAACAATTTTTACCTCTTTTACGACGTTTTACGAGTATCTCTTTCATATTTTAGAAAATAAAACTAGGTCTTCTCAGCAGTTTCCCTCGCTACTCAGCTTCTATTGTTTGTAGCTCGATGTTATATACATAATAATAATAATAGATACATAACATTTGTCGATAAATAGACAGTCCAACACTAAGGCCCTTCGTTCACTAGGCGACTCAAGTTTCCGATGCCTTACGACTTCAGTATCCAAGCGGCTATCGCAATACAAACCCATAGAGGTTCGAACACAGGCACGCGTCAATGAATACCAAAATCGTAAGGTATCAGAGACTTTCGTCGCCTAGTGTACGAAGGGGCTAAAACAAATTCAGTAGTTCCTGAGATTGGTGCATTCAACCAAAACTAGTTTATAAATTAAATTAATTAGTATACATAGTAAAGATTAAGAGGGCTAAATACCTATCTATCGACATTTAATTTTAGACAATTTTATTGTTTTCTCGTAAAAAGCCTAGAATTGATTTACCCACGCAAACATACTTAAATCATTTATTTATTGAAAAAGTTATCTACCTATCTACAAAATAAATAAACCAATAAGACTAAACTAGACTTATACAGTTTTACATTTTACGATTTGGATGGGATCATTTTTAATGATTTCTTTCATATTTCATGCTCGAGTTAGTTTCCAGTAGAACTCACAAATAGAAATCTTTGTTAGTTCTGCGTGCTGTATGTAACCTGCCCAGTTGCCCGCTACCATCTAATTTTACTAATTCATTGAGTTATGTCAGCAACTTTTTTTAGTCTACGAACCTCCTTAATTCTGAATCGATCACTCAGAGAGATTCCGAGCATAGCTATAGCTCATTGGGCTATCGTCTCATATTTAGATTCAAGACAAATGTCAGCAGTAGAATCTGTCCAGTTCAGCCCATCTCCTTCACGGTCCGCAGCTTTTCAGTGCAGCGTAGCAATGTTGGCTTACCGTTCTAATGGTATATGACAGCTTGCCCAATCCTACTGTAATTCATCCATTTTACATAACAGCTGCAATTAATACTGAATTCTAGATTAACACAAAAAGATCAAAGGCAAAATCTTGGCAAACCTACAATTCAGTAACAAATGAAATAACTCAAAAGGGATTATCGGTAAATTAATGACTTCTTCAAACAAGTCACAAATCAATGTAAAACATAATTAATATTCACAGATGTATGATGAAATCGGAGTGTATGATTGTGACTCATCATCATCTGCCTAGGCTTTTCCCAACTATATTGGGGTCGGCTTCCAGTCAAACCAGATTCAGCTGGATATCATTATTTTACATGGCGACTGCCTGTCGGACCTCCACAACCCACAAACTGGATAATACGATACCCCATGGTAAGACTGGTTGTCAGACTTTAGAGCTTCTGACTAACATTAACGACTGTCAAAGACAAATGACAGCCGGGACCAACGGCTTTATGTGCTTTCCGAGGCACGGAAAAAAGTCGCTATGACAGATGGTCACCCATCCACAGACCAACCTTGGCAAGCGCGGCTTAACCCGGAAGATCGGTCTATGCGGCTGTAATTATTTAGCTACCAGCTCCAAACAACAGTGTATGATTGTGACTACGCGGTTTTAATGGAAAATCCGGAGTTAGGTTTCTGTTGAATACATCGAGATAATGGATTTATACCCAGATAAATATTTAGAAATCTGTCATCGAAATAACTTAGTAAACCTTTTATCTAAACACCAAAGATTGGGCCCCTTCGAGCTGATTTTTAATGGTAATCTTGTCAGAAGTCAGCTCAGTGATTGGTTTACGGAAATAATAAGAGTCAATCAAGTTATTTTGACATGGGATTGACGACAGATTAATCATAGAGCTTTCAGAATCAGAAAGTTTAATATTATGGAAAAGACCTTGATCTTCCTGGTTAAGGGTTAAACAAGTCATCGAAATTTGTTTTTGGGCACAATGTACAAGTCAGCTGCGTGTAAAGTCTTTTATATAGATAAAACAGTATAACACTTGACTGGTCCGAGGTGGCACTGGAGAAGAGCACTTGGAAGGATATTGGGAGGTCTTTGCCCAGCAGTGGGATATAAATGGCTAGAAAAAAAACAAAACGCTTCACATTCTTTATTCACAGTCTGATGCTTTATTGATAACATCGTTAAAAATACAGGTTTTTACAAACTTTTATAATTATGAGCAATCTGTTTGGTTCTCGAAATTATACAAACCAAAAAATAATTGTAATGCACATAGTTTTGCAATTAATTTGTTGCCAGTTGCAGGATATTATTCACCAAATCTGTAACAAGTGATATGTTTATTGTGTTATTATGTAAAACGCTTACGGCGTCCTCCGGAAATTATCTATTTATTTGTACGCAAAGCACGTTTTGCGAACTGAAGGTCTATTACGTACCATTCGATATTTTAGAGTTCAAATTCGAACGATATCTATTGACTGTAGTTGTATTTTATTAACCGTTACAATTTTGACACCGATTTAGGTACGTCTTTAACCAATCAACGACCGAATTTGTATACGATTCTTCAAGATGTCGAATCAGAAACAGCCGTAAATATTAGACATAAATGTATAACTAGATTTAGATTGAGATAACATATTAATTTCGGCCGTAAAACTGTCTTCAGAATTATCATCTATTAAGGTAAGGTACCTACTTACTATTCCTACAGGCACAAAACGGTTTTTCATGAATAAGTTATTTAGTTAAACTCGAAGTTTTCTTTACATTATTCCTTTCATGAAAACAAAAACTTCTTCATAGGATTTTGTGTTGTTTAGATATGTTATTAAAAAAAATATTATTCTTTTTTCTTTGAAAATAAATAAACTTTTAAATATGGTGTTTGTATTGAAAACTATTGTGATGATTATTTTACAATATAAAGGCGTGTAAAAGAACATGGTTGTTTTTTAGTCTGTAATAGTACTAATAGTCGACAGTCCCTTTCAATTCGCTGACTGCTGGAGGACTCATTTGATGATCCTAACATGCCAAAATGAAGTACCTTGTTTGTTGCATAATTGTATCGCCAACACGATTTAATAGACTACCATAATATGCCCCACTCGATACCCTGTGAAGGGTTTTAATTATTCTGAAAATAAATTTACAAATGTTTAAGTGTTATTATCGACACCCTTCTAATGTTCACGGCCTCATCTGTATTCATAAAATGTAAGGTCCGCGGTAAGACCAGGTGAGAGGTTTGGATATTTAAATAAATAACGCCTGTAAGGTAAAGGGGATTATTTGGTGAGACAGGCAACTCAGTGATAGAGTCTTTTAAGTCTCTCAAAACGTTACCTATGCACGCAATAATGCGAAATGATGCGACTAGTTCACCACTAAAGTGGACAAGACGTAGTGACACATAATTTTGCATTACTGCATGCATAGGTAACGTTTTTAGAGACTTTTAAGACTCTATCACTGAGTTGTCTGTCTCACCAAATAATCTCCCTTTACCGTACTTCCTGAATAAAACCTTTTCTGTGACGTAGGTACTGGTTTCATATGTTTATATGTATGTTACCGGTAAACTATTATTTTTTAAACTATGCCTCACTAAGAATTTTTCCAGTGTCGTGGGTACGTTTACAAAATATAGAAATTTACATACACAAACACCCGGAACAGCTTCTTGTAGGTTATATAAAATATGTTCGGTGCGGGAATACCCCGCAACACGCTGGTTTTAGCAGTCGACCTCTCAGACTACCTGTGCCAACCTTTCAATATAATATACGAATATTTAGCAAAAGTAGGCAGGAAACATAGAACGTTAGCATACTCCTTCCATCTTCCGTGGGAAAGAGACAGAGCTGGATGACTTGTATAGCTCTGTTTCTTTCCCACAATTAAACTGGATCGCGTTAAGAGCTCGTGGTAAGGCCGCTGGTCTCTGATACCTTACGACTTTGTCCAATGACGCGTACCTGTGTACGCACTCTATGGATTTGTATTGCAATAGTCATCTGGATACCAAAGTCGCAAGGTATCGGAGACTTGCGTCGCGTTGTGTACGAAGGGCCTTAAGGTCATGGCGCACTAAACCGGCATGCACCCAACTTAATGTCATTCAATTAGAGTAAAATCATGTGTCATGTAATATATTTCATAATGTCAACATGAAAAAGCCAACTACTAAAACTAGGGTTTAGTCGATTACCCTTTAAGGTAGTGTTCAAACATGTACAAATGTTTAAGTGTTATATCGCCTTCTAATGTTCACGGCCTTATCTGTATTCATAAATGTAAGGTTCGAGGTATCTAAAATGGTGCTAAGGTTTGGATATTTAAATAAATAACGCCTGTAAGGTAAAGGGGATTATTTGGTGAGACAGGCAACTCTAGCTTATTGAATTTATTCGTTCACGTGGTTAACTAAATTCACAATATAAAAATGTTAAATTCACAAAAATATTGAATTTAGGATCAGTTCACACCGTGTTGTGACGCGACGCGTCGTAAAGCGACGACTGGAAATGTGTATTCGAAAATTAAAGTTTAATAAAAAAAGATTTTGAGTCGCTGGCGTGGCCTACCTGTTTTTATGTTAATAATTTCGTCACTAAAATACTAACGTGACGAACATGAGTAATATAATAAACTTGAAAGTTACGTTATTATTTTAAAAGCTAAGTCATAATAATTATGTTAAGTAAAAAATAAATAGGTATATGTAGAAGAAAAATAAATCAAGCGATCACATGCATAATAAAGGTTCACAGCTAAAATGAAGTTTCAATGAACATAGAAGCTTATCGATAAATTATTACTGTTTTAATAAATTTATTAAAGCTCAAATCTATCCATATAAATCCGCCTGTCTATACAATATCCTTTAAACGGTTGATTAAAATTCTCACGCGTCCTTTAGTGCTAAAACAGACTGTTCACACATAAATATGATAGTTCGTGATTCCACCTAGTTTGTCCGACTTGAACTTCACTTGTTAATAATCTACTATTGGAAAAAGAACTCAAACAAGAAAATTTATTATTTTCGCGATGCTTTCGCGCCTACTAGTAGACTGCAACTGTTTTTTTCAGCAGAGCTCGTCAGTTCTTGCTGGCCAGTTTGATTTTTAAATCGATTTCAATCTAACATACGATGTGGAAACAAATAGTTCCATATTTCTTAAGTTGTTCAAAAATCTTTAAAATAAATTGTCTAGATTCCGATTCGAGTAATTAACCGATACCGAGAAAAAAAAATAACTTTTTAAAAATATTCTTCGTGCAATATGAGTATGACAGTCTTTTTTCAATTTTCAAAACCTATGCTGTTATCATAGTCAGTACCCCCGGCAAAAATTGTAAGGGTCATACTTACAGAGCAAGAGATATGTAAAACTTTTTTTCTGTGACGTAGGTACTGGTTTCATATGTTTATATGTATGTTACCGGTAAACTATTATTTTTTAAACTATGCCTCACTAAGAATTTTTCCAGTGTCGTGGGTGCGTTTACAAAATATAGAAATTTACATACACAAACACCCGGAACAGCTTCTTGTAGGTTATATAAAATATGTTCGGTGCGGGAATCGAACCCCGCAACACGCTGCGTAGCAGTCGACCTCTCAGACACCTGTGCCAACCTTGTCAATATAATATACGCATATTTAGCAAAAGTAGGCAGGAAACATAGAACGTTAGCATACTCCTTCCATCTCATCCGTGGGAAAGAGACAGAGCTGGATGACTTGTATAGCTCTGTTTCTTTCCCACAGCCTAAACTGGATCGCGTTAAGAGCTCGTGGTAAGGCCTCTGGTCTCTGATACCTTACGACTTTGGTTTCCAATGACGCGTACCTGTGTACGAAACTCTATGGATTTGTATTGCAATAGTCATCTGGATACTAAAGTCGTAAGGTATCGGAGACTTGCGTCGCGTTGTGTACGAAGGGCCTTAAGGTCATGGCGCACTAAACCGGCAGGGTTCCCACCCAGCACTTAAGTTGTCATTCAATTTAGAGCCTTAAAATCATGTGTCATGTAATATATTTCATAATGTCAACATGAAAAAGCCAACTACTAAAAATAGGGTTTAGTCGATTATCTTTAAGGTGGTGTTCAAATATGTACGAAGGTAAGTCCTATGTGCCGTGGTTCAGTTATATTTTAGTAGATTTTATTTTCGTATCTAAAATGGTGCTAATGGAATATTAGAGTATCATTTCCTCAAAGGAAAACTCGCGAAAGAAAGTGCTAAAGAATTTCTTACCACTTAAGGAAAATCCATTCACTTTATACGCACGACTTTCCTTTCTTAGCTTATTGAATTTATGCGTTCACGTGGTTAGCTTAATTCTCAATATTAAAAACTAGCTTCTGCCCGCGACTTCGTACGCGGATCCTGTTGTTTATGCTAGCGACAACGGGGTCGTCAAAATCGAAGATTTGAAAAGTCTGATACCCAATTCCAAGAGCCCGGGTAAATATTGGGAGTTTGACCAGTAGAGTAAAATATTTAGGTACTCAATTATACATCGTCATCGAAAATCAGTCCTGAACTGTTACCGCCATCACTGCGTGGAGGTTCTAAGTTTATGTTATTTAATAATTATACAGTGAAATGAGTGATAGCTTTGATTTCCACAGCAGGTGTTCCAGATCTTCAATTTTTATACATAATAGTGTTAATGCTCATCAGATTGAAACAACTCTTGCTAAGACGTCATTCCGGAAAATGAACTTATAGTGTAGCTGTAGCACTTGGAGTTCCACATCAGGTGTTCCAGGTCTTCAATTTTTATATGTCAACAGAGAGTGCTCATCAGGCTGAACAACTTTGCAAAGACGTCATTCCTTTATATGTTATAATGCAGCTGGGCTCTTAGAGACCCACAACAGGTGTTCCAGATCTTCAATTTTTATACGTCAATAGAGACTGCTCATCAGGCTGAACAACTCTTGCTAAGACTTCATTCCTATATAGGTATCTTAGTTATAGTTTTAGCTGGGCTTTGGTGTTCCACACAGGTGTTCCAGATCAAACAAAATTTTAGAAGTCACCAGAGAGTGCTCGTCGAAGTGAACAACTTTACAAAGACGTCATTCCTGTATATGTTATAGTGTAGCTGGGCTCTTGGTGTTCCACATCAGGTGTTCCAGATCTTCATTTTATATGTCAACAGAAAGTGCTCATCTGGGTGAACAACTTTGCTGAGACGTCATTCCTGTATATGTAATAGTGTAGCTGGGCTCTTGGACTTTCCACATCAGGTGTTCCAGATCTTCAAATTTATTCTCTCAGCAGAAAATGCTCATGACGTGGAACATTTTTGCTATTGCTCTATTTTTGTATCTCTTATAGTTTAGCTGGTCCGTTGCGGTTCAGCACCAGGCGTTCAAGATTGCCAAGATAAATTATAGCCTATGTGTTCTGCCAGACTTAATACCTATACAATCAAAAAAAAGAATCATTCAAATCCGTCCAGTACTTTTGAGTTTATCCCGGACATACATACAGTGAAACAGATAAACAGACAAACGACAAAAATTACTAAAAACTATATTTTTGGCTTCGGTATCGATTGTAGATCACACCCCAAGTATTCTTTTTAAAAAATATTCAATGTACAGTTTTGACTTTCCTACTATCTATACAGGGTGGAATTTTGTAATGCCACCTGGAGGGAAAGTACTCTTAATACTGCAGATAGAAAATTTGACTCAAAAAAACATATATTTGACTATTTTGATTAGAAAGCAAACTGCATTCAAAGATTTCAAAAATTCTCTTCTCCCACCCGGGAATCGAAACCGGCTAAAATCTGAGAAAAATTATACCCTGTACTTTTATTGCACCGGTCAATTCTAAGGATGAAATCTCTCTAACAAACATGATAAATCAAATGAAAGGAAAACCAGGAAATCTTAAATTAAAGCTCTCGTAACATGTAGGTAATATTATGGTTTCTTGGTCCTATCGGTGGAATTTTGTAATGCCACCTGGAGGGAAAGCACCCTTAATACTGCAGATAGAAAATTTAACTCAAAGGAAACATTCCTTTACTTTTGAATAGAAAGCAAACTGCATTCAAAGATTTTCGAAAATTCTCTTCTCCCACAAGGGAATTGAAGAAAAAAAACCATATTACATGTTACGAGAGCTTTAATTTAAGATTTCCTGGTTTTCCTTTCATCTTAATTTATCATTTTCGTGTAGAGAGATTTCATCGTTATAATTGACCCTAACGATCGGTGCAATAAAAGTACAGGGTATAATTTTTTCAGATTTTAGCCGGTTCGATTCCCGGGTGGGAGAAGAGAATTTTCGAAAATCTGTGAATGCAGTTTGCTTTCTATTCAAAAATACAAGGAATGTTTCCATTGAGTAAAATTTTTTATCTGCAGTAATAAGGGTACTTTCCCTCCAGGTGGCACTTACAAAATTCCACCCTGTATACGATATGATAGAAATAGTATCTGACCAAGTCAAAACTGTACATTGAATATGTTTTTTAAAAGAATACTTGGGGTGTGATCTACAATCGATACCGAAGCAAAAAATATAGTTTTTAGAATTTTTGTCTGTTGTCTGTTTGTCTGTTTATCTGTTTGTCTGTATGTATGTCCGGGATAAACTCAAAAAGTACTGGACGGATTTGAATGATAACCTTTTTTTTTGTTGTATAGGTATTAAGTCTGGCCAACACATAGGCTATAATTTATCTTGGAAACTTGAACACCTGGTGCAGAACCGCAATGGACCAGCTACACTATAAGAGATACAAAAATGGTGTGATAGCAAAAATTGTTCTACATGATGAACATTTTCTGCTGAGAGAATAAATTTGAAGATCTGGAACACCTGATGTGGAACTCAAGAGCCCAGCTACACTATAACATATACAGGAATAACGTCTTAGCAAGAGTTGCTCAGCCTGATGAGCACTCTCTGTTGACGTAAAAAAAATTGAAGATCTGGAACACCTGTTGTGGAACTCCAAGAGGCAGCTACACTATAACATATAAAGGAATGACGTCTTAGCAGGAGTTGTTCAATCTGATGAGCATTATCACTATTGATGTATAAAATGGAAGATCTGGAACACCTGTTGAACTCCAAAAGCCTAGCTACACTAAGGAGTGGCGTCTTAGCAAAGTAGTTCAGCCTGATGAGCAGTCTCTGTTGACGAAAAAAAGTGAAGATCTTGAACACCTGATGTGGAACACAAGAGCCCACCTACACTATAACATAATATAGGAATAACATCTTAGCAAGAGTTGCTCATCCTGATGAGCACTCTCTATTGATGTAAAAAATTGAAGATCTGGATCACCTGATGTGGAACTCCAAGAGCCCAGCTTCACTATAACAAAAAAAAGAATGACGTCTTAGCAAAATTGTTCAGCCTGATGACCAGTCTCTGTTGACGTTTAAAAAATGAAGATCTTGAATACTTGATGTAGAACTCCAAGAGCCCAGCCTGCTACACTATAACATATTATGTATATATGAATGATGTCTTAGCATGAGTTGTTCAGCCTAATGACCACTCTCTGATTACGTATGAAAATTGAGATATGGAACACCTTCTGTGGAACTCCAAGAGCCTAGCTACACTATAATATAAATATAGGAATCACGTCTTAGCAAGAGCTGTTTAGTCTGATGAGCATTTCCTGTTGACTTACAAAAATGAAAGATCTGGAACGTCTGGAATCGTCACGCGCGTCCAGTTGTTTTCCCGTCCCCATCAGGCTCTAAGAATTTCACATCAGACGTTTTAGATCTTCGATTTTGTCGACCCCGTTGTCGCTGGCATAATAAGCAACAGGATCCGCGTACGAAGTCGCGGGCAGAAGCTAGTTTTATTATATGTATAGATGTTAAATTCACAAAAATATTGAATTTAGGATCAGTTCAGACCGTGAAGCGACGCAACGTGATATTGGCAATGTGTATTCGAAAATTAAAGTTTGATAAAAATAGATTTTGAGTCGCTGTCGTGGAATATTTTTAAGGAAATAATTTCGGTACTAAAATATTTACGTTACCAACATCAGTAATAATTTAACAAACAATCACATGCGTGATAGATCTTCACAGCTATGTTTAAAAATAAGTATTAATAGACCATACATACCGGAAGCTTATCGATAAATTATTACTGTATTAATAAATTTATTAAAGCTCAAATCCATTCATATAAATCCGCCTGTCTATACAATATCCTATAAACGGTTGATTAAAATTCTCACGCGTCCTTTAGTGCTAAAACAGACTGTTCACACATAAATACTGATAGTTCGTGATTCCACCTCATTGTCCGACTCTAACTTAGTTATTTATTCTTGGTGTGGTACAAGTTACAAGCTTTGATAAATTATGGATAGTAGTGCTTGAGGGGCAAGTTTTAGAACTGGGTTTGTTGCAACTGTTTGTGATTGTAGCACAGCTGTCATTTCAAGTTGTTTTATTTATGTTGGCTAATTAAGTATAGCGCCGAACCCAGAATCACCTATGTGTTATATTTACTGTAGTGACGTGTCTTGGCTTCGACATTATTTTATAGGACATTTATTTTAATCCTTACTCAGGAATTTGTCCTCGCGTTGAAAAGCGCATTAAAATTCTTTGCGTTGTTTGAAAGATTTAAACGCATGGTTCCGGAAAGCGACTTTGTTTTACATTCTTTAAAGTAAGCGGATATGCATATATTTTAGATTTAAACTACATAAAATTAACAATAAATGTTTTAGTTCTAAAAATATCAAAAGAACTAAGGGAATATGCAAGACAGTCTTCTCATAAAAACAAAGTTTCCGTTTAGAACATAATTTTATGGACTAGAAACACAAACTGTAGTCAAACTAAATGAAAATCGCACATCTCATCATTTGCACCACACCCCAACAAAATAACAGAGAAGCCTCACTTCATCGCCAACTAACTCTAGTTAAGGTGTTACCTTACCCGTTTACGCTTATAAAGTGGCCTCTGTCGCATACTGATCAAATTCGCTTAACCACTGATTAATGTATGGTACCATCAACCTCCTTCCGTTTCCCGTTAGCATTAGCAATTGAAATATTTCGCTTTTCTTTGCAAATAGATCAATTCTTATGCCATTTTGCACTTTTGTGAATAGTAAAACAGTTCATTAGTTATTTTATGATCTTTTTATGTGCTGGGAAAGTGGGTTTTATGATTCTGCCACGATTTTGTGGTGTAAGTGTATGCAAGTCGTTTTGTAAGCAAGTTGACTTTCTGTTTAAAACAGCTTCTATTGACTTTCCGAACTTCTTGGCATTTGAATTATGCCGTATCCAAGTAGTTTCATTGTCTAGTTCCATTATGGAACTACTATGTCTATTGACAGCAAATTTTGGGCTATATAAGTCTATGGTCTCCTATTTTATGCCAAACATGGCGTCTGATGTTAGCGTCAACGTTTAATTCCGTTCCGATCGACGTCTGAATGCAACGCACAGCGTCGGCGGTCAATACATCCGCTAAAAGATTTAACAGCTTCTGTCAACAATTCGTCTTAAACCTCATAATTTTGTATGAGAGACGACCTTCACGCTGCAATTGTTCGAAATGACTAGAGACGCGACGCACAGCGTTTACAACAATTTCGGGAAATGATTTTCGGTGCCTCTTTTTAACGCATCATTTTTTTTACTTTTCTTCATCATTACTGCTGGTTAAACACTTTACCTAACCCCATTTCCTTTTGCAATCGTACTCCTTCAAATCATTCCAAAACGCAAATTGGAATATCACACGAAACGTTCCGAAGTATTATCGAACGAGGTATTCAAAATGGTTCCGAGATCCGCGCGCAATTTACGCTAAACAGCGCAGTGGTACATTGCTCACCTCAATTTCGGTGAGGTGGAATTCTGTCACGGTATGTACAAACTACACTGAAACAGAATATATGATCAAAGAACAAGAATTCAGGGCAACTTTGTAGGCTGTTATTAGGTTGATATACGCGAAGCATTAATTTTGTTGTAATACGAGTTTAAGACCATAATGAGGGAATGAACAAAAAGGTAATGTAATTTCGCTGTAAAAACAGTAAGTTGAGATAGAAGTAGTAAGTAAAGCCTGTATAAAACTTATTAAACATTTTATTGGGTGGTTAAATCATTAAAAGAGAGCGGAAGAGACTGTTAGACTCTTTAGGCCAGTTGTTTGATCAGTAGTTAAGCTAACAATTCTTTAAATCCTAATATTTTGAACCATTTCTTAAAAAATGTATAGTACATTAACAAATAGGTACTTAAACACTGTTTAAGCTTTGATCGAGGCTTGACTGCAGTCAACCCGTAATCATGGCGCTTGCAACAACTTCAAAATATCGGGATCTCAAACAAATGTTATAATCTCGGAAGATATCCAGTAAGTGACATTTTAAATTTAAATAGGTACTTTTCTTAACGACTGATAAAACTACATACCTTAAATAACTATACATCAATCGTGTTCTTTTGGTTCCCCATTGCATTCCAGGACCACGATATCCTACTTCCGTTAGGACCTTAAAGTTTGTGCTGTACATAAATCGAATACTTCGAACTTATCAATAACTTACAATTAGAACTATGTGCAGCACAGTGCACAACTATTATGTTAGTTTATTGACTGAAAGATCCTTCGAAATACATACCTAGACTGCAGTCTCTATTTCAAACGACAGTGCATCCATTCATACATCCTCGTATAGGTTACAAGTGTAACTTTATATTCTCCGTATTGAAATCAAACTCTATTGAGCAGAAATGCGCCATTTTGTTATATCCGTCTTCGTTGTGTTCCTCTTTCGTAGGTAATTTGACGTCTATTGTGCTGCCTTCTTCGAAAATTGCTCTGAATGATATGTCTACGTTGCCCCGTAGTGATGCATTGAATATTTTGTAAATGCAGTTAAATTTTGTCGATTGAAAAAGAGGATCCAAGAGTTTCTTGCCCGTTCTTCTCCATAGAGATCATCGCTTTAGGAATGTGCTGGGCACCTACGCGGATTTGATTTTGATTTCATATTTAAACTTGGAAATAACTTTTTAGTACATACCTAATAGTCAATATGACTGAGAAAATCTACGTAATGAACTATATTTTTTTAGGAGAGCAGTGTGGTGATACAGCACCGACTCACGAGTCGTGGATTCAAACCCAGCTAAGCGCATTACTTTTAGTAATTTATTTTATCACCATTGCTTTCGAAACGATGAAGTAAAACGTCGTCGTGAAGAAACCGGAATGTCCTCGAACGAAAAATTACGTTATAAACCATGTGACATAGGTATCTACCATCTCGCACTGAGGCTCTCGTTGTGGATTATAGTCCACTCCCTCTCAGAGAGGAGGCCTGTGTCCCAGCAGCAGTGGAAACATAGGCTGATGATGATAACGATGAAAAAGCCAAAAAAAAAACACTGTTTTACAAAATTTTTGCTGACGGACTAATAAGATTTGCCACAATGCAACATTTAATGATTTAATATTTTAAAAGTGCACAATAGGTAATTATGTATTAACGTAACACGTGCTAGCTATAGATCAACAGTGGGACAATAATATGATCCAGTGTCTCATTATTCAGTCCCTATTCTAGTTGAAATCAAGGTGTTGTCTAAACCATATCGAAGGTACGCGACTGAAGTTCTGCGGCTAATTTTACGTTCCGACTTATTCGGCTAGCATACTGCACTTTATGTGGGGCACAGATGAAATGGATTTCAGTTGAAACACTTCTCACACGTTCAGGACATAAGGAAGGAAAGTTGAATATGAAATATGGCAGATTAAGGCGCATGCGTGCGACATAGCGCTTTCTATCGCATTAGGAATGAGCTATGGTTGCTACGTGATAAACTGTTTGGTTGAACCAGATATTATTATTGCTTTCAGCATAAAAAATAAAAACGTTAGTTAAAAGTAGTCTTTTTTTTTAGCTTGGTAAAATCATCAAATGATTCTTCCTACCCAGGGCAGGGCGGGAGAGACTGTCAGACTTGTACTGACTAAAATCCACGGGTCACGGTAACGGAATAAGTCTCGCGACCCCGGCAGGTCTTGGCCCTCTAGAGGAGGGCCCCGTCATCTTGCTGACGCTTTTCGAGGCGCGCGTGGAACACATCGCGCCGTCGGTCGACCCGCCCGGGTATGGTCCATGGGCGAGTTGCCCATTACTCGCCGCCCGCGGTTGCGGCGGAGGGAGGACGCTGTCCTCTCTCTCTCACGGCCCGCCTCCTCCTTCGCGAACATAACTGCTTCGCCGAAGGAGGCGACCGCTTCCCACTCCGCCACCGCTTCCCACTCCGTCGGTCAAATATAGTCTTAGGGGAGGTTGGCCTAAAGACGGGTAGCCCGCAGCTCTTCATAGGGAGAGGCGACGCGTCCTGCACGCACACATTCTCATTAGCAAGAACGACGCGTAATTTAACATGCATACCCATTTTAGGCGGGCTACCCGCGTTGTGCTTACCTCCCCTAATTCTTAAAATTTCTTATATCTTAGTATACAAACGTAAATGTATAGCATTTACCTCTATTATTTTCGATTTCACATAATTTGGTAACGGATTCATATATTTTGATCGCTTATTGTAGTTTAACATTTATTTCTGAAAGTTGAGATCAGATTTTGATCAATAGCATCCATTAATAAACTGCACATCTGCCGCTTGAATAAATCAAATAGATATTGAATTTATGCTGAAATAAAATAATTATGATATTTACAGACATGAGTGCTTAATGTAATGTTATAAATTAATGTATGAAAACATTATTGACAAAAGGGCACAGACAGAAGACACTTCAGATTTATTTTTCAATAAACATAGAAAAACAAAAATTCTTAGGTTCTTACGTTATAGTGCCATTGTCGCATTTATATTTTTTTCATAAGGCGCTCCCTCACCGCGAGCATTCACCTGTAATGTAACATCATCATCAGCCGGTAGACGTCCACTGCTAAACATAGGCCTCCCCCTTAGAATGAATGTAACATAAAAGTGCGCAATTTGATGCTTTATTGTCTTCGAATGTTGGAATCTGTAACGTTACATTACAGGTGAATGCTCGCAGTGACGGAGCGCCTTTACGTAATTTTTAGATTTTTTTTTGCTAGTTTTATTTACAAACAGGATTTTAACAGGGAGTAAAATATTGATGAAAAATGTAACTCTGAAATTCGTGCCATATTTTGTTGAATATTCAACTTTGATGTTTCATAAACATACAAAATTAAATTAGTGCCATGCCACCGGGCTTGTTTGGAAAGGTTTAAAAGCAAAGCCGCCATTTTTATTTGCGTGTTGAAGTGTTTATTATTATTTATTCAGTACATTTGAATGTGGTGCAAGTAATTTACATTCGCCAACTTTCGAATGTGTGAATGTTTGCGATTTTGCAAGGAAAAAAAAATGTCTTTAGGGCACCAAAATGTTTCACAAAATAAATGAAATATTTGAAATGTTTTTTTTTTTATATAGTTTATGTAATTGACACAAACGGGATTGTTAAAAAAAACATCTATTCGAATTCCGCAATGCTCCAAATTTAAATGAATAAAACAGTCCATCTTGCTGTCAGTGAGGCCTCATGTAAACATCGGAATCATTCGGCTAAACTCGGAGATTTATGTGCATTTTACACCATCCTACGGAATCCACTGAACGTTTGACTTTGTAAACTGTGAACAATTTTATAATAATAACACGTGCTGAGTTAACTGCTACAGTTACTGAACAGTTAAATATACTGAAGTTATAAACTTCTGTGTGATTGTGAAATTATATGTATGGTATGGGAAGTTGGGTCTTTGGTTCTATAAATAGCTGCTGCATTTTTTTTTGTGGCAAAATCATCATAATATAATGAGTCTGCCAGCCTTGAATGGAACGGCAAATACTATATCAGACATTTCGGGTGCATTTCGTTATTGTTGTTTGTTGTTCGATGCACTATACCTGTCATTCAGTCCCTTTAAAATTTTCATTCAGTTTGATGGAATTTTTATTTTATGTACGTTTTCGTTAATTAATCTTAAAATAATGTGATTGCGATAGGTTTTATTAATTCAAAAACTGCAACTGCATTTAGTAGAAAAAAGTATAATTCATTAATTATCAGAAATGTGCAATTCTATAAAACAAACTTAATTCCTTAAAACAAAATTAATTAAATAGTCCAAGGTGAGAACTACGGTTTTATTCGTTCGGGAACGAAAAATTAATAAAATCCACAGGTGAATAACGATGTTTATGTGAAAAATTGTTTAAACAAAGGTTTTGAAACCGCTAAGTATTAACTGTTTTATATTCATTTTTATTTTGAAGAAATAAAAAATTTAAACAAAACGCATTTTTATTCGATTGATAACAATACAACTTTATGACGTAAAATAGTAGTTTCGAAGTGAAGATTGAAAAACAAAGTTTTGATAAACAAATTTCCGCGTTACATAACCTCCTGACAATTTTATTTAAAGCTGGAGAAAGTTGAAAATTGAGTTTTAAAATTGTCATCTATAGCCTCGAAAGCTTGAACTCGCGGGTTTTGAGAGGCAATATCGGGATGTCGTATGACACGGCCCATATTCGTCTTATGAATAAAGTTAGGTAAAGGAGTTTGACAGATGTCTTAGTTTGAACAAAATATGCGAAAACTTTATACATAAATATAATTGAATAGATAAGTGTTCACTTAGAGATTTAAACCATTTTCTACATTAAATTACATACTTGCAAACATCTGTTCCCCGAATATGCGGTTGGTTAACTTGCCGTCCGATCATGGTCGTATTGTGTTCCACGCACGCCTCAAAGAGCTGTCAACAACCTGACGGCGCCTCCATAGAAGGCCCTGCCGTGATGACAGGAATGTCTTATCTAGTTACGGTGATCCTGGAACGAACGTAAAATAAAATCATATTTCAGTACGGGTGATCGGCTGAGGCTGCTAAAGTGCAAAGAGGTTGTGACGGTGCCAAAGTGGCCCCTAATAGGTAAAATTTTGTTCGCGTTATTTGTCTTTGCAGTTAAACAACATAACAGATAAATAACGCGAAGTAAATAAAAGGTTAACTTAGGTCACCTAAGTAATCATTTACTTTACCGATTTCCAGCGGAATAAAACTAACAAAACTGTCAAAATACTTAGTGGAACTTACTAAATCAATCTCAACAAAGAAACTGATTACTATTATCTACTAGGTAAGTAAGTACGTCTTATTTTGAATGACTTAATAAAGACTAACAAAATAAACCTAAGAATTTTATTAATTTCCAATTGTTTTCCGTTGAAATTGGTTCCTGTTTAACTCGGCCACGAATCTGGAGAATTCTCATTGAACCAGTCATTATTTATTGAGAAGGAAAGGGAACGAAAGATAAGATAAATGGCTTAATTTAATGTTAAGACATAATAATAGAACATAAATTAATAGACGGTAACCATTGATCGACTTCCGAGTTTCAGGTCAAATATTCGTAGTTTCTTGTGGCGAAGTTAATTAATTATGTAACCAACTATTGTTCATAATATTAATAGTAAATTTTCACGCTGCTTGCCTCCTCACAGAGGCAGCGAAACACTGGCCCTCTGTAATTGCAATGCTATTCTCTATAAAGAAAGCCTTGTGACAGCGTTGTCACGCCGCAGCGTTAACGCCACACTGGGAATGAGACCGGCAACATACATCAGTTTTCCTGATCAGGAATCCTGATCAATTTTCTATCCGAACACAGTGAATTCATATACAAGTGTGTGTGCATGGCACACACACTAAACTTGTATAATTTAAAATGTCACTTACGGGATATCTTCCGTGATTGTTTCCGTCATTGTGATATCCCGTAAGTGACATTTTAAATTATGAAAATAACCGTGATAGCCTAAAACTTGTATAACTTCCCGTAAAAAATTTCGAATTCCGGACCAAAAAAAAACTGTGGCCGGGCTAAAGTTTGTTATGTACTAAGCTGCTGACAGCCACACTATCCGATCGTGTGGCGCGAACGTGGAGCGCCTCGCACTGCGTGATTGACGATCTCAAAGTTAGGCCCTTCGTACATTAGGAAACTCCGGTATCCGATACTCCAGTCGCATACCTAAGTCGCGCGACTCCAGTCGCGCACGGTCCGTGCACAGCGGCGACTCGAGTCGTAAGACTCAAATCGTCTATTCGGCCACCATTCTATATTCAACCTTAATAATACATTGTAAAAAAACACAAAATGTACATCTCATAACATAAATTAAAATGTCTTCTATTTAAAAATGACGAGCGCATTCCTATTTCAAAGTTTTTGGAATTAAAAATATGCGAAAACTTTATAGAAATTTAAAAATAGATAAGTTCACTTAGATTTAAACCATATGGTCTACATTAATTACATACTTGCAAACATCGTTCGCCTGAACCGGCTACAATGGTTAGATCTCGTATTGTGTTCCACGCGCTTTGAGCTGTTCAACCTGACGTGGTAACCATAGAAGGCAAACCCCAGGTAGGAACATAGAATTTTTCTTTTTTGCTAAAGTGCAAAGAGGTTTTCAGTGTTTTTTAGAGGTTTATTCAATTTTTTTCTAGGTTAAGTTTTTTTTATAGTTTTCTTTTATTTGCACCGGAACGCTGACGCCCTTACTGCTATGATGATGACCGTAGGTAAGTTACGTCTTAATGATTAATAAAGACTAACAAAATGAACCTAAGAATTTTTTTTTCCAATGTTTTCGTTTTCTTAATTACTTTATTTTTGTCGTATGTGCAAGTACATGACGAAGCTAAGGGTTAAAGTAGTAATGTTTGTAACGAAACCATAATAATTTCAGGTAAAAGTGCGAAAAAGTTTGACATCATGCTCGATATGTATCGGAGACAACTGCAAATGCAAGTTTGTCAATTATTTTTACAGCTTTATAGGTATGTTTTTTGGGGATAGGTAGGTTTTTATCGAATCCTGATCAATTTTCTATCCGAACACAGTGAATTCAAAAAAAGGAGGAGGTTCTAAATTCGTATAATTTAAAATGTCACTTACGGGATATTTCTGTTTCCGTCATTGTGATATCCCGTAAGTTTTTCAATTATGAAAATAACCGTGATAGCCTAAAACTTGTATAACCGTAAAAAATTTCGAATTCCGGACCAAAAAAAAACTGTGGCCGGGCTAAAGTTTGTTATGTACTAAGCTGCTGACAGCCACACTATCCGATCGTGTGGCGCGAACGTGGAGCGCCTCGCACTGCGTGATTGACGATCTCAAAGTTAGGCCCTTCGTACATTAGGAAACTCCGGTATCCGATACTCCAGTCGCATACCTAAGTCGCGCGACTCCAGTCGCGCACGGTCCGTGCACAGCGGCGACTCGAGTCGTAAGACTCAAATCGTCTATTCGGCCACCATTCTATATTCAACCTTAATAATACATTGTACAAAACACAAAATGTACATCTCATAACATAAATTAAAATGCTTCTATTTTAAAAATGACGAGCGCATTCCTATTTTTTTTGGAATTAAAAATTGGAGCGTATAGAGGAAAAAATCAATCTAGAAAGAATATGGTTCATAATTTCGCCGCGCCAACCGGCTACAAGGTAGCTCGATTTGTTCATGCTTTGACTTTCAAGGTGGTGACTAGAAAGAATATGGTTCATGGGTTCAATCCCCAGGTAAACATAGAATTTTACTTTTTTCGTGTTTCAGTTGTTTTTTAGAGGTTTATTCAATTTTTTTCTAGGTTTTTTTTTTATAGTTTTCTTTTATTTGCACTGGAACGCTGACGCTCTTACTGTTATGATGATGACCGTGGTTTCAAATTTCAGATTTGAATAGGTTTTTTTAATGTTTTCGTTTTCTTAATTACTTTATTTTTGTCGTATGTGCAAGTACATGACGAAGCTGGGTTAAAGTAGTAATGTTTGTAACGAAACCATAATAATTTATAAAAGTGCAAAAAGTTTGACACCATGCTCGATAGATGGCGCTGTCGTCGAGTTAGATCGCGCTATCGTTTTCTTAGGTTCTATTGAAGGACACCGTGGTTTTTAGTTAGTACGAGTCTGACAGTCCCTCCCGCCCTGCCCGGGATGGGAGGACTCATTTAATATGATGATATAACCACTTAAAAAAAAAGCTTATTCCATGCTAATTATCTATTAGAATATTCTTTTGAATTTGACAAGCCTGTTGTTCTAGTCGTTAGTGACCCTGACTGCTATGCCGGAGGACATGGGTTCGATTCCCACCCAGGACAAATGTTTGTTTGATGAGCACGATCATTTGTTCTGTGTCTGGGTGTAATTTATCTATTATATTTATGTATTTAGAAATATATAAGTATGTTTATCAGTTGTTTAGTACCCATAACACAAGCTCTGCTTAGCTCGGGACAAGATGGCGTTGTGTGATAGTTGTGGAATATTATTATTGAATGAAACCAGCTTTTACTTGTTTGAACGAAGACAATTTAATCAATGAATTTTAGGTCCTTATATACTTTTCGTGGTAACGAAACCATATCGAGATTCAGAAAAACTAACAACGCCATCTAGTTACACATATGGTACTAAAATAGGTAAATATTATCAAAATACATAAACGTAAGATTGTACAATTATTATTAATTGTAATGATACAAACAAGGATAATTTTCTACCTCAGATACTTTAATAATACATTTTAAAATAATAGATACAAATTTTTCGTCGGTTAAAAATCGCGAAGACTTGGGTATCGGCGACCTTGATAGATGAGTAGCGAGCGACTAGAGTCGGCGACGCATGTCGGCGACGCGACCTGTGTACGAGCCTCTATGGATTTGTATTGCGATAGTCGCCTGGATACCAAAATCGTAAGGTATCGGAAACTTGCGTCGCCTCGTGTACGAAGGTTCGTACACGAGGCGACGCAAGTTTCCGATACTAGAGTTTCGCCACTACTCATGACCTGCGGAAAATTCGAGGTACAAAATTTTTATAATGCAATTTGATGTAACGACATAGACACTAGCGCCGCGTCAAAAGGTCATGATGGGTGGTCAAGAATATGAATTTATAAAATGGCTGACACATGACTGTGACGATCAAAATATATTTTTTAGGGTTCCGAAGGTTCAAAAAAAACGGAATCTTTATAAGATCAGTCGTATGACAGTCCGTCCTTCACAGTTAATTTCCTGGGAACCAAACATTAATCCAAATCCAAATACTATAACATAATTTAAAATTTTATTCAATAAAATAGAAAAAAAACCATCTCTCCCAACTTTTTAATAAAACTACATACAAAATTATGATTTGATAGAGGATTGTAAATATTTTTCTATCGCTTTAAAATAATTACTTTCCAAAAATGATTCAAGAATATGCTACGGAACCCTTTATTCTGTGAATAAAATTAAAAATGGTAAATAAATTGTACCGCCATCTTGAAAATCGCGGAAACTCAAGTCGCCGCGATGTCAGCAGATGGGTAGCGCGCGATTGGCGTCGCGCGTCGCGTGCATGTGTACGAACGTATATGCATTTCTATTGCGAGAGTCGCCTGGATACTGAAGTCGTAAGGTATCGGAAACTTGAGTCTTATAGTGGACGAAGGGCCTTAGTCGTCGAAGAGCAAATCGTAGAATCCAGCGATGTGATTTCTTATAGAGATTGTAAGATTTCGTGTGAAAATTATTCTAGGACAGACCCGAAAACATTGTGATTTCTCATATAAAGGCACTCCCTCACCGCGAGCATACACCTGTAATGTAACATTACAGATTCGAACATTTCATCAATGACGGAAGACAATCGAGCATCACAATGCGCACCTTGTATCAAGTCTATACTAAAAAAAAATACGTGAATGTTCGTCGGTCAGGGAGGTAGTATTATAATTTAAATGCACAAAGTCGAATCTATAATGTTGAATACACGCGAATGTTCCCGGTGAGGGAGTAGAGTAGAGCGCCTTCAAATTTTCTTTCACCGTTTTGTGAGCAGGTGATGAAATTAAGAACAAAAAGTAGAATGACTATCTGGCTTGGTACACCCGACATCATCATCATCATCATCAACAGCCGGAGGACGTCCACTGCTGAACATAGGCCTCCCCCTTAGACCGCCACGCCGAACGACAATTCGCCACTTGCATCCATCGGCTGCCCGCGACCCTCACGATGTCGTCGGTCCACCTAGTGGGAGGCCTGCCTACGCTGCGTTTTCCGGTCCGTGGTCGCCACTCGAGAACTTTTCTTCCCCATCGGCATGTATCTCGAAAATTATAACTCTGAGCCACTAACTTAATCGTCATAAACAAATATCAAAACTTCGATAACTACCAAAATAAAAAGAAAACCCGCAAATAATAATACGAGTATATTGCGATTATGTACCACCCACAAAAATAACTATACTACATAACCCACAGGAAAATGATGTATTTTTGTTACAATATCACGTTGATAAGTACATACTTAGAAACATATTTAATTTGGCACAAATTCGTCTGTTACCCTTTTTGATACGTGTCGTAGACCGTAAAAAGGTTTTGATGTTATCTCGACATTATCATATAAATTAAACCTTGTTTTATAAATACTAGCTGTGACTGCGGGTCCATTTTGTGTCTGTTTTCTAAGCTATGCGAAGCGATGGTAACATATAGGTCCAACTGAAAACTTTTTTTTGAAGTCGGTTATTAAAGAATTAAAACAATAATTAAAAAAAGAAATGTTCTGTTCTACTAGAAGTTCCGTGAAAAAAAATCTTCTGCTCTCCTAGTACTCATAGATTTAAATTCCCCATTGCGTTCTGTCCAAAATAATAATCAGTACTGATAACGAATTCAACATTAGTTCCATTATTTCCTTTAAAATGGAACTAGTGATAATAAAAATAATCAGTAATTCCATTATTTCAAGATTCTTGTAAAATGAAAGTAGTGACAATAAAAGTACCCAGTAGTTCATGAAACTGTTAATGGTACTAGTGACAATCAACCCCATATTCGTGATCATCATCATCATCATCATCAACAGCCGGAGGACGTCCACTGCTGAACATAGGCCTCCCCCTTAGACCGCCACGCCGAACGACAATTCGCCACTTGCATATTCGTGATATCCATCTATAATCATCATCTTTTTCCCCTTATCCTATTTTACTTGCAGTCGACGCAACACGTTTTCTTCTTCCGTTTTCCTCCCTGTCAAATGTCACAGCATCATTTATTTGTTGTTTTTTGTTCATAAAATCTTCTAAATTCGTCCGTTTTGTTTTAAACTTAAATCATTGATTTTGGTTCCCATAAATAATTATTATGTATAAGAATGTCAAATATGTTGTCATTATCACAAATCCTCAGTTTTCACTGAAAATTACTATCTGCTTTTGGAAACTGTACCCTTAGCACGAATTTTCAATATTTGAGACGTAAAGTAAACTGGGACTTTGACAATTTTCAAATTGATAATTTTCAAGGGAAAGATTAGTTTTCTTTTTCGCACACCAGAGGCGCTGTTCCATTTTTTCATACAAGAAACGCTGTTAATATTGTAAAGTAAAAGACTGAAAATTCGTGCTAAGGGTACTGAAAGGGAGTTACTGTAGTTTTTTTTCTAAATTCGAAAAAGTCTGACTGATTCTAATTTGTATAAATTGTGAAATGGTTTTTAATTACATAACAAATCTTGCTTTAAATTCATCCGTTTTGTTTTTAAACTTATTAATTCAGTTTGCATAATTTTATTTTCACTCAAGCCTGAAAACCGCTAATAGGTACTAATTACCACAACCAGCAAAATAATACTACAATTTAAATTAATTAATAATTAGCGACCAGACACCTCTACTGAACTCTTAATTAGCCGAGCTCTTTATCAAGCGGTTTCTGATTTCAGTCGCTTTATCTAACAACTATAAAATAATAACAAGCAACCATTAGTTTTAAAAAAGATAATAATTGCGTTTCGTAAAAAAACGCGTTTCAGATTTAACACAATATGCGGTGAAACAGAAAAATCATCATCTGCCTTGCCTTTTCCCAAGTATATTGGGGCGACTTCCAGTCGATCCAGATGCAGCTGAATATCAGTATTTTACATGGAAATACTGCCTATCGGACCTTCACAACCCAGTAACTGAGTAATACGATACCCTATGGTAAGACTGGTTGTAAGACTGAAGAGCTTCTGAACAACTATCTGTAGATCATAGAAAAGTTTGTCCCATGTGGTAATCGAACCCTAGACAACCAGCGCCACAGTGAATCACTCAATCATGACGCCAACCGCCAAATTTTAAGGAGTGAGTGAATTCATGAAATGTAACTTCCGAAATTGTGAAACGGCAGCTAATTCTGAAATACTCAATAAACGATATTGAACGTGCCCGATCTACCAACGTACCGATCCTTTGATTCAGTATGCAAATTTACGACAAGAGCTCAAAGTTACCTCGGCTTGCACATCTGACGGAGATTTAAGCAATAAAGCAGTCAGATCAAGCAGATCATGGCATTCCTCGTAGCGTTGTAGCCTATTTGCTCATAGATGAATTATGTCGCTTTTATTTTGAATGTAAATACAACATTGAAGAATTCGCCAAAGTAGGTAGGATACGTAGAGTTTAGATAATGCTTTGGCATGTGTAGTTGTGTACATTAAAGTGTATTCGGTGGGAACATTACAGGCTGATGCTGATGCCATAGCCTGTAATGTTCCCACTATTGGGACAGAGGTATCCTCTCGTCAAGAGGGAGCGGCCCACAACGCGGACCTAACGCGGGTTGGCAGATGTCACAGTAATTTCTTTGAATTTTTGGTACTAGGTTATGCCGGCTTCGGTTTTCGATCCTGGTATCCCCCAGGCTGGGTTTACACTATAACAGTCCCTTTGTGACAGTGTTCCATTGTAGTTATTTGATGATTACCCACCCAAAAAACTAGCCTGTGAAGCTCAACATAACTAATACTTGACACACTATCAAACGTAATCACAACGTAATAGACTTATAACTGAGCAGTGGTGGCCCAGTGATATCGGTCCCGACTTACGAATTGTAGGTCGTACAGCCAGGCGCATTACTTTGTGTAATTTATTTCATCACCGCTGCACTCAAAACGGTGAAAGAAAACATCGTGAGGAAACCGGCATATCCTAGAACCAAAATTTCGAAGACATGTGACATCTACCAACCCGCACTGGGCTCACGAGGTGGATTATGGCCTACTACCTCTCACAGAGAGGAGGCCTGTGTTCCAGCAGTGGGAACGTTATAGGTTGATGATGATGATGGGCTTGTAACTACCTAGTTATGAGGCAAAAAAATCTATTCTGATTATGTAACTTGACAAAATAGGCCCATCGCCTCAGATTTCCGAATTTGTCAGTGAGTAAAGCACGGAACATTAATTTATCTCTTCTCACTAACCTAGTTAATACTTTAAAACTACTTGTTGAAGTAGTTCTTTGTTCGAAACAAGCTTACCGCTCAAACTTTCGGTCGTACGTCTTTCGGGAATTCGATACTTTAATGTCTTTCGTGACTATTGTTGATATTTCAAGAATGATATAGTACATTTAGTGTAGTTCACTATGTTCATTATTTATTTTTTCAAAATCTAAGAGAACGAAAAGTTGAAGGTCTTTAAAAAGCATCGTTCATTAAAATGTTTTGTTGTTTTCAATCAAGTTTTCAGCTACGATTTTCTATTGTTTTCATTCGATGACTTCTCTCCAATTCAGAATACAACAAAAACAAAACGCTATCTATTTTACAATATGACGTTACTATTGACGAGTTTTAGGCATCGTGTAGGCGGAGCAACTGTTTTGATACCTTTCATTCGATATCGAACAAATAAAAAATGTTTTTATAACTTGACCTTCTATAATAACGGCCGTGTCAAGTCAGAACGTTGGGAGTGATCAATTTCTTTGACGTAACGACACAGTAACCCGCTGACGCATCGTAAAATCTTTCAATAAAAGGAGCAAGTTATAGGCGATAGCGTATATAGTCGTAGAGTGAAATTGCTTGGCTATTACGATCGTGCTGATTTGAAGTAGGTACATAGACCCAGTCGCGAAATGTCCACAGGTACGCAGAATTTCCTTTGCTTAGAATGTCTATTTCGCTTTCGCATAATGTCATTTTTCGCAAAATATCACTCTTCGAAAGTCTGCTAAAGTTAAGTTTATGTTTATTCATAAAACGCTTCGTTATACCTGACAATGCTGCCAATAAACCAGAAGATACTGATAATGAGATGATACTTAAGGATTGCAAGTTAAAAATCAAAGTGGTGCAAGCGATTTTCGACCTTATACATTGACTAAAATAGTTTGTTTTTCTCACTTTATTCGTTAACATTAGCTCCTAATTATTAAAATCAGGTGTTTGCATAAACGTCAATAAGGTCGAAAACGCGCCGTCGACGGGCTTTTTTTAACTTTTGCTGCCCGCATTCGTGGATCCCTTGCGACCTCTCAAGTTTTCAATCGTATTTCGCTCGCGGTGCCTCCTAAAATAAATTATGCCTAACTCTTTTTTTTCCGAGTGTCATGCGATCCATGTGCGAAAAGCCTCAGTTTTCCTGGTGAGGCCACGTTCACATGGCATTATTTTGCCCGTATACTGTATACAAGATTCTTCGAATAGTGGCAGTAATAACAGTTCACAAATGAAAACTTAAAAATAGTTTAAACGGCGTTCATACGGGAAAACGCCGTGTTTGAGAAATATAATATTTTACCGTGTACCGTGCAAAGTTGTCCTAAAACTGGTGAACGCGCCTATTCGATAAAATCTCGTGTACGGTATAGCGGGAAAATAATCGGCCGTGTGAACGTGGCACTCAAGACGTCCCTGGAGGGCAGAGAAAGTAGCTAAAAAGTTTAGCGCACAAGTGCGGTATCCCCGGATATTCACTTTTTAGCTTTGTGGTTCCGGATCTAGGGCACCTTTATGGACCGCACGACGCCAGCGTACAGCCTACGGCAGGAAGCGTTTGGCCCGCTGAGATTGGGCAGCAGTCGCCTGAGGGCGGCCGCTGTACGGATGGGCCAAATCAGGAAATGCTGCCTGAAGTTTGACCGTTGCTGTCGAGGACGAAAAGGTACTTCATCGTTTGCCGATTGAAACTCCTTCCACCGTAATGCAAACTCGATTGCGCGTTATGTCGGCCATGAAAACACATGGCCTCCAAATTGTGCAGCGCGAGTTCCACCGCCGGATCCTCTGAACGACTGTCGCGACCGCTTCCGTCGCCAATTCGCCTTGTGCGACTCTCCCTTGCAAGGACGAGCGTTCGTATGCGTAAAAATTACAAATACGCCGTCAGTATGGTCGTGCGCAGCTACCAGTCGTAACCATCAATAACAAAAGTAAAATTGAAGGACCGTGTAACGCATAATTCTCGCCATGAATTAATTAATTCACGGTTTGCATAATTTTCGACTTTTCACGGAAGCCTGCACCCGGTGAACCGCTGCAAATAGGTGTTAATTGACCACACACCAGCCAAGACGACCCTGCCCCGGGCCACTGCATTTAAATTCACGCGCATGATTGCGTCCACGGACGAGCGCCCCCTCGGAACTGAACTCTTCCGACAGGTTCGGAGCCAGCTCGATTTAGGTGCCCGGCGAAGCGGTTTCTGATTACTCTCTCAAAGAGCTTTCGTCGACAACGATAAAATGCGGACGGATAGTAGGGCAACCGGACTTAGTTTGGAAAAGGATAATAATTCCCCGTTTCGTAACGAAAAACGGCGTTCTCAGGACGCGCTTAAGAGCCCACCCTAGTGAGGCCCGAAACAAAGGACCCACTTTTCATGGCAGGCCGTCGGGTCTGGGGCGGTATTTTTGGCTTTTTGTACCGCCAAGGTATATTCGGTCACCTCTGGACTTCGTAGACGTCGTCGTCGATGCTGTGATCCGCGTTTGCTCAGCTTCCTATCAGATTTTCGGAGACGGAGCCATGGCGGGGGAGCAATACTCCCCTCGCTAGGGAACAGGGCGCTCACCACGTCCTCCAGAACTGAGGCCGGAGACTCTGCGTCAATACCCTAGCTTTTCTCGATACTTGTAGACGGCCCCATTCCCCGTCCAGAGTCCCCAGCATCTCCTGAAGGGCCAATTCCTAATCGCGTCGCAGGGCGGTCTTCGCTGCCCTGTAGCCCTCATGCAGCTCCGTTTGTCATCCGGAGGTCGGGTAATGCGGAATCTGGTGTACCGGCGGCGCGCAGCAACGCACGCTTCGCGCACGCTGCCAATCGCTTGACCACCAGTACAGCTGACGCCGGGCGCGTCCTTGCCGGAAATTTTATGGCCACGTCACAGATTTCCGAATTCGGAACCACTCAGTAACGTTACGTCGGCAGGCCTGTCCGGTGGTGACACCCAGGCCTGCACGATCGAGGCTTAATAGCTCCCGGTCCAAATGCTTCAGCGCCCATCGCGGAAACTCAGGATCCACTTGAGACCGGCGCGTCTGAGGTCTGGAGACGTCGAACCGGATATACCGGTGATCGGAATTTGTCTCCACCTATCCACAAAATTGACGCGCGACAGGGCGGCGCTGGCAAAGTTACCTACCACCGACTCGCCCGTACACGCACGTGGGGACGGAACCCCGGTTCTCGATAAGGCAATAAACGGGCCCAGCGCTCGAGCCTCCTGCCCCAAGCAGTCCATGGAACCCCAAGCCGGACTTTTGGCGTTGAAGTCCCCCTACGAGCTCGGGGAGGGAATAGGATGACGACGATCTCCCAGCTTTCTAGGGAGTCTTTCGGCGATAGATCGGTTCGGGGAGAAGTAAACACCACGGCGAATTCGAACCAAAGCTGCGGTATCCCGTGAGTCTTCGACAGATCGAGGGGCTTTGGCATGCGGCCGAGTTGTGTCACCGATCCAGGTCCGCTAAGTCATTCCTGGGCAGGACAAAATACGGCTCGGCGACCACGACGTTGATCAACACTGCGCTGATGCAAGAGATCCTGAGCATAGCGCTGTTGATGTTCCCAGCGCATTGGAGACATTAATCTGAATCCATGAAGCCTCCTCAGGGCCCCTCAAGCGGGGGACGGCCACGGCGGCGGCGGCAACGCGGAGCCGGCAACAGCGGGTTGGAGTGGCGGTGACGGCGGCGGTAGAGGGCTTTCCTGGAATTTTGGGGCGCTAGGTTATGCCCCCAGCCCGGTGATCGGATCCAGCCGTTTTAATACAGTGCGGCGGGGCAGAGCACGAGCCGGCCTTGTGACCGGGCTGGCCGCAGCGGAAGCACTATCGCTGCGGTCCACCTTTGTGCACACGCACGCCGCGTGGTTGCCCATTGGCAGCGGAAGCACCTCATCGGTTTGATCCAGGATTCACCTGGGCAGCCACCCAAAAAACAGGAGCCTTCGAAGCCCTCCTAATCTTAATGGCCGCCGACACGGGGCAGCTAACCAAACGGTTTGCAATCGAAGCCAACGGAATAGCCCACCCTCACCTGATCGGGAGGGCACCCCCCAGTCCTGGCCACGGCAGCCACTACGTCCTGATCACAGATCGTCCAGACCCAGTATGCGCACGTTGCGAATTGGTGGGTCGTACACTCAGGCCTCTTACTTTAAGGACGCCCTAAGCCGTTCGGCTAGATTTCAGCGGTAGGGCCGCTGCCCGGGAGCTCCAGCATCCGAGCCCCCGTTGCGGTGACCCGGTGGAAGAAAACGATCCGCGAGGTTCACCGGCCTCCCGCGCCTTAGCGAGCACCACGAAATCTTGACCGCATCCGGCTGCATGATACCAAGCCGCGGTCTTTGGGGCGCGCAGTCGCGCCGGTGCGATCTATGCGCCGGCCGTCTCTCCCTCTCACCTAGCCGCACTGGCAGCCTTCCTCTTCTCTCCAGCCACTTGCCAATGGGAGGAGTTATAGGAGGAGGCTGGGCTGGGTTGGGCTGGGCCTAACTACCCTTCTTTTTTGAAGCCGACCGTCGCAGGTGTCGGGGTCGAGGTCGGCTTGGACAACCCGGCGTCGCCTCAGGATTTGCCGAGGCCATTTTGAAGGGGCCGTCTTTGAAGGGGCCGTCTTCGCCGTTTCGCCGCGGCCGTCTTCGCCGGGGATGCCGTAGTTAATACTTCGAAAACGAGGACGCCGCCAAGTCGCAGCACGCGGTTCCAATACGGAGAACCGCTGATTAAATGCCGCCAAGCTCCTGCCGCACCGGTCAGCACTCCGTTCTCCTCGTGCTTCCGGCCCTTCTCTTTGGCGCTCCCCGTCTTAGCAGTCCCCGCCGGCGCCTCCCGACGGCCAGCCGCCCGAAGGCCAGCCAGGTCTGACCTGAGGGTGGCGTCTCCACTGGAGCTGTGTCATGGCGGCAGTCAAGCGGGTGACCTCCGACCGCAGTTCGGACAATCGTCCCTTGCAGAACGGAGCCCCGCCGTGAATCCGCGTCTTTAAAAAGCCGTGGCTTCGCCGATCGCACCCTCCTTACTGCTTTTTTTCGCTTCAGGGCGACGGTGCGTTTTCAGCCTCTGCCATTTGGCCTCGTTCGAGGCCAAATTGTGATGGGCTTCCAGAAGGGGGCCCCCTTCGAGGACTTGCCTCGGCAATTACCCAGCACGCTTAATACGGGCCGAGACAAAAACGAAAAGATATCTTCCCTGGGGCGCTTCAGGAACTGACCTCCTATTGCGCCCCCCTTTTCGCTCATCGTGTGGCGGAGACAATGCTCCGGAAGCTGATACGGCGTTGATGCCAGTCGAGTCCGACTCGAGCACCATCGCCCCCTTCTTTATCGGAACGGCACTCTGTGCCCGCTCGGTGTAACGGTGCCGTGTGAGTCGGACGTTGGAGTGATCCAGTGACTCCTTCACGGGCACGTAGCCTCCCTGGCTCGATGTAAAACTGCCGGAGCGAAAATAGGATAAAAAAGATTGTTGTTGCCCCGATAGAGTACGTTAGGGGTAGAGGACGTGTCCTTGCGCTATTCCCCAGCTGCTGAGCGGCTGGGATTTGGGTAGTACTTTCAAGAATCTGTTTTTCCATGAAATTTACTTTTTTAGAGAGGTGAGTTCCTTTAACCTACACCCGAATTTCCCTCCCCGGTTCAACTTCACGGATTACGTCTATAGACTGTCACGCGTACCGAAGTGAACATATCACCCAATCTCAGACGAAAGCCGCCTGAAAGCTAAGTTAACTGCTCGATTCCAGGCGGCGCGCCTTTCCCCGGTGTGTGTCCCTCTTGGTTGATCTCTCCCTCTGAGCCTGGCATGATGCACGAGTGCCACCGACAGGGGCCCAGATATCATCGAGACACGCAAGCCCCACCACGACGACAACGTGGAGACTGTTGGTGGGGATGAGATGATACTTAAGTATCGTATGTAGAACAGAGCCTGCTGTAGCCAAACGGCAAGCCACAATCGTTAACGTTTAGCAGTTGCTAATACATTTTCAATTTTATACCCCATCACATAAAGTTGAAAATCTAGTAAAGACTGCTGAGCGATAGCAAACGAAACAAACGAAAACGATCCGTAATCTTTGATAGATTTTCAACTTTATGCCATGCGGTATAAAGTTGAAAATGTATTAGCGACCTGCTGAACGTTAACGATTGTCGCTTGCCGTTTGGCTACAGGCTCAGTTGTATATTTTATGTTAACTATTTACAGTCTGTCAACGTTATTCAAGTTTTTCCAAGTTTATTAAGATGACATTTACAAAAATCAGTAACTGTATTCATGACTATGATCCTATTTTAGCAAACCTGCAACGACTTTCCATAAATGACTTGAAAATGTAGGACATTCTCAAAAGATTAACCAATAAATTGTCCAAACCATTACCGCTAATCCATTAAACGCCTCCGCTCGTAACATACGCCACAGTTTATTACGCGTATTTTTTCCTTACCTTTTATGACCCGTAGGTGTGAACTGCCTTTATACCCAATCAAATCACAATGTAGCCTAGCACTTGGCGTGGTCGTATCGTCGAACCAATTACGAGTAATAGAGCAGTGAAAGTCTATCTTATGGTCGACGTATGTTGGGCGCATAAAGTTTTAATTATAATTTTCGTGGAACGAGTGAATTGGTTGAGATTTTATGTGGGTTTGGGATTTTTTGGGAGTGTATGTTTTTTGTTAATGTTCAAAATTTAGATGCTGCTGATCATCATCATCAGCCTATAATGTTCCCACTGCTGGGACACAGGCCTCCTCTCTGTGAGAGGGAGCTGTGATAAATAGAAGAATTTCTTTAAAAATAGAAAACTGTAAAAGTGAAAGTGTATTTTTTGCATTTTTTTAAATTAATTCAAAAGAGGCTCATTCATTCTTAATGACTGTGTTGGAAAAGAATCAACATTAATTAATTATCAGTAAAATATGAGTTCGAGTCGTCAGATTATAAGTTGCGATCCATCTCACGAAACATGATCTCATCTGCGATAACTTAAAAGATTCATCAAATGCTTAAAAGGATTAAAATGACACGTCCATTCAATTATATTTCGTGATAACATACAATGTGTTGATCTGCAACCTAGTCAAATTCAAGGACGTGATTATACTCAAGCTTCTCGACCCAAATCAACAATAAAATAGGTAGGTATTTTTTATTTTATTTTTCCTTTTTACTGAAATCCGTAAGTGTGAACTAGTTTCTACAAGAGTAATAGATTCAATTCACGCACACCAGCTGCTCATCGCTGTGTGCGTACGCGCGGACTGCGTAGTCGGGTGATTCTCTTTCATTTGTTTTGAATTAAGGGTTTAATTCTGAAATACTGTAAAATTTCAACAACAAAAAAAAGCAGCCCTTATTAGTTTTGCCCGGTACTGTACTTTCAATTGATTATTTATGACTTTTGTGACAACCACCTGAAGTTTGACGAAAATGCAAAAAAAACAGCGTGTATAATTAATTCAAGACTCTCGTTATTCAAAATATTGATATCAATATCATTTTAATAAAATGACGATCACGATAATTAATTTTGAGCTAGAAATAAAATTTTATTTATTTGTTAATAACACTCTAAGGACATTTATATTAAAAAAAAATAATTAAATACTGCAACAATTAAATTCTGTTTTAATGACTTCTATAAAAACAAAATTGATGCTTGAAACAAAATTAAATTCTTTGAAAACTATAAATCTTTTGTGCTGTAGATTGCACGCAATAAAACTAAAGTTTAGTACATTCTAAACAGCAATAAGTTTATTTTTATATCAAAAAGAGCGAGTAATAAATAGATACTTTTACTTTATTGTTATTTTTTTTTGCACATTATTCTCTTAGACTTTTTCATTACAGCTTGATTTATTTCAAGGGACCAATTAAGATTTAATCTAGCTCAAGTGTTGCTGGGTTTATATTTAGGTACGTTACTATATCAACGGGTAAACAAGGGTATTCTGAGATGGGTATATCAATCATAATTTCCCTTAATTAATCAATCAACTCGACTGTTGGACATAATGTTATTATCTGCCCAACGGCTAAATAAGGGATCGATCTGATGTGGCAGCGTTATACTTATAAGTTGGAACCCTTTCGGTAACACAATTATTATTTGTAACAGGAATTAAGAGTAAGAATTATAGAGGGCCACTTATTTGATCAATTGTTAGACTACTTAATTGTTTTTTTTTTAATTTTATAAAATTTTCAGGATTTCACAAAAAGTTAGTTAACTACTGATGAATCAAGTCTAAAAATTATTATCACATAATTGCCTACCATATAAACAAGAATTTCGTAAACCGTAGTACCACTTATAACATCGTCCATGCACACAGTAAGGCAAAAACGCTCATAAAATAAAAACTACTAAACCTAAAATAATTAAACTTTTAATGGACCAAAAAGCAGGTATACAATATGTAAGTCGTACCAGAAACCTGAGAGTAATAGGTGTACATAATTGAGAGCCTTCTTCTTTTAGAAGTCGGTTATAAACACCAGTTGCATACTCGTAACTGAGAAGTTACGAGTATGCATTTGCGAGTATTCCTGTCTGAAAGTGAAACCTATAGTGACCTATCGGTCACTATAGGTTTCACTTTCAGACAGGAATCCATTAAGGCATCCTTTTAAAAAAATCTTTATTCGTATTACTTATAAAGACTTTTATAATACATTTCGTCTATAATTCATTTCCTCGTAATAAGCTCTTTTCTATTCCACAGGATTTAATAAGGTCTTCGAGGATCCAATAAGGATTGACATCACTTCGCAATCTATTTCTTTTCTATTCAGTACGTTGTGAATTCCGTGTCAATAAGTCTTCATGGAAGTGACAACGGATATTATTGATGTGGATTTCACTTTAATTTTGAGAATTAAGTTATTCCACAAAAGAAAATATAATTCACCAATATTTTACTTACTTATAATAAAGAAAAACTAAGCAATGTTTTTTCAAGTACAATTTGATTATAATAAAAAAATATTATAATATGTATCGAAGATCCCTTTTTTAATAAAATTATAAAACAAAAATAACTATGTCTGTTGATAAATTAAATAAAAGCTCAAAATAAATGGAAAAGGTTAATAAACTTTAAAAGTTTCGCAAAATTTAATAGCCACTGGACCAATTAAGCTCCAAAAATATGCTTCAATATCAGTTATAAGTGTTTTGATACCACGTACAAATATCACACCCACAAAGTTAACACTTTCACTGTCCGCGCAGCAGACACAATAGATAAACAATGGTCGTGAGTCACATGTGATTCATCGGACAGGGAAGTGGTTAAGCAATTAACGAAACTATGATCAAATTACTATTTGGCGTCATTTGTTCAAATTTATGGCTATTCGATACTAAAGTAAGCGGTATTTCAACTAATTAGGGTTATAATTCGGTTCGCAAAAGTGATAAATTGAAGGGGATAAATTGTAGGAAAATATGATAGGGTAAACGATACGTGATAGGGTGAGGAGAAAACTTATACTTTAAGATAGGGATTGTAGGTACCTTGTCACCATCGATAATGTACAATATATCCTACTAATATTATAAATGCGAAAGTTTGTGAAGATATTGTATGACTTGTATGTGTGCGTACGTAGGTATGTTTTTTACTCTTTCACGCAAAAACCACTGAACGGATTTGGCTAAAATTTAGTACACAGATAGTTTATAACCTGGATTAACACATAGATTAGTTTTATTATGTTACCGTGGGATAGTTTTCGAGATGTAGCGGGTGAAGCCGCTGGCAACAGCTAGTCAATTAATATATTTACTAAAAATCAACCCTGTTCCTTCGGTTACCTTTTGCATTCCAGGGTCTTTCAGAGAGGCTCGTGACCCCAGTAGACGCAAAACACCGCCCTCAGCCTCCCGCGGTTGATGGATCGTAAGGTGGCGGATGTCCTCTCCCTCACGTCCTATCCCTTCTCTTTCGCTAGCATCCCAATCTTTTCCATGAGAACAAGGCCTTGCCTACACTAGACAGACCTCAACTGTTTCCTCGGGTGGTCTCCACTGTGGTGATACCTGGGCGTTTCCTCCCATCGAATCCGAAAAAGGTACCTCTCAACCAAACGAGTCTTTTAAAAGACCTGGGTCAAGCGGTAGATAAGAACACTGTTTCGCATCTCCAGCCACTTTTCTAAAATAATCTTACCCTCGATTGTGGCTTGCCCGATCAATAAAGTGGTTTTAAAGCCACAAACTTAATTCGCCACGAAAAAAGTATTTATGTAAAGGTAGTCACAGTTTTTTTCTTGAACTTTTATGGTCGCCCCATTTCTTTTTTCTATACGTATAGCAGAACAATTAAGTAATATTAATCCAGCCCCAAACTACAGAAAACGAGGACACAATGTGGAAATTGAACAGAAACTACTAGGAGAACATGATCATGGAGATGTTGGTGCCGCTGCCTTCAGTAAAAAATATGTGAATTAAGATGTGGCAAATTTACAAAGTATGAGGTTTAAAAAACTGTGGTAAATTAACTCTCTAAGAAAACTGTTTAAAAGAGCTTCAATTTTTTTAAATACGTTTTGAATTCGACTTATTTATCGTGAAATAATAGTATTTAAAAACTGCGTGGTGGCAAAACCTTTTAAAACTACAAAAGGTTTTCCCAACTATATGTGTACATAACTTCAGTGTCAATTAAATGTTTACAAAGTAAACTGATGGCACGGTCGGCGACAGCGGGGATAATCAAATCGCCTATAAAAGTTACTATCAGTCGAGAAACTAAATTAAAAACTAATTTTAAGAGGAAACAGCACTGCCGTTTTTCCATACAAACGTAGTCCCCTGTTTTCTCTCTGGATAATGCCAGTAGAGCAATATTTTTTTTACAAAAAATCTATGACCACTATTGGCATGGCATGTCTCTGTGTTTTCCTTTTTCCCATAAATTAATTATGAAAAGAGATATGAATATTCAAAATCCTAAAAAAATGGCCAGATTTTCCGCTGTGTTCAAATAATCAGTAAACAAATTTGACGAGATTATATAAAAAAAGGACATAGGAACACGGCCAATGCCTTACTTTATTTTTTAAAGGAAAAAGTAGTGAAATCGGTTAAGTTTTGGAGGAGTAGTCAGGGGACTACGAATCGTTGATTTAGTGCCATTTTTAAGGTATTTTCGGTCCAAGCTGCAGCTGTCTCCTTCGCGCTCTGTAACTCTGTTGTGGGCACTGTGCGACAGCAATAGATTTTACAAATATCTATTTTTCAATTCTCCAGCCCTTGCTGTAAAAAAAACTTGTTTTAAAAAAACTCCTATGTGTTAATCCAGGTTATAAACTATCTGTATACCAAATTTTAGCCAAATCCGTTCAGTGGTTTTTGCATGAAAGAGTAACAAACATAATTATCTACACATACATCCTCACAAACTTTCGCATGTATAATATTATTAGTAGGATTTTATTCAAAAGTAACAAATGAGTAGGTAAATACTTTTTCCATATGTAACTGCTACTGTTATTTTTCCAGAGAAAAAAGAGAAAGTGTTCTTGTATTTCCTTGGACTTTGATTAACAATAGTCGTTGAGATTCAGATTACTTTGAGAATGGCTGGCCCTTTTTTCACATCTTTGGGTCAATGATCCTAGTTGTTCGCTTCATCTCCTCGTCGATTTGTTACACCTTATATTATCAGGGATAGAAAGGAATTTGTGCTATATTCTCTTCAATATATTGTGATCAAAGGAAAACGATGATTCCTCCATTTGAAGAAAATACAATTTATTTAGGTGCGTTTTGTGTTATCAGCTTCAGTTAAAAGTAGAATCATAATATTATGTGATTATTTTATGATCCGCCTCAGGCAAACTATAAAATATGACCTTAACAGAAAATATATTTTTATAAACACATGTAATAAAAAAAACTTCTAGCGTTATAATCATGTCAAATGCCATACTAAAAATTTTGCCATTTCTGTTGGAGCGAAAATGTAATTATATTTGAGAAAAATACCTACTTTTTAAACTAGTAATACAATCTAAACCTATTTCACAACACGTTTAAAAAATAAATTGAAACCTAAGAATATCAAATAAATTTAGCCATTATGCCCTACGACATGAAGCCCATTTTTGTAATAACCACATTAAAACCAGTATGATGGTTTAAATTCGCTAGATCGTTATAATGGCGTGCTTGTGATATTTTATTTAATAGTCTGCGATTGGTCTGCGACTTCAAATTCACGTATGTAATGTCTCTTGAAACGTGTGAGCATTAATTTCTTCCAAAAAATATTGCTTCAACAGCTGTGCCTTTCAGCTGTTACGTTGTAAAAGGTTTTTAAAATTACGAATATGTTCGAAAGATTGAGACATTATAACAAATTATTTTATTTAGTTTGACTTGAAAGTAAAAAAGAAATTCAAAACCAAAAGGGGTTTAAACTTACCTACTTGTTTTGAAATAAAAATATAATCGGCAAAATTCTGAATATTTTGTATTGTTGGTTGATGTGTGTCGAAATATAACATGGGCCCGAAAGTGAACGCACTAATTTTGATACATAAAGAAAGAGACAGAACGATAGATAGAGAAAGAAATGGAATACATGCAATAGAATGTTTCTTCAATCGTGTCGATAATTTATTTTTACCCAAAAACTTTTATATTTATCTCTGTACTAATATTACATGAAAAGAAAAGGTGTGTATTTTTTTATAATGCTGAACTCAAAAACTACTGACCCGATTTTCATATTTTTTTCACCAGTAAAAAGCTATTTTATTGTTTTATTTAATGTTAAAATTGTACCTGTACGAAACCAAAGCCGCGAATACAATTGAAATAAAGCAAAAACATGATGAACAACAATCAAATAATAATCATTTCACTTTTTAACATCATATTTTTGTAAATGAATCTTCTAAACGTAAGTAAAAAACGTAAAGAAAACTAACCCCTTTTTACCGAGTCTTACTACCCCTAAAAGCCGAATGTTAGTATTTTACGCGGAGCAAACGGCAACTGACCTTTACATTCCAATTACTGGGGAACTGATAGGCAATACCCTAGTCGAACTAACGACCGATTGTTCGGCTTTTGGGCGTTTGACGGTCCATAACTACCGTCGTTGGACATTCGAATCTATTTTGTGAATCTCTAGGTGAAATGTAACTGCTACTTTTATTTTTACATGATCTGAAGTTCTGTTTCTGAAAAGGTATTTCTCACATGAATGAGGGTAGTGTCGTCGATGGCAATCTTAGAATAGAATATACTTTATTGTACACCAAAATGAATAAAAAATACAAACTTACATTCTTATTGAATATTTGTCCTGAATTTTTAGTTTTAGTTTTTTTTTACATTTTATTAGTATTTCAGTTACTCCATTTCCCTTAAAAGACTTAAGGGAAATTGACTTATTTATTGAATGGAGTAAAACGTACAATCGACAAAGTTGAATCATGACACATTTTGACAATAAATCGATTAAATCCGTCAAATTTACAAAGATCAAAATCGCTATGTATGTTTACGCGACCATGGATATGTATGTTTACGCGAATGTGGACCTAATTGTATTTCAAAGTCTGTGAGAAAATAAGCTTATGGTGGAACGAGATTCAACTTTGTCGATTGTACATTTACGAGTTATAAGCATAACAGTTTAATTGAAATAAAGAGACGATTGGATGATAAGACGACAGTCGTATCGCAACATTCCCTTTTCGTAACACTTCTCTGAGCAGTCCCAGGTGTTTTCCGAAACATGGTTAATGATCCAATTGAAATAAGTAATTGAAGGCCATGAAAGTTTAGGATGTAGCGACAAATTGTTTATTTATTTGTAGGCAGAGACCGGTATTCAATAACAATAGACCCCTTTTGTATGTAAATCTGACCGTGACATCACTTTGGGCCCTATCTGAAAACCAGCGCCGTGACTTTTTTTTTCTAAATTTCACAGCTCATGCTGAGATAAGGACCTTTTGGCCTCGTACAGGACCAAAATTGGTTATTTTAAGTTTCTTTTATTTAATTTTTTACATCTTTGTTTTGCATTTAAGTCGTTGTTCTGTCCTGTGTGAGTTCAATAAAACTTTTTCTGTCTTCTTTCTTTCTTCGTTCACTTACTAGTGAAACAACACTGATTTATATACCCTGTATGACTATACAATAAAATAAAAGTCATAAATAAAAATTCATCAATGATTTATTCTAGCTGCATTAGAAAATCTCTACTTTTTCATCCAAATTGCTACACGAGACCTAGTACGCAAATGAACATGAAATATCAAAATGTAACGAGGAGCATTTTTTTGAAATTTGATATGGGTTCGTTCTTAACTGTAGTCTAGATCAGATGTGACCTGGTGACACAGATAAAGGAGATGTTTCATTCTGGGCCCACTCTATGTACACCATATCATTAATATGAAAAAAATAGGAGAATTTCATAAAAATACTGAAAAAATCATTTGAAGACGGGTTTAGCTGTTAAAAATTAATAATTAGGAACGTTTTTTAGCACGATATCCCTATTTTAGGGCGGCCATGACAGTACTATTTTACGTTTACTATCATGACGTTTGACAACTTTGACAGTTCTATGGAGTGACGTTTGAAGAATTTGAAGATTTTCTTGAGTTAATTCATATTTTTCGGAGTTTGTAATGATTGTAGTTCTGCTGGAATCGAGTAAAATATCCTGTAGGTACTATTATTTTTATCGAAACCCAAGATTCTTGAGATCAAAAACTCTTTTTTTCTATCTTTTCACCAGTTTTTATCACGGTATGTACACGTCAATCAAGTGTCATTGTCAAAATAAACTACTGTCAGATCCACCATGTTCGATTTTTTTTTGTCAAGTGTTGTTATCCTTGACAAAGTTAATACAAAAGCACAATTAATCGAAGTGAAATTAAAGAAAATTAACAATTAAAAACGGTTTATGTATTAAGAAGCTATTTTTACATATGGTGTACATAGAGTGGGCCCAGGCTCCATACATTTTTGTACCATCTCCTTTGACGATTAAGTGAACTTACCCAGAAGATTCGGATTGTATGCGTTATAATCCTGGTGGGATTAGCAGCGTGTACCCAAAGACATTAAACCAAATACGAGCAATAGACGGGACATCATGACGAAAGTTGATATCCAAAACTTTTTACCACTAGGTAACAAGTCGCTCAGTCTATAATTAGTCGCGTTGCTATGCAACGCTTAGATACGAGTAGCGCTACTGACGCACGGCATCAACAATTTTCTATGACAATTTTCCCAATGCCCGCTCTATAGGTTCTTTTAAATCTCTTTGCGTTTACCAGAAAAATGTAGAGAACATCAAAGTGTACCATTTTTCTATGGGACCAACATTGAAATAGTAAAAAGTAATTAGGTGGCCACACTTGGACAAGTAGTTGCATTTTGTATGGAATGTCTATTATTTTGTTCCAAGAATACGACGTTTTTTTTACGAGGTAAAATCATCAAAATGAGTCCTCACACCCAAAGCAGGACGGGGGGGACTGTTAGACTTGTACTGACTAACCAGGGTGTCGGTCAATAGCCCTTTACTTTCCGGAGACACGGGTTATCTGATATTCCCGCGACAACTCTTTGTCCATGATCGGACAGCGAGTCGCTCGTTACATACCGTCCGCATTACGAATAATGATCACATTTTTCTGGTATGTGGTGAAATCATTGTCAAATTCATTAAAAAGTGCTCCTCGATGTCATTTGCACTATGTAAGTATTAAAGTAAAAAATAAACTACTTATGAACACTTAAACCTTTGAAAAACGAAATGAAAATATAAAAAAAAAACAAAATATTGAACATTTATTTTGCACTCCAACTAAGTACTCTTTAAATAAATACTCTCTGCATTTCTCTACAAACGGCACATTTCACTTCGCAGTATTATTTACAACTTTAGAAGTATTTGTTGAATGTAAACTTAGACATTTTAAAACAACTTACAAGTTGAACATTTCTTTTGTTCAAGCTTAATTAAGTTCTTAATTAAAACACGAACGAATATTTTTAAGTTTTGACAAAAAAAGATGACGGCAAGAAATATTTTCTTTTATTGGAACTTATTGCGAAAAGGAAAGAAAACTTTTAAAGTATTCCTTTGTTTTTAAAGCAGTACTAGTTTCTTTTTTTAGTAGTAATTTGTAGGTTAAGTACCTACTAAAAAACGTAGACTGATGACTTGAAATATTTTTGTAGATATATTTGCCAGAATTTCTGGTACCTACCACAAAATTGGCATGTTAGTCCAGTCAACGAAGATTTTTTTGTATGAAGACTTTCGAAAAATTCCTCTGGCGCTGAAATTTGGCATAAGGTGAGAGTAGGTGATACAGAAGATGCAAAATAATCCAAAATTTTTTTAGCCGAGAAGTTCCGTTTTTTTACCAAAACATGAAAATTGCTTATAACTCTCTGCGTAAAATTCTTCATCTTCAAATTCTTTTTGTATTTGTTGAAATGTATTGATTAGAATAGGGAATTATAAAAATCCAACAAATTTTCGATTTCAGTGTCACTCCAAATTAACTTTTTACATTTCGCGCTCTAATGGTAGCCATACACCATACTGCCTATTTGTCAATTCGGCATAATACTGCCAATTTGATCAAATAGAATTGAACGTGTATGGGGGCGGAATGCCAATTTGATGGCATGACATGCCAATTTTGATAGGTCATCAAATCGTTTTTGACACAACGTCAAATCGGCAGCAGTGATGCCATCTTAGCAACTTCATAGATAGTTAGCTAATTTTATAAAGGTGCTAGAAAAAAAGCTAAAAATGTTTTGTAACTTGTGGCTAAACTTTTTAGCTACTTTTCTACAGGGACGGTTAGGCCACGTTCACACGGCGATTATTTTCCCGTATACCGTACACGAGATTTTATCGAATAGAGTTGACCAGTTTTAGGACAACTTTGCACGGTACACGGTAAAATATTATATTTCTCAAACACGGGATTTTCCCGTATGAACGCCGTTTAAACTATTTTTAAGTTTTCATTTGTGAACTGTTATTACTGCTCTATTAAATAAAATCTTGTATACAGTATACGGGAAATAATTGCCATGTGAACGTGGCCTTACCAGGAAAACTGAGGCTTTTCGCACATGGATCGCATGTACACTCGTAAAAAAAAGAGTTATTCATTTTATTTTAAACCAAAATACGATTGAAAACTTGAGAGGTGTCAAGGGACCACGAAAGCAAGTTAAAAAAAGGTTCATGCTATTTTCGACCTTATTGACATTTATGCAAACACCTGATTTTAATGAAGGAGCAATGTTAACGAATGAGAATGTGAGAAAAACAAACTAAATTTTAAATGTCGATAAGGTCGAAAATCGCTTGCACCACTTTTTTTAACTTGCAATCCTTAAGCAAATGTTTTCCGACCTTCAAGCGATTTTCGACCTTATTGACAACGATGCAAACACCGGATTTTAATGAAGAAGCAATGTTAACGAATGAGAATGTGAGAAAAACAAACTAAATTTTAAATGTCGATAAGGTCGAAAATCGCTTGCACCACTTTTTTTAACTTGCTATCCTTAAGCAAGTATTTTCCGACCTTCAAGCGATTTTCGGCCTTTTTTAGACAATGATGCAAACACCGGATTTTAATGAAGGAGCAATGTTAACGATTAAGAATGTGAGAAAAACAAACAAAATTTTTAATGTCGATAAGGTCGAAAATCGCTTGCACCACTTTTTTTAATCTAATTCGATAGTCTCATGATGAAATGAAAAGGTGCTAGAAATTGTAGCTGTCGTCACCGACCACGCATAATAGCCAGATCTAGTTGCTGAGTTGGCATCACTGCTGCAGATTTGAAGTTGTGTCAAATCTATCGTATCGATAGGCAGGATGGTGTATGGAGTATATGGACGAACTGCCGATTTGAAACAATTGCAAGCGTCAAATCTATCGTATCGATAGGCAGGATGGTGTATGGCTACTATAACTTCTAGTGAAAAATTGCTCTGCCGATTTTTATTTTTTTTATGTGATTTCTTATCCTTAAATACATAGGTTTGTTACGTAATATTTTCCTTTTTAGACAATATTATTTGATGTCAAATCAATCAAATAATGACATTTGAAAATGAAAAAGGTAACAAACCTATGTATTTAAGGATAAGATAACACATAAAAAATAAAATCGGCAGAGCAATTTTTTACTAGAAGTTAGAGCACGAAATGTAAAAAGTTGATTTGGAGTGACACTGAAACCGAAAATTTCGTGAATGTTTATACACCTATTCTAACTTATACATTTAAACAAATACAAAAAGAATTTGAGGCTGCGGAATTTTTCACAGAGAGTTTTAAGCAATTTTCATATTTTTGTCATCTCGAAAAAAAAAGTTGGATTATTGTGCATCTACTCGTACAATCTGTATCACCTTCTTTCATCATAATTATGCCAAATTTCAGTGCCGGAGGAATTTTTCGGACCACATTGCCTCGTTGACTGGACTATGTGGTTCCTTACCCTTTTTTTGGTAAAATCATCAAATCAGTCCGCCCCCACCCAGGGCAGGGCGGGAGGGACTGTCAGACTCGTACTGACTAAAATCCGCACGGTGTACGAGTACTTCAATAGCCCTTTCGTTCCAGGGTCACGATAATAATAATAATAACATAATAACATTCCACAACTATCACACAACGCCATCTCGTCCCAAGCTAAGCAGAGCTTGTGGTATGGGTACTAAACAACTGATAAACATACTTATATATTTCTAAATACATAAATATAATAGATAAATTAGGGGAGGCCTATGTTCAGCAGTGGACTTCCTCCGGCTGTTGATGATGATGATGATGATGAATAGATAAATTACACCCAGACACAGAACAAATGATCGTGCTCATCACACAAACATTTGTCCTGGGTGGGAATCGAACCCACGACCTCCGGCATAGCAGTCAGGGTCACTAACCACTACACCAACAGGCCAGTCTAATATGTCTATAATACGAAAAATCCCGCGGACCCGGCAGGCTTTGGCCCTTTAAAGGGAGGGCCCCGTCAATATGCTGACACTCTTTGAGGCGCCCGTGGAGCACAACGCGCCGTCGACCCGGGCATGGTCCATGTTTGGTCAGCGCCCATTCCTCGCCACCGGCATGCCCGCGCCTACGGTGGCCGGAGATTGTCTGCCGACGTCTGTCGCCGTGGGCGTCTACTACTGCGGCTGGGTTGGAGGGAGGCTCTCCCTCACGCGGCCCGCGTCCTAGTCTCCTAACCCTAACCTTCATGTCACCTAACGATTATGAATTTAAATACCTTTCCACCATCTTCATGGACTGATGATTATGATAAACTTCGTCATTCATCTAAAGGCGCATCCACACATGCCGCCGGCTTATGCCGCCGGGTTTCAGACCGCCTTGCCCAACAACGAACAACGTGCCGGCTGAGATGCGGCAAATGCCGGCGGCACGGCCGCCGGCCACGCCGCCGGCCGTGCCGCCGGGCATGTGTGGATGCACCTTTAGCTTTTCATTAGCATCATGACATGACATACATCTTTCACATGAGACACCTATGAAAGACGTATTATTTAGTCACGTATAAAGACTTAGATAATATGCAACCCTGGTAAACATAATGACACTAACGTACTATGAAAATATTATGTAGCCAACTTAATGAGAAGGCACACCGTCCTTGCCCAAGATTAATTGGCAGAATGTAAGGCCTTTCATAGCCTGCCTTGTTATGAAAAAAAAACACTTTCTTTTTTTTTGTTAATTATGTGGCCAGTGTGAATTTTTATTACGGCCGTCATTCGCGACGGTATACAGCCTTTTTGAAGGTTACTTAGTTTTAGGAATGTTTCTTTTTTTTTTTTCTTTTTTTTCTACATCGTCGTTTTTGTCGAGTTTAATTCAAGATATAGTTTTTTTTTGACAGACAGTTTTCAATTTGTAATATACATACATTTTGAAGTTATTGAAGAGTTACATAACAAAAAATGCATGTTGGTGGCATGATTGGCGAAGAGGCTAATAATGACGTTTGTAGATGTGTGAGCAAACATAATTAAATTAATATTCATAACTCAGTTAAAAATACCGGCCATTTGCGAGAGATCTACTAAAACGAACTGTCGTTTTAGTAGATCTCTCGCAAATGGCCAGTTTATTTACTGAAATATCACGTTTATTGTATGGGAAACACTTCCTTAAACATTAATTTTATCTTTTATGTACTTCAGTTTAGAGCGGCAACAAAAATACATCATCTGTAAAAGCAACTGTCTATCACGGTTCATAATGATACAGACAGACGGACTTAGAAATTGGGTCCCGTTTCACCTTTTTTTTTTTGTCGTGGTAACATCATCAAAATAAGTCCTACCCAGGGTAGAGAGGGAAGGATTGTCAGACTCGTACTGACTAAAATTCATGGTGTCATTCAATAACCCTTTACGTCCTGGGGTAACTGTATAATTTGTTAATCCCGCGACCCCATCCCTTTAAACCCAACTCTCAAACGAATTATAAAGAACGTCTGCAGGTGTGCGAGCGGCTAAGATATTGCCGCACGCCTGCAGGCATTCTGATGGATGCAGGATTCAGTTTAGGGTTGCAATGGCGAGGGATAGTGGGGAAGGAGCCGAGGGGGACGGTAGAGTGCGCGGCTGGGTTGCGCGGGGATAGGCTTGTTTTTAGCGACAATTTTTTTTAATATTATGTACTCAGAAAAAAAGTCTAATAGCTAGCTTTATATTTTTACAAGTTTTTTATTTTATGATTTCTAAAATATTTAACAAAAATTCTTATCATATCTATAATTTGCTTCTATGTGCACTAGAATTATACTGTAATCCGTAGTAATAATAAAACGATAATCGAGAAATGCTTATAAATTTAAAAGTACGGAACCAAATTATTAAAATATAAATTTTATGACACCAAATCACAAAAATAATCTACTAAAATCGGACCAGAAACCAAGGAATTATCGGTGTAGATACTAAACCACTGTTAAAATGGTTATAAATAACGTCTGCAGGTGTGCGAGCGGCTATATTGCCGCACGCCTGCAGACTTTCTCATAAAATGAAAAACTACGAAACCAAAGTGAATATAAATTGTATGACATCAAATCACAAATATATTGCATCGAACAAAAAGAAAAACACACAAATCAGACCAGAAACCACGAAGTAATTGGTGTACATAGTACATACAGTTAAAAAATATGTATTATAAGGTTATAAAGAACGTCTGCAGGTGTGCGAGCGGCTATATTGCCGCACGCCTGCAGACGTTCTGACGGGAGCACGATTCAGTACTTTAGGGTTGCAATGGCGGGGGATGGTGATGATTAGTAGAGTGGGCGGCAAGGCTGCGCACAAAAAGGCTGTTTTGTTTTAGATGTTTTTATTTTTTACTTTTTTTTTTAACTTTGCCCCACACTAAGATTATTTCCTGTGCTGTGGAGGCATTTACAGATGTAGAAAGACACAAAAACACCTAGACCTGGAACAACGACTTGTAGGTCATACATTGCTCCGTATGGGGATCGAAACCACGACACGCTTTGCAACAGTCGATTGTTCAGCCACTGCACCATCCGTGCTGTCAGTCAAAATTAGGAATTAAGGAAAAAAAAGTCTAGTAACCTTTATATTTTAATTTCCTTTAGGTATATTTTTTTTTGTTTTTGGAAAAAGTAATAAATATTCAATCAATCAATCAAAGCACTTATTTTAAGTTGGCCAGTTACAGGCACTTTTGAATGATCAAATACAAAAGTAGTTAATTCAACACTACAAAATTACGGTGCTACAGTCCCAATCACAAGACACAATAACTATGAAAGTACCGTGGTATCCCTTTTCGTCACCTAAAATTGTTTGTCCGAAAATCATTATCCATAACACGTTTGCTATAAAATTCAGTAACCATAATAATCAAAAGTTCTAAAATATATTGTTTTACATAATTATTTTCACTTCTAAAGCTGTTCTGGCATAATATCTAGTATCATAATAATTGAATCTCCTAATTTTGTATGAAATAAAGTCATATTTCCTAATCATTGTATTACATAAAGTGTATTATTCCGAATGTTCAATTAGGTATAGTAAAACTGATATTTCATTAAATTGCTTAGAAACCGAAGATGTTGGGATCCAAGAGCGAGCGAAGCGAGCTCGGGACTTGTGGGCACCCCGACACGGACAGGTTAGGTTCGAAGGGGATGGCGGGGTCTTTCAGACCCCGCCATCCCCTTCGTGTTAGGCTACTTTAAACCTTGCATGCAGAAATAGGAGCCCCGCGAAGCGGGGCTCCGTCGATTTTGCTTATTGGGTGGTAATCAATAACAAAACAAACTTTAGGACTTATGTATTTTATGGCAATCGGTTTTATGTATTTTGTATATTATAGATTGTTATATTTATGACAAACAAATTTAGAACATACAGTATTTAGGAATTTCAATGTTATGGCATTTGAAATTATGTAGTATTAAGTTCGGGCAAGTTATCATTCGGACAAATGATGATTAGGACAAAAAAAAATATGTCACATTAGATTATGTATAAAAAAGTTAGGTCACACAATAGAGAACCAAGTACCGTAGATGCACATTTTGTTAAAAAAAATAATGATAATAAAAATCAAATTTTTTAATTGTTTCAGGAGTATGGAATTAGGCATCATGATTGAAGAGTTGGAGCAGCAAACGACGCCTCGTACGTCGTACTTCACCACCGTTTTCTCGCCTGATGATGACCACGGGCCTGTCAAGAATGCCACCAATGCCACTTCAGAACTCAATATTTACTACTTTTATGATGTGAGTAGCTAATCATGAAAAAATATAATTGCAAGGGCTGTTGTGGATTCGTCATAAAGTAATTCGTCACAGTCTGTAAGCCCTATTATATACATGGAATAATTCGTCACATGATATGCGTCAAAATAACTTACCAAATAAATGAAACGTGACAAATATGTTTGAGAATAAGCACTATAAAAATTTAGATAGTGCATTAAATTAATTAATACTGCTTCTGATAGTTGAAAAATTTCAAGTTTTTCTTCATTTTTAAATTTCGTTTCCTCCTAAACTTTGTCTGGTACTGAAGTATTAAAGGTCGTTGTAAATTATATTATCGTACTTATCGATTATTCTCATATGGATTGTTATTTGTATGTATTGATAGTTTTAGCGTGACAGGTGACTTATTCGTTTTAATTTATTAAAAATCACAAACATAAATGTTTTATGTAACCTCTTCAAATAATTAATATAGAAAATCGCCTAGCGTGTGCACAAATCATCTACAGCTTATCAAATACTACAATGACATTAAACAGGGGGGGGGGGGGGAATTAGTTAAAAGCAGACATATTCAAACTCATTTATATTATTAGACGGAGGTTCATTGACTTCAATAAAGTCATACGATTATAAGTTACTAGCTGTTGCCAGCGGCTTCACCCGCTACTACTCGAAAGTTATCCCACGGGAACATAAAATCGGGATAAAAACTATCCTATGTGTTAATCCAGATTATAAACTATGTGTGTACCAAATTTTAGCCAAATCCGTTCAGTGGTTTTTGCGTGAAAGAGTAACAAACATCCATACATCCATACTTACAAACTTTCGCCTTTATAATAGTATATAGTAGGATGTTGACCCAGAAAGTTTAAAGGAAAATCAAACAAAATTTCCCCGTGAATTGTTGACATACATAATGAGATAACTATGTCTACTCGTACGTAGGATAACTTATTCTGAATATATACTGAGATTATATTATGAAAACATGTCTGAGTTTGAGAAACTGATTGATATTTTTGGTTGGATAGTCCATTTATCGAGGAAGGGTATTAATTTTGAGGGGCCAGAAAAACTGTGACCCCCGCAACTGTGGCCCCCGCAAAAAAAGAAGATTCACTCCAATAAAATAATTCAAAAATACAAGTGTCTTCAGGTCATGAACTTTTTTGACCTTTCTTAGCTTTGATGGGAAATCAGAAATAATTTTATACAAATATTGAGCAGTTGAAACATTTACTTTGGGGTACAATGTAAATTACTACGTTCATTATTTTCGACTTAATAATATTTGAGTTTGTTTCAGTGTTTCCTATAAATGTTTTTGAACAGAAATAAGAAAAAAAAAGGTTATTGAATAAAAACATGTAACAGATCTCGTCCCACCCACGCCATTTTTATCGGATTACGTTGTATAATAAAACGTGAAAGGTTTTAATCGTGTAATGGATATTTTGGGGTTAACGTCATCGAATATCGAGAGAGCCTGTCGTGATAACACTATCATGTGCGACGATAGGTACTTCAGGCTTTTAACAGTAGTGCGGCCTACATAACTTAGCACAATAATTCTGATAAGGAATATGTTTGCGTTATCATTATGTAAGGCCTGATATTTCCTGGTATTATTGAATATTTTGATAGACAACTGTTTCACTGGCTAAGGTTGCTGCAGAGGCCAAGCCTTTTGACATCGTACAAGCCTAATTTAGTTTTTTATTTTATTTTTTATGTTTTTCTTTTTATGTTATTTTTGTTGTATGATTGCTGCTCTGTGTGCCGCGGGTTCATTTCTGACACTGAACAATTAATTGTATGGAATACAGTTAATTTTTACAAACATCGCAAAAATTCTAGTGTCGAACAACGATTAAAAAAAAGTGAAAAGAACATTTGCAAAAAATCTAGTCTGCTTGGGTAATGTTCTCATAAATGAAATGGGCTTTTTATAATTTATTAGCAGATTGTGATCGACCGCCAGTTAACAATTTTGCGAAACTAGCTTTATTACTGGGCTTGGCTCCCATAGTGGTTTATTATCACACGAAAATAACGAGTGATTTTGCATAACTAAACTATCTTATGTCTAGCCACCCGTTCAACTTAACTAATGTTTTTTACTTTGACTATTCAACCCAAATTATTGTCAAATAGATAATTTTCTTACATGTGCACTACAATTTTGTGAGCCGTAGCACCGTAATAACAACACCCATGTTTGTATGTACACAATGAGCTAAAAATAAAAACTACTGCACCAAACTGAATGAAAATTTTATGGGATCGAATGGCAGATATACTGTATCGAACAAAAAATAATCATCGAAATCGGACTAGAAACCTCGGAGTAATCGGTGTAGATAAAGTTGAAAACTTTTTAGGTTTTTGTTGATTTTTGAAAAAGTACTGGTCCGATTTCGATAAAATTTTAATGGGACCATTCCAGAAGTATACCCTATCCAAAAAAGAAGAGAAAAAAAATTTCAAATCGGTTGTGAAACGACGGAGTTATGCCCGAACAGACATAAAAAAAAAATACAAACATCCGAATTGAGAACCACCTCCTTTTGGAAGTCGGTTAAAAAAAGTCACGGCACATGATGTGTTTTGGCATCATACAGGCCTAGTTCTTTTTAATATTATTTTGGTATGGCCTTATGAAGTAAAATACCTACCTATTCTTTCATACTTTCTATGAGATATGGATTATTGCTTCCATCTACTATCTATAAACTAAACTACATATTTACAAGAGAAATTTCTAATAATAGCATTACCATAGATATGATACGAGTATTCCCTTCGATTCAGTCACAATACTCCAACTGAAGTGCTTCCTCTCCATTTGCATGTATGGGATAATCCAGTAGACTCGGTCTGCTTGATTCTGATACAGCTTCCAATAGAGCATAGAAGTTGTACGAAAACCATTTTTTGCGATGAAAATTTCATACCGAAAAAGATGTCACTTCAGCGACAAGTCATAATTGATGGGCGCTGAATAATTTCGGAATAGAAATTCTGAATTAGTAAAATCAAGGAATGGTAGCTTGCATTATTTTTTAATTACCGACTTCAAAAAAAAGGAGGTTATCAATTCGACCCGTATGTATGTAATATTATCAGAACTGCCCAGTTTTAGCATATGTTAGTCTATATCAGTGTCTGAACAAATGTACCAAATTTCATAAGTGTATGTATGTATGTATGTATGTATGTATGTTTTTATGTTTGTGCACGCATATCTCCGGAACTACAAGTCCGATTTATGTAATTCTTTTTTTGTTGTACTAGGTGTTATTCAACTTAGGGTACAGTCACGAGCAATAACATGTATACACTTAACAAAATTAAAACGTAATTTTCTAGTGAAATACTGGCTTCTACTTTAAAATAAGACCTATTTCGTAAAAACGTGGCTTCCAAAATAGAATTTGCATGAAAATACAAAAGATAAATTAATATTGGTAGGAGAACATCGCTTTTGAATTCTGTTAAGAGTATACATATTATTGCTCGTGACTGTACAGTGTAAGTTTCATCAAAATCGGTACAGTAGTTTTAGAGATATAGATTTTTTCGTTGTAACGGATTGCAAGATTAGTGCACCTCAGTGAGAAAACTTTGTATTTTACAAGAATTTGGGTTGAATATTTAATAAAAATAAACTAAAAAGGGTAAAATAAAAACTTTTTAAAAAAAAGTACCGACTTCAAAAACAAATACAAAAAAGTTTAAAATAACCTTTCTTTCGGAAGTCGGTGGCAATAGTCAATGAAATAATAAAAATCAAAGCCACCGACTTCCGAAAGAAAGGTTATTTTAAACTTTTTTGTATTTGTTTTTGAAGTCGGTACTTTTTTTTAAAAAGTTTTTATTAAAATTACCCTTGCTTGGTATATAATTATGTCGCCAGCCGATCGTTGAATCCACAAAATAATATGCCTGGGCATTATCGTGATCCGTCGGCACTTCATGATCTGCCCAGCTGGTTAAGGCGTCTGGAATAGGTAGGTACCTATCCAGAAGACACAGGTTCGAACCCTGCTCGCAATCTGAATTTTTCGTCCCTTTAAAAATATCTTTGCGAAGGCGCGACGCAGGCGTTATTGCGTATCAAAATATAACTTCTTATAACTATTTTTTATGTATACTGACTTGTTAAGAGGCATGAAGAGTCTCCTAACTGAAATTGAATGAATTTTCTAGTTTATTTTCTGTTTGAAAGTTTCGAAAGGAATGATTAATGAAAGCTTTCCTTTTTTAATAAATTGAATTGAATTAATTTCTCCGTTGCCAGACGATGATAGGACGATTCAATAAAATTATTTGTTGGAAATGAAAGTTAAATGAAATGTTCAATTGGAAATCCTAATGGGAAATTGGTATTTGAAAGTTAAAATGTGAGGCTGGAGGGCGAAAGTCGAAGTGTACTTAATGTCAGACTGTGAAAAGTATTATTTTGTTGCTAACGGCAACAAACTTGAAAAATTACTACTACGTGATATTCACATTTTAACTTTCAAAACTTTTGAAAGCAGCTTTTAATATTAGTAGTTATTTCGAACTACAAAAAAATAATAGAATAATAAAGCCAATACTTTTTGGTTTTCAAGTCACTTACAAAATAGCTATTACGTTTTAAATGACCAAAATTTTACAACCGGACCTTATACTCAGATGAAATACAGGACTGAAAGATACAATATAATTTTTGTGTTAAAATTACATTTAATGTTACCTGTCATCGATTCAAAGGGTGGCTCTTCCACAAGGAATTACGGTTCCTTTTCAATAATTCTTTCTAGACTCATAATCCAAGTTTTATAAGAAGTCAGACTTCTTGCACAATTTTGAAAGTTTCAAACAATTACATTAAGAACCAATTTTTAATCCCCGTTATCCAAACTTCACTCATCTAAACCAATTTTCTTTTCTGTTCCAGTCGATCCAGTTCACGGTTATGTGGGTGTTGTTCGTGTCCATAGTGGTGCTCAACGCGTCAGTGATCGCCGCCCTACTCTGTACTAATGCTAGAAAGAGCCGCATGAACTTCTTTATAATGCAGCTCGCTATAGCCGGTGAGTTTATTATGCGTAGTTCACTATGGTGTGAAATATTATGAGTCAATAGTGATGCTCAACGTGTCAGTGATCGCCGCCCTACTCTGTACTAACGCTAGAAAGAGTCGCATGAACTTCTTTATAATGCAGCTTGCTATAGACGGTGAGTTTTTATGAAATTTTAGCAGGGCCGCGGCTAGGACTGGATATAAAGCAGGGCAGCAATGGGTAAGGGTATTGGGGAGAAAAGCATTGTGAAACTTTGAAATTGAGAGTATTGTAAGAGACCGGGAACTGTGACAAACGTTCGATCATCGCCGCTACTCCCGCTGTATTTCTTTTCGGCAAATTGTCTAATGCAAAATCTTATAATATTTATAATTTTAAGGTAGCATTACTCCACGGTGCCCTTCCTAGCTCCGGCTCTGGAAAGTAGTTTATAAAATTGTCTTTTGAGGTTATACTGGATCTAATGCGCCTGCTCGTAGAACCTAATGTTTTATAGTATTATTGTAGTATACCTGTACGGCTATACCTGTCTATCAAGCTTCTGAACAACATTAGCAAACATAATTCGCAAACAACGCCACTGTTGGAACTCAAATGACCAAAAACAGAGTTTGAAAACGTAAACTAAACTTCCATTGACCTTTGCAACTGAAAAGTTTCAAGCTTCATAAATTTTAAACACCCTCGCCTCGGAAGGGTTAATGCAGTCAAATTCGTTTTTCATACAATACTTTAGTTAATTAACTGGGCCAAAAGTCAGTTAATTTATGTGTAAGTATGTTTCTAAACTATTAACGGTCGTTCATTCAGAATGTTTGTGTGGAAGCAGGTCATGTGATTTCAAAAGAGTCGGAAGTTACCTTGGTTTGTGTTTAGTTTATCAAAGCTTTTCCTTGTTTGCTTTATTTCTTTAGATTTAGAATTTAGGGTTCCGTGAGCTATAGTGTCTTATTTTTTTAACGAACTAGCGGCCCGGTACGTGATTCGCTACTTTGACAGCAAAATCCCCATTAACAAAATGATCCGCCATTTATTGAATTCATTTGTTACAAAAAATGTGATAATGAAGAACCGTTCGACCGGTTTTGTGCAAACTTCATATAAACCGTCTACTAAATAGTCCAAACAAAGCCTAAATACTTGATTTGGATAGATGAGCCCGTTCTTGAGTTATAAAATTACAACGAAAAGTGGCTCTGTTTTGCGACATACCTAAATAACTGTAGAATGTCAAGTTTTTTGAGATGGCAAGCAAACACGATCGGTAAACTGTTCACTTTTCGATTCTGCGTCTTGAGTACTTAATAACGAGTTTAGAATATTAAAAATGGTAACGTTTAACTTTTTACTGACAACTTCAAATTAATACCAATTTTATTCAAATCACGCCATTTATCTATCGGAGGTATCCCGGCTCAATAGAAATAAGTGATCTTTTGAAATACTAGCACTTTGCCCGCGACTTCGTCTGCGCGTGTTTTTAACTTCGAACTCAGTGAATTTAATGCCCGGTCAGCCTCGTTATAGGATACTTTTGGGATATCTAAAAATGCTCTAGTAGTTTCGGAGCCTACTTATAAAAGTAAATAAATAAATACGCATCCTTTATTCGATTGAGAGATAATTAATATGTCAAGTTTTGAGTTCATCGAAGCAAGCAATAAAATCCTTTCCTTAAAACTTTATCATCCCTTTTCACCAATTTAGGGAGTGATTTTTGGAAAACCTAAAAATGGAGGGTAGTTTTAAAAAAGTAATAATGCCCATCTTTTTTATTTACTTATACTCATATTCGTACCTAGTTTCAAGTTTATAAACCCAAGAAATAAGATTTTACATACAAAGGTTTTCACCCTTTTTCACCCCCTTAGAGGGAGATTTTCGCAAATTCCTTTCATAATGCTCATCTACATTATAAATTGTAACTACCATCCAAAATTCAGGTTTCTACGTTTAGTGGTTTAATATCCTCCCCTTAAAACTTAAATACCCCTTTTCACCAACTTGGGGGGTGATTTTCAAAAAATCCAAAAACACGTGTTTGATTAATTCTTATCTAATATATAAATACTGATTTTCAAATTCATTCGCTCACGCGTTATGATTTTCCCATACTAACTTTAACAACCCCTAGAATACCAATGGAGGGTAGTTTTAAAAAAATAGTGGTGCTAATCTTATTTATTTACTAATGTTCTTATTCGTGGTAAGTTTCAAGTATAAAAACCCAAGGAATAAGATTTTTCATACAAAAGTTTTCACCCCTTTTCACCCCCTTAGAGGAGGATTTTCGCAAAATCCCGTCTTATTGCCAATCTACATGGTAGACTGCAAATGCTGTCCAAAATTCAAGTTTCTGCGTTAAGCGGTTTCGGCTGTAGTCGTGTCAAAAGAAAAACCCCTGTTCTTTTATATATATGTATAGATTAAACGCATTAGCGCATACGTAGCGAATTTCAAAGATTTTCTTAGGAAAGAAAAATTCAATCCGCGGGCAGGATTCGACCTTTCTGAATTCCTGCCCGCGGATTTTTCTTTCCTAAGAAAATCTTCCAAATAAGTGATTCCATACTTTTGCACGTTAAAGTAGATCGTGTTTAGCTGGCATTCAAACAATAACATTCATACTTTTTAGTTACTATTCAGAGAATTATTGTTTTGCTAAACAACTTTAAATCGTTATATTTATCCTAAACTATTATTTAAAATGAAAAATGATAAAGGGAACCTAAAGATGATTTTAAAATACCTATTCAACGATACCCCACATGACATAGTTCATCGACATTTTTTTTTTTCATTTTGACAATATGGCGTCTGGTTGTTGGTGTGGTGAATATTGATTACTGTCATGTCTTTAGTGACACTCGCAAGGTTAAGACGAATCGATTGACGTAAAAATTATTAAAGTCAGCCTACGCATTTGGTCTCTAGAACGCCACATAGAAACAAACATACATACATACATACATAGACTGATAAACACATTACCCTCCTTTGCGTCGCGCAGTCGGGTAACAAAATTAGTCACTATAATATCTAATAAAACCTCTTCCAAAAAAGTGATTTAATATCAGTACCTACTACTGTTTTCCACAGTTACTTTGAAGTAAATACTTAGTTAACTCAGTAATACTATCAAAGTGATTAAATTATTTATTCGTGTGTTCATCAAATATGAACTACTGAGGTTTACTAACGTGGCTTGTTTGTTTGTGATCCTCTTCAACACAGCTCTAGACGTTACAATGAAAACAATAGAATTCTTAATTGCTATTAGGAATGTTAGCAATCATCTTTGGTTCGGTCTGATATAAATCAAAGTAATTTATATTAAAGGCAGTTCTTCCACTGCCGGCGATAAGCGAGTTCATTACTTGCTTATCGCCGGCAGTGGGACAACTAGCGAACTACTGAAAATGAGTTGACGAGTAGCGCGCAGTACTTTGTCACGTCGACAGTTCCTCGCTCTACTAGCTTGGCTGCGCGCTGGCTGTGATAAGTGAGTTTTGATCGCCAAGTTAGCATAGCTGAGCGAGTACACAAGTTCTCATTTCTCATCGAAAACTAATAGAACTATCCTCGCCAGCGGTGTAAACAGTCAGCGACCGATTATTAAACACTCTTCTTGCTACGTTCAAATTAATATATTTTTATTACGCGAAATGTATAATTTATTGTACGATTCATGCACAAGAAAAAAAGCTGACATTTAATCGCTCGCTGGCCACCCGGTGAGACAACTGTCTGAGAAAATTTTAACAAATTACTACAAACGGCAGATGGCAATAATTTGTGAATTTCACAGTATCTTTTGTTCTTTTTTAGATAGGGAAGTTTCACTTTTCCGTCGGTGACAATGATCGAAATAAAGTTTAAAAGTTTTTCCTGATGCCTCCCCTTATCGAATGTCACAGGCATCATTTACTCTGTATTCTTTCATTCCTTACTCAGTCTATACAATTTTTCTTTGGCCCTTTACTTTTTCTTAATATTATGTGGGTATCAAAATACACAATGAACTCTTGGTCTTTTTTTATTTTTAGAGCCGTATTGAAGATAATAATAATATTTACGAGAACCAAAGCATACTCATTATTTTAAGAGGAATCGATGCAAAGCCTGGCCCATTTTATAAAATGTAATAAACAGATATAAAATCCATTATAACCAGCCCCAAAATAATCATACAGCATTAAGCGTCAAGGTAAACCAATTCTAAAATGTACACTAAATTACTTCAAATGTCCTATTATCACACCCCGTTGAATTCAACCCTGATGGAAATAGCAAAAGGATTGAATAATAAACATGCCAGTTTAGGCAGTAAAGTGAAGTTATTGCTCTGGCTTTTCAGGTTTCGATATTTGTAGACTTCTAATCTAGGTATTTATTCAATCAATAAAAGCACAGCAAAAACTACAAGCCAAGTTTCATTAAAGCAAGTATCAGCTTTCTGCACACTACTTTTAATAACTAAATTCAATATTTTGCTCTATTTTTTGGTACGACTGGGTGAAAATGGCTGGAGGCAGTTTGCAAAATTCCATTTGTTCGTGTGTAATCAACAGAAAACTGTTTGCAGATTGTACGAGTATTGTGGTCTTTTGTTCATAGTGCCAATAACTGCTGGAAATAGAACTACGTCCACCATTTTGACCATTTGTTGCAGCCTGCACGGCTGCACGATGTGATGAAGTGAAAAAGGATTCAATTTCAAAGAGTTTTATGTAGATACACGAAAGGGTTCACTAAAAATAAAATAATAACTGCTAAACAACCATAACTATAATATCTTCACCTAATATTATACAGAATAATTTTTAAGTCACCATCCAAATTTTAATATATTAATCTTTGGCGAAAATCATTGAATACGTGTTTTTTCTTTTTGTATCACTCAATACATAAATATCGATATATCACGTCTCAATGTTATGTATAAAAAGTTGATGAATCTGAACACCGCGCTGTGATGTGTCGCTCAGGTGTAGCGGGACGGGGCCCCGGGGTCAACGGGGTGCGCTCTGCCCGTTTCATGCGTCGGCAAGTGTATATTATTATCTAACGTTTAGCTTAGTGACCATGCAGAGCGGATGAGAAAATGATTTAATATGACAATTTGAAGTGTGGATTTTTTTTTTAAATGGGGTTAGTGATTGATACTTAATGCCTAGAAAAATTTTGGACGGTGCTAAAAAAGTCATTCTGTATATGCTTTAGAAGTTTGCTTGATACCTTTGTACGCCCAAAGCGTGAACCGATCATTCTGAAAATTAATTTTACATGATAATAGATGGCGCCAAATACGATCCGAATTGATTGTCAATTTCTAATTTAATACGAGTGAAGTCGCCGGTTAAAAGTAGGTTACTAATAAATTAAAACGTAATTGAAAGTATCTTACGGTACCTTCAATTTCGTAGTACAGAAGGAAATTATTTTCAAATGAATCCGAAATCAAAGTACATAAAATATATTTCTCATATTAATATCATACGAGTAATTCCATTTATTTTCGAGAGTTCTTCGGAACGAGAATTATTCTTCAGCTTATAGGTTTCTTTGATCATAAGTACGTTAAACGATATGCTCACATACTCAATTTTATATGGTAAGAAGATTAAACATTATTGATAGGATGGTGAATATAGAAGCTGAAGAGATTAAGGATACTACGGAGAATTCCTGTAACGGTGAAGGAAAACATCTTCTAGAAACGGGCATGTCCTAAGAACAAAAAATTTTGAAGACAATGTTTTGTGACACCTACTAACCCGCCCTGGGCTTAGAGGTGGCTTACAGCCCACAATGCATCGTCTCAAAGAGAGAATCCTTGTGTCCCAGGAGTGTATAACTTAAGCCCCATGTATAACCTGATTATTCTGATCTTATAGAAGTAGCTTTTTAAGAAATCATTACCATGATCATCATTTTAGATACAGGACTGTTAGGAGCGGCCTGCATCCAGTGGATCTTGTGGTTTTCATTGGATCGTCTGTCCACCTTGTAGGTCTTCATACGCTGTGCTTACTGGCGCATGGTCACAATTCGAGAACCTTACTTCCTCCTAAGTAACACTAAGTTATTTCAGAAACCTGTTGCATTCCCAGACGCTTCTAAATGATCTCTAAAGCCTCATTTAGACGATGCAATTAATTGGATACGAGTTGCATGCAAGATGTCTATTAATAATTTAGTCAAACTTGCAAGCAACTCATATGTAATTTCTTGCAGCATGTCGGTGGGTCTAAGTCCTACAGGTCGAGGTCGCAGGACTTGATTACCGTGACCTTGACTCTGATTACCGTGACCTTGGAACATATAGGGCTATTGAAGTACACCGTGAATTTTAGTCAGTACGAGTCTGACAGTCCCTCCCGCCCTGCCCTGGGTGGGAGGACTCATATTTTGATAATTTTACCACGCCATAAAACTAGGTAGAAGTAATTTAAAGTTGAAACTACATTGACCTGATGGCGTTTATAAACTGCAATATCAAAGAGGCTACTTAGCGTTAAACTGCCCCATTAACCCCACTTAGGGTAAGGGGTAAAAAGTGGTAATAGCCCACTCTTTGTCGGACAAATGAGCCAAGTTACATAAAATGTGATCGCAACGCCATAAATTACGTAAAGGAGGGTTAATCGCAACTTAAAATCGGACCTGACTCTTGTTTTCGTGAGATTTCTGCCGGACATAAGGGTTTGTGCCTATTGGGAATAAATTGCAATATTTCATGATTTAAATCTCATGTCTCAGAAAAGGTAGTACCTACTTTTAACAGTCGACGCAAAAAAGTTTTGAATATGTTTGACTTATCCGGACTGTATCGTAGCTCCGCTCTTAACGATTTTAAATTGCGTTTATAAATATTTTATCTCACATGTACTCAAGCACCCAGAACCGCAAAAACAAATATTTGTGACAAGTACACCAGTCTATCGCTCGCAAACACTGCTAACAAATAAATGTTCACCTTCGCCTAACTCTTCGGGGATTACACACGTGATGAAATTATGTTTTCATCCATTTTGAACACAGTTTTTACAGCATATTGACTTGACAGATTTATCTGATGTCCGTTTTGCAGTGACAGCTCCCAGCTTGCTGACTGTTTGTGCCAAAACGGAGACCGTCGAATTAGGAAGTTACTTGGCGTTCAAACTGACAAACTTTGGAATTAAAATATGGGTTGCGGTTATGTGATTTAGCTCTATGCAGTATCGTTAAAGAATTACTTAGTATTTATCTAGAATGTGGGTCACAATATTTATATTGCGTAACATACTAATGTGGCATCGAAAAACAGAGCTGAAATTATGAAGATTGGCTAATTGAGGTTGATACCTATTTCTTTACAGATACAAATAAAAAAAATAAACAAGAAATAATCTCCTTTGCTGATAGTTAGCCGATGTTCTTATTACAATATCTTGTATTTTGGCACTACTAATGAAAAAAAAACTGGTTAATATGATATTTTCGAAGGGTTAGGCAAAGGTTAGTACACTTCAAACCACTATTTCAAATATTTTATGAAACTTCAATTGTTATTAAGGCAATGGGGATTGTCTTAATTTTTTAAACATTCGATTTTGATTTTATTTTCTGCAAATTTAGAGCATTTTGAGAAACTAATTTGAATATTTTTATGATTGGCTCAATAGTTTTTTTATTTTTAATATTTTAATTTTTGAGGTAGCTGACATCACGATTGACCAAATAGTTGTGACAATGCCTCACCAGTGAATAATTTAAAAAAACTGCCTGACAACACAACGTCACTTTCTCTTGATATTAGACGTCAGATAGCATCCTTAGTCGGGGAGGAAGGGAATTTTATTGTGACTGACGCATCAGATTATCATAAAGGAGAATTTTTGCACCCTCTAATGTACCTGTACCAAGTATCAACCCTTCATATGGTGGGGTTTGTGTGGGAGAACGCGCCAGATTAGTAAAAAAAAATCTATCCACAGAAATACTCGAGCGAGTCAGATTACGAAAAGGTAGATTAATTACATTCAAAAAATTGAATATCATTATGTACAGATGCCAGCCGTCTACTCTTGTGATAAGGTTGAAATTTTATTAAAGAAATCTGACAGATTGTGGTAGCTTGATGTGCTGGCGTCTGTACATCGAAGATGGCGGACATTAAATCACGACCGATACTTGCGAAATAACAGGTAGTTCACCTTTTCTCCGTGATTCTACCGACATCGCCCCATGAAAAACATTCAATTAAAAAAAAATGGAACGCGCTCGAGTATTTCGAGATAACGTTTTTTACCAATAGAAATATGAATTATTACTTTGTGCCACATCCAAATCGTCAGACATTTTAATACGACACTTTTTAGATTTTCAACCGCTTGCCACGAACAGCCCCCTCGAGTTAATCGTCCGATTAATATGTATTGGTTATCAGAAAAAGAAAAGCGTGTTTACACTGTAAATAGCTGACGCGCCCGAGTACTTCTGTATAACTGGTTTTTTTTACAGTTTTAAAACTGTTTACACGCCCTCCCCCCCTCACTAAAATAGAAAACTTGTAAGAAACTTATAAATAAATATTCTTTCAAATCCAATAGGTCGCCATGATGCTCGAGTAACTGCAAATTAGAATCCTGGCCTCCCCTACTATAAAAATACAATAAATTTTTGAAATCTTTTTTGAAAGGTTTTTTAAAACGGAAAGTCGTCGACGTGGTGACATTATTGTTCGTTTTCCTGAGCAATACTTTAGCATTAACTTAATGAATATACAAAGGTATCTAAAGCTTTGATATCTTACTTACATCAAAGTTATCTTCGCAACAGTAGGTACATTTTATAAACCTTGCAATATTACACGCCTACATCACGGCATCACTTTTCTCGCAAATCTTATAAAGAGATTAAGAGGCATGTTGCAGAAATAATCATAAAATATATAAAAAACTAAACATATTCTTTGTTTACATTTTTGACATTTTTAATTTGACACTTGACACTTAAATTTTATTTTCTGAGGCAACGATACAAAACGGTACAGCCAAAAATAACGTCATTTGAAGGCCAAGGAAGGTCAAGCGTATTTTATCAAAAATATCAATCAAATATGAACATTTTTCATTTTTGATTGGTTACTAATGATTAGTAACGCTATTCCTAGAAATGGTTTTTCAATTACAACATATTAAAAAAAATGAACAATGCCCATTACTAAAACTTTTCATCACAATCGATCACCGGCGAAATATTTCACAAAATCAGCAGCCTTATCTCAAGAATTAATTATTTCATTTTCAGCAAACTTGAAGTATTTACTGAGTCTATTTTATTGAAAATTGTGGCTCTAGTTCATGAACGAAGAACCAACGTTTCCCATCAAAATAATTAACTTCAATGTTTACTTTACATCACAAAAAGAAATGTTAGGGCTTCAGAAACTTGCTCGTAATTCGCCATTAAAAGAATCACCATCGATAATTTCAACAAATGCAACTATTTCTATTAAACATTACATTTAGTTCACGAAACTAGTTATAAAATGAAGAAACGAACGTCTATCTAAACAAATCAGTATGTTTGTCAAGCTTAGGAGCTGACACACTTTAATCTACCGCCCAGAAAACATATTTCATTCTATTTTAAACCGTATTCTTTGAGTCATAAAAGTTCTGACGTCTATCTACTGTTGAATAATAAGTTGGTTTTAAAAGAAATGATAAATGATGGTCAGTCAGTTTGTGCGTATATCTGTGTACAGACGCCAGCAGGTCAACCTATCCGAATCTGTTAGATTTTACCACTCAAACATTAACCTTCTACTCTCTAATAATAAGGTTGAAATTCTATTAAAGAAATCTGACAGATTGTGGTAGCTTGATGTGCTGGCGTCTGTACAATAAAACGGGTCACCTGGTAAAAAGTTGCACTCGTTTCTAAATCTTCAAATAGCAACCACAGTACTTACACCGTGTGTTAAGGATGCTTATTATGGATGCGTACTATAGATGCCTGCTATGGGGCGTCTTCCCTACTATTGATACATAGCATAGCTCGAGCTGTACATCTTACGTGCATCGCTACATAGCTTAGCGTCAGAGAAAACGGTCGTATATGTAGTTTCGTAGATCAGCTTTTGTATACATTCTCGCAGCATAGCTGCATAGCACTTCTTTGGTGGAAAGACACCAAATTTTAAAGCCAAAGTCGCCATAAGACGTTACGATATGAATGAAGAATACGATCTTGTTGAGCATGCCTACGATTGGCTTAGTAAAGTTGGTAAAAGCGGCCGGAGTACTGAATTAAATAATCGCAGTTTCAAGTCCTGATCACTATCGATTTTTTCTCTCCAAAAAAGCTTTACAATTCATCGAATATTATAAATTCAATTTACGACAACATTGATGATAATGGTAATGATAGTGCCAATTGTACTAGTCACATTTTCTTTCAGTAAGCATCGTAGAGCCTGTTACAAGCTCTACGACCCACCATTCGTCGACAGAGTAATTAAAGAACTGAGCAGTTCACTCATATCAGTAAACAAGGCGTCTACTAAACTAACAAACGAAACGACGACATTGCTCGTTTTGGATTTCAATGAGACATTAGCTTAATGGCATGATAGATAGACTAGCTCCGTATTTAAAATAACTACTGCACATCATTACCCTCCAATCGTTTGAATACCGTGCTTAGCATACGTAAGCGTGCTGAGCACGTTATGAGCACGTCCGTATCATGACGTTTCCCGTTTTAGTGATATAAATTAAACTGGAACTAAAAAGTTAAGTATCGTAATTTAAAAAAAATGATCCTCTTTCGCACAATACAGTTAATTTTTCATTTTTCCTTAGAATAAACGTACTTAAAGGGCTTCACACACAGCAGCTATAATGTAAAGATGTACATTATAGCACGATACATCTCGTTACATCTTTCCATAGAGATTCGAAGATGTAAAAATATACATTAAAGCTGCAGTGTGTGGTCTCTTGTCGATTTCTATGGAAAGATGACATGTAATGAGATGTATCGTGCTATAAAGTACATCTTTACATTATAGCTGCTGTGTGTGAAGCCCTTTAAGTACGTTTATTCTAAGGAAAAATGAAAAATTAACTGTATTGTGCGAAAGAGGATCATTTTTTTTAAATTACGATACTTAACTTTTTAGTTCCAGTTTAATTTATATCACTAAAACGGGAAACGTCATGATACGGACGTGCTCATAACGTGCTCAGCACGCTTACGTATGCTAAGCATAGAGCAGTGGTGGCCCAGTGGTATCGGCCCCGACTTACGAGTTGTAGGTCGTGGGTTCGAATCCCGGCAGGCGCATTACTTTGTGTAATTTATTTCATCACCACTGCTCTCAAAACGGTGAAGGAAAACATCGTGAGGAAACCGGCATGTCCTAGAACCAAAAATTCGAAGACATGTGACATCCACCAATCCGCACTGGGCCCGCGTGGTGGATTATGGCCCACCCCCTCTCACAGAGAGGAGGCCTGAGTCCCAGCAGTGGGAACATTAATAGGCTGATGATGATACATCAAGTACGCTAGTAAAAAATACAGAAAACATATCATAAGATTTCTGTCATGTCAACAAATTAATGTCAAAGATCCAGTTTACGTAACAAAAACGTGAAAAGTCATGCTAAGGATTCTGAAATCTTGTGGGCTTCTGGTTTCTTCCGCGGCAGAAAAATCTAAACAAACCAAAAGGTAGGAAGAAACATACAGTTGATAACTTAAAAGATAAACATCCTTAAACACCTTTAACCGAACCATTTGCACCTTAACGCACATTCTTAACAATATTAAAGGGGAAAAGGTGTTCTCGCTACAAATATTGACTTTGGAAAAGAAAAACAAATAATGGTGTCTTCGGTTTGCCATGCCCTTATCTGGTTTCGCAGTCACTTCCCCTGTACAAACGACTTTGGGAAATGCATGAAACTTGGGGGTCTCGATAACAACGATGGGAAAATAAGGGGTATGAGGCATGACCCGGATTTTTGCAGTAACCTTACACTCAATACATGTCAGAGACATCTGCTAAAAGTCTGGCATAGTGAAAAATTTTACAACGCAATGGTTTTAAGGCTTTTCTCATAATGGGAACGCTTAAAAAACTTAATGATTAATAAAATTTTGTACTGACTTAATTTAGTATGAGGAATATTAAAAGTTGGGTACAAGAATTTGTAAAAGAATTTCTAAAATTATTATTTTTTTAATTTATAAATAAGCAGCTCGCACTTTTTGCCGAATATTTTCAATTTCCTTCCACCCTCTTCAAACTCTTTGCTAGTTTTGGAAAATGTTTCGCACTGAAATGTTAAACGAGTATTCGGTTTTTACATTCTATGTACAGACAGAAATCATTTACAATTTACCAAAAGATAAAAATAAGACACAATAAGGAGTTGGAATAGTTTATTAATAAGAGTAGTATTACAAATAAATTGAAATCAATCCACTTTATAGGATACATTAGTTTAGTAGGTGTAAGGCTGAGGCTACATAAGGCAGGGATTTGAGATGCGACGGGAAGAGCGATATGACGAAGTGATAACTCTCTTGCAATTTTGGCAATTGCAATTTTCACCTTTTAATTTATTATTTTTGCATTATATTACTAAAATTATCTTGTTTTACAACGTGGCAAAAAATAAAACAAATATCGGCTTATTTTTGCTACTTTTGTAAAAGAAGACAATACAAATACTACGCATGTTTTGTAAACCTGCACGATATAGATGCGGATAACTACCATTTGGTTGTTTACATTGGTTGCTATGTCGCAGATCGCGTCGCTGCCTAGTGTAACTTCAGCATAAGTGTTACATAGGAAATACCTACAAACAAAGAAACAAAATATGATAACTTATATGTGCAATTTATTTTGCGCATCTAAAGATATTCAATACCACAAGTCAATTAGCAAACCTTGACCTGAAACGGTTTTCCTGAGGATGTCCAGTGTCAATTACACACGACATGAGACGATCAAACTGACTAGTGACCACTAATTCCTATTAATTGGAGATGTGTTGGACGGATTAATTACTGTGCCTTACCAATGTACAGTACTGTCTTCCGTGATTACCATAGCTCGGAATAGGTAGATTGATTTTATGTAGGTACTTGTATCATGAACTGTCATAGAAATCATAACATGGTAGCCTTTTTCTTGGGTTTTCATTTCAGTAGTTAGGCAAAGGCCTGCCCCCAATACTTTCCATGAGCTAGTATACTGTGCCTCTTCAAAACAGCTCTTCTGATACGTGTCTAGGTCATCTCACCACCACATTTTTATTTTTGATCTTTGCCACTAGAAATTATTCCTGTATCGTGGGTGAATTTACAAACATAGAAACTCACATAACAAATATCCCGACCCTTAAACAACTACTTGTAGATAATACAAAATATTTGTTGCGTGCGGTAATCGAACCCGCGACACGGCGCAGCAGTCCAATGGTTCAGCCACTGCGCTAAACGTGCTGTCAAAATTATTAATTACGCTTTTTAAAATGTACTTTTTATTTCCAGATCTCTTCGTGGGCCTGATCTACGTGTTCCCTGACATAATTCAGAAGATTACCATAGCGTGGCTGGCTGGAGAATTTATGTGCAAGTCGGTGAAATTCCTTCAGGTCAGTCAAACAGATCATATTCGTAACACCACACTGCGTTCCAAAACACAAATCACCGACGTTGCTAAAATGGCTAAGTTGAAGTGGAACTGGGCTGGTGACGTCTGCCAGATGCCCAATGAATTGTGGGCCAAAATTACCACCATGTGGAGCCCTGACACAGCCAGAAGGCATCGCGGCAGAACTCGCAGATGGCGGGATGAGCTTGCCAAAACTAACAACCACTGGCTCACACTAGCCTTAGATAGAAATAGCTGGAAGTCATGGGGAGAGGCCTCTGCCCAGCAGTGGGATGATACAGGCTGGCAGTAACAGTAACAATCAAACCAAATGATCTTTGTCTATATTGATAAACCAAGTGCTTGAAGTCCTAGTATGAATTCAACGTTGAGTCCGTGCCACCATTCACCTTTAAACACAGCGCTTATGTTTTTATGTAATTAGATCAAATTGCATTAAAAAAAAAATGTACTTTGAATTTCCGCCGGTTATAAGTGGTGGCGCGGTTTCTATCTGCCGTACTTCCTACTTGAAGTATGTGAGACGTATAAAATGGTATAGAAAAAAACGCCTTTAGTGTACGAACAAGGAAAAAAAAACTGGACTCAAGCTAGTATCTGGGTAACTAACCTCGTGTTGGAAGGATGGTACTAAAGTTTTGTAAGTCTGGATATTTTTCTTCAATGGTTTTAAATATTTTTATGCAATTGCATGTTGTAAAGCAAAATGAGGTTAACTACAGATTATGGAGGCATTTGCAACTAAGGTCAGCTTTGAGCATGGGCAATAAAAATATTAAAGGTTACGATTTTTATGAAGATCCTACGTAATATTTAAATAACTTTTTATTATAGTATCGTGGTATACTTGGGTTATTGTAAAAAAAATACTAACACTAAAATTTATTTGAATGTAGTTTTGGATCATGTTTCTCATATATAAGACCACACCTTCCCAGGTATTTTAATATGCAAATTGTGCAGTAACGAAATACTGTGATTGGACAAAGTTTCCAAACAACGCAACCAATCTTGTATCTTATAAAGATGTCTCAGATTTCGAAAGACATTGCGTTCACCTGCCACCAAAATTAACGTGTCTATTATTTTGTCTGTCCCCATATCGAAATTCGTTATAATCTCTTTTATTTCTTTTTTCCCGGTCTGTACAAGAATATTTGTTATCAAAGGTGCTTTTCTAACCCTAGTAGTAGTACGAGTATAATGAAGAAACGGTCGCCGCCGCCGTAGCTGAAAGCGGAATGTAATGACTTTATTATTGTTATTTTTATTTATTTATTTGTTTAAAATATGACTGCAATGAAATCTTCTTTTTAGAATATTTTATCATCAATTCATTCATTTAAATTTATTCTTAATTTTCCAGCGGATAATAAGCTATCATAATTATTATGATCAATGACAAATTTTAACGTAGCTCTGTCGTCCTGGAACTTTTGATAAATAAAAATTGTTGGGTCACACTAAAGGAATTTTCCGTTTATTTTTGCGATAGTTGTATTTAAATTTTTGTATAAAAAATGTTCATTAATGCGATATTCAACGGCATTTCCCGTCAGTGTGGACCTAGAGTGTACAGAACATGGTCAAAGTGAAAAAGTACTCTAAATTCTCAACAACAGAAGACTCGATATAAAATTATTTTCAACATGAGGAAGATCATGAATAAAATGTAGTAACAACATCAGCTGACTATAATCCAGTACTGAAAAGTTAATTTCGTTCCAAAACAAACAAAAAATATTTAAATCAGCGCCGCGGCCGTTCTGGTAACCGAGTATAATAACAAACAAGTGAACTAACATACATCTGTTGTAGTTTCTTGAAAGTTGACTCATAAAGAATGTCGGATAAGTCTAAACAACACAATTATTAAGTCCATAGAAAAATAAAAATCCTATTGAATTTGTCAAACATGATTAGGTAATCATTGAGGTAATCATCAAGCTTTTTTGAAGAAATAAAAATTTGATTGCGAGTAAAAAACGACTTCTGATTCAGAACACAAGATGCCGTAATTGGTGATCGGCCATCGTAGTCATGCTCGGTAAAATCTTTTTTCAATCCTTTACGACTTACAATGATGTTTTTTCCCACCAAATAGTCTTACAATGGTCGATGCAAGCTTTGTTGGGGACTTGTTGAGTGGACTGTATATTATTTTTGTAGGTCTTTGATCTTCTGGCGTTGGAGGGATAGTGTGTGGCGACTGGGATACAAAACTCCTTTTTTTCTACTTAAATATGGGTTTAATAGTCGGACTAACAACACGCGTGCACTTTACATTATCGTGGCGACTTGACAGTGACAGTAATACACAAAATGTTGCAATGAAAGAAAAATCTCTGTTGGTGTTGCCAACAAGCTTCACCTAATGAGTTTATAAGAAATATGATTTTTTTTAAATATAATTTAAAAAAACCGGCCAAGTGCGTGTCGGGCCACGCACAGTGTAGGGTTCCGTAGTTGCCCATCAAAATACTTATGCGAACTAACGAAACTGATTCGCTGAATTTAATTTTAAAAAGAAGAATTTTCAAAATCGGTCCAGGAGTCTTTGAGAAATCGGGGAAAATACATAAGAAAAAAGATTACAACGAATTTAGAACCTCCTCCTTTTTTTGAATTTAGTTAAAAATAGTTGACGATAAAAACCTACCTATCCCCAAAAAACATACCTATAAAAGCTGTAAAAATAAAGTTGACAAACTTAAATTTGCAGTTGTCTCCGATACATTTTGTTTAAGAAAATATGATATCAAGTACATTTTATAAGTTGGTCGACTTTTACTCGTAAAGTTGTAAAGCCTACTTAGTCATGATAATTTTCTTTTAAACTTCGTTATATATACTACTATTGTGAATTTTTTCACATCCCTAAACATAACCGTTTAGCTGGTAGAGGGGGGGGACACTCGAATCGAGCAAAATTTAGCACTTTAAAGCTTAATATTTCACAAACGAATTTTTTTATCAAAAAATTGTTAATGGAAACTATCATTATTTTTTAAAGGCCTATTTAATGATACCCCACACTAAGGGGTACGCGAGAAAAAAAAAATCCTCACTTTACGTGTAAGTACTGGAGGTACCCTAAAAAAAAATATTTTACGAGATTTTATTTTACCACTTTTTCGGCACAACAAATCCGTATATTTACACCAAATTACAGCTCTCTAGTATTGTGCGTCTCTGAGCTAAACTGCGGACGGACGGACGGACGGACATGGCGAAACTATAAGGGTTCCTTGTTGACTACGGAACCCTAAAAAAATGAGACAATTTGAAATCGATGAAAAAGTGCTGTACACAATCGTAATATTATATAACACCAAAATCTTGAGGACTACGAATAATTGAATGTTGTTTTGTTATTTAAAAGTAATCAATACAATGGTTTTGCAGTAACCCTTCGATCTCGAAGCAGTAAACTAAGTTTAGTGATGAATAAAAAGATTTTCGGTAACTGATTGTCAGAAACCATGTTCTGAAATGCGATTAGATTAGAAGTCGAATATGACTATATTCGACTTCTAGTCTAATCTAGTCTAATCTAGTTAAATCTTTTAAGTCGGGAAAAGCTATGCAGATGATGATACGACAAAAAAGATTTAATTAAAAAAAAAGTTTATTCAGGTTCCACGCTTGTTTGACAGACATACATCATTAAGAAACAATGTTAAAATGTGCTTATCATTCCATGACAGACCCCACCTTCATTATTTCTACCTGTTAAGACATAATTAGGGGCGAATAAAAGTATCCACTAAATAATTATAACCAAGCAAAATTTATAACTATCGTTTTTTTTTCTAGGATAACGTTTCCCCCTACTAGTGATTTCTCTTGTATTGTGAGTGCATTTAAAAACATTTTAAACAAACACCCAGTCCTGGAACAACTACTTGCAGATGATGCAAATATTTGAACCGGGCGGGAATCGAACCAGCGATTCGCAGCGCAGTAGTCTATGATGTAACAACTGCGCCATCCGTGGCGCGTGCTTTAAAAGTATTTTTCAAAACTAGATATCGACTAAAATATTTTATCTAACATCGTTAAAGAATCTGATCGTAAAGAAATATGTTCTATGCATTATATTAATAGCAAAAATTATGAAGAAGCTTTATAAAACTTTGGCTCTGAAAAGGCCTATAGTTTAGAACTTAAAGACCACACGTAACCGAGCTTTCGAACTAAAGCCGCTGTCTCACTGGCGTTTTACGAGCGTTGACGCTGCGCAGACGCGATCTAGTAGCAAGCGTTAACGTCCGCTGAACGCGACGTTAACGTCGAGCAGATAATACTATTTGATTAGTACTCGTACCCATATTGACAGAGCAGGACAAACCGAACATCATGAGGTCGCAAGACGAACGCGAACGTTTGCCACTAGAGACTTGCAACGTCAACATCGCGAGTTTAGACGTTGGAGAATCGCCAACGCTACTATTTCTCCATTTCTCCGCTCCACATCAGTCTCGCTCCGCTGCTGTGTGGACAGGCAGCTTAACAATAAATAATTTTATCTAGATATTTATAAAGGCATCTTTGGATAAGGTTCAATATTGAGCGGAATAAATTGGTTGAAATAAAACTCGAATGAAACTTTAAAGAAGTCAAAGCTATTGGTTTGAAAAGGATAACCTGTTGTTCATAAATTAATCTTATCAGAGTTTTATTAACAAATTGATAGCCTTATAATTTTATTTTATGATTGTGTGATGCGGTCATTATCCAGAGTATTAAATTTCTTAGCAATTTTATGAGCTTTGAGAGGTTTTATTTCCAGACCAAGAAAGCATTTCTTTACGGGACTGTTTAAGTAGGATACGTGGCCGTATAACGGAAACCGAAGAATCAGTGTAGATTTTTTATCAGTAAGTGTATGATAGTCACTTCCGCTTCAACCACAGACCGGGAGGAGCATTCAATTATTCTATCAACAATGTCTGGAATTGTATCAAAACTAAAAATTTTTGCCAAAATCAACTTGATACTCGTAAAAGGGGTGTTTTTGTTAATATTGTGTTACCACAGAATACTAGTACGTACAGAAGTGTCACTTTCCAAAATGAAACAAATGTAAAATCTTTGCCCGAGAGAATAAAGTAAAAAAAATGAACAGTGTGGTGCGCCCGCGTGTGCTTGCAGTTTCATACTACAAGTACACGCAGGCGCACCGTGGACGGTGCTACACCACGGAGTGCGCCAGGCTTGCATGGTATTACCTCTATTTTAATCGTTCTCTTCTTTTGCAGGCTGTGGTGATGTATGCCTCTACGTATGTGCTGGTTGCACTCAGTATAGACCGCTGCGATGCCATCACCAACCCCATGAACTTCTCTGGAAGCTGTGAGTATAGCAATTGTTATTATTTTTATTATATTGATGATGATGATGGGGTTATATTATATCTTATCATCTCCATAGAGATCTACACTGAGAATGGGCTCTTACAGTACTTTCACAGCTAATTATGTCTTGCGAATGGAACTGTAGCGCAGTAATAATTTTTGGAACATTGTTATTTTACTGTCTTTTGACTATTCAAAATTGCCTGTAACTGGCCTTAAACTTGAAAACGGGATTCAAACTTGAAATAAATGATTTAATTTTTTGATTAGAAAATCCTTTATGGCATTTGAAATTCTCAACGTCGATTATATTTAATAAGTTTGAAATCGAAATTTGGAATTCCTTTAAGCCGTTTTGAAAGTCATTGGATAACTTAAGTTTATTAATAAACAACATCTTGTCTTGACTTGTGATGCTCTTTTTTAAACTTTCCAAGTAACATTTTTGTGAAGTTCTTAATGACTGCCGACATAAAATAACTTTTTGTTAACACTAATAAAAAGCTTTGACAAGCAATGTTTTAATGATGAAGAGTTTTTAACAGTTTTTACTGGCAATTAAAACTTGCTATGAACATTGTCGTTGCCTTTTACTAACGGCCTCATTAGTAAACTCAACATAGTCCAACGAGCAATGGAGAGGACTATGCTCGGAGTCTCTTTGCGCGATCGACTCAGAGATTAGGAGAAAGTTACCGACAAAACCCAAAGAATTAGCAAGTTGAAATGGCAGTGGGCAGGCCATATAGTACGCAGGACTGATGGCCAATGGGGCCGCAAGGTTCTCGAATGAAAACCACGCACCGGCAAGCGCACAGTAGGACATCCACCCACATGGTTGGCAGACGATCTTATGAAGACCTCAGATCAAGCTGGATGCATACCGGTCCTATTCGAAGTCTATAGGGGAGGCCTATGTTCAGCAGTGGATACCTATATTACGGTTTATGATGATGATTAACATTCTCATGATATTAAATTTAAAAGGCAAACGAAAAACCTATGTTTATTACATTATATATTTGATAATATTGATTGAAATTCGCGGAAATCAGTTCTAAGGGAACCGTCGTCGCTAACCTATTCATTTAGATGGTTTATAATATTTTTTCAAATAATAAAAAGATACTCTGAGTTCTAAAAACCAAATTTTGAAAGGAAAAGAAAAACGATATCGACTTTCCTTCTAAAATAATTGTATTTGAATATCTACTTTATTGAATTTCAGGGAATCGAGCGAGGGCTTTGATCGTGTCTGCGTGGTTGATCAGCATTGTCTTCTCCATACCACTTCTTATTTTATATGAAGTGAAGGAAGTTCAAGGTGAGACACTTACTTATCAACTTTTGGTATTAAAATCCACTTGAGGCCATTGGGAACTATTCGGATATTTGCGCAACTATTCGGATATTGAATCCGGAATAGGATTACAAAATATTTTAACAAGTTACTTGAACATGATTTGAAAATGATTTGTGAACTATGTAGATACGTGGATTTTGGAACTGTGATACGTCTCAAAGTTCTGGATTCGAGGCCATTTTGAAGTATTACTTAAATTGGGTCAGATATTGATTCCATTTAAAATACCAATATTCAGTGCCATCCGGTTAAACTGGATGCTGACTTCAGCTTAGTTGAGAAAAGAATAGACAAAATTAAATGAGGATATTTTATATCTGTAGGAACTGACAGAAACGTAGTTGTTTCTAGCAAGTAGATTACCATTTTTTTTTGTAAAGTTGCAGGTTCAAACGGGTCATTTCACGCAGGCTCAATTTTTACAAATTTCGGTGTATTTTTTTATTTGTAGGTTTTTGGATGAAAAAATAAACTTGTTTTTAACCGACTTCAAAAAAAGGAGGAGGTTCTCAATTCGTCGGAATCTTTTTTTTTTTTTTATGTATGTTCCCCGATTTCTCGAAGACGCCTGGACCGATTTGGAATTTTTTTCTTTTGTTTGAAAGGGTATACTTTCCAATTGGTCCCATGATCACCAGGTCAGGATCTGATGATGGGATCCTAGGGAAATCGAGGGCAACCTTCAAATTTTATAGGCACATAGTACCATTTTCATATATTTTCTAAAGCTGTTCAAGTATTTGCATCTGATAATCATCATCTCAGGTGGATGACCTGATGATGGAAGGTACAACTCCTTAACAGTAAGGAGTAGGCATCGATTGATTTACTTTGTGTTCGCATATCTCCGGAACTACAAGTCCGATTTAAGTAATTCTTTTTTTGTTGTACTAGGTATCATTTAACTTAGAGAATACTTGCAAGTTTCATCAAAATCGGTTTAGTAATTTTTGAGATATGGAATTTTATTAGCTTAATGTGTACATGAGTGATGTAAGTACTGGTGCGAAGGATTACAAAATTATAGTGCACATGTAAGAGAATAATGTTCTTGACAAGAATTCGGGTTGAATATTTAAACTAAAAAGAGTAAAATAAAAACTTTTTCAAAAAAAATGTAACCGCCTTCAAAAACAACCACAAAAAAGTGTAAAATAATCTACAAAATAACTTTTTTTTCGGAAGTCGGTGGCTAAAAAGACAATGAAAAGAAAAAAAACAAAGGCACCGACTTCCGAAAAAAAAGTTATTTTGTAGATTATTTTACACTTTTTTGTGGTTGTTTTTGAAGGCGGTTACATTTTTTTTGAAAAAGTTTTTATTCTGGAACACATAGTATTCTTAGTATGAAATAAACAACTGAAGTTGTTTTGAAAATAAGACAGTCACCGAAATTGCCATCCCACCGAAATTAGTAAAGGCCTGCCTGCGTGAAATGACCCAAACGCAATCGATATTATCTTTGCAAAAAAAAAAAAAAAATTTAAGTTTTTTGTGTCTATGACTATGTCGTTATAACCAAAACTCTTAATTTACTAATATTGTCTCTTGTCTTTACAAAATTTAACTGAAAAACAGCTTCCCTCCGGAAGAATCCAAACCAAAATAGGTCGGCTCCATTTTTAAGAGTTAAACCGCAAAAAATGCGAATAGCCTTGTAGCGACAGCGTAGTTAGTAAAAAACCGGCCAAGTGCGTGTCGGGCCACGCACAGTGTAGGGTTCCGTAGTTGCCCATCAAAATACTTATGCGAACTAACTAAACTGATTCGCTGAATTTAATTTTAAAAAGAAGTATTTTCAAAATCGGTCCAGGAGTCTTTGAGAAATCGGGGAAAATACATAAGAAAAAAGATTACGACGAATTTAGAACCTCCTCCTTTTTTTGAATTTAGTTAAAAATAATTGACGATAAAAACCTACCTATCCCCAAAAAACATACCTATAAAAGCTGTAAAAATAAAGATGACAAACTTACATTTGCAGTTGTCTCCGATACATTTTGTTTAAGAAAATATGATATCCAAGTACATTTTATAAGTTGGTCGACTATTACTCGTAAAGTTATAAAGCCTACTTAGTCATGATAATTTTCTTTTAAATTTCGTTATCTATACTACTATTGTGAATTTTTTCACACCCCCAAACATAACCGTTTAGCTGGTAGAGGGGGGGGGACACTCGAACGAGCAAAATTTAGCACTTTAAAGCTTAATATTTCACAAACGAATTTTTTTTATCAAAAAATTGTTAATGGAAACTATCATTATTTTTAAAGGCCTATTTAATGATACCCCACACTAAGGGGTACGCGAGAAAAAAAAATCCTCACTTTACATGTAAGTACTGGAGGTACCCTAAAAAAAAATATTTTACGAGATTATATTTTACCACTTTTTCGGCACAACAAATCCGTATATTTACACCAAATTACAGCTCTCTAGTACTGTGCGTCTCTGAGCTAAACTGCGGACAGACGGACGGACGGACGGACATGGCGAAACTATAAGGGTTCCTTGTTGACTACGGAACCCTAAAAAATGGTTCAGTTTCAAATGTTGACCCACTTTCGTATCGAACCCTATCTTAACAAGCGAATTGACTTCAAAATCTTGATAATTTAGTGATTTTTCCATTGCGGAATTTGCATTGGTAAAATTAAAACAATTTATTCACAACACGATATTTTTACCTTTTTTTTTGTCTTCTTTTTCTCGATGGTTTATAATTTTGCGGTTTGTATTTTTATATTTTCATTTTTTTTTTAGTAGATGCTTACTAGCTGTGTACCTTGGGTACTCGGTAATTTAGCTTTTCATGAGAGAATGTTATGAAGTAGGATGTGACTGGTTTTCAGATTATGTTCCAACATGACTGGCCTGTTGGTCTAGTGGTTTGTGACCCTGACTGCTATGCCGGAGGTCGTGGGTTCGATTCCCACCTAGGTCAAATGTTTGTGTGATGAGCACGATCATTTGTTCTGTGTCTGGGTGTAATTTATCTATAATATGAATGTATTTAGAAATTTAAAAGTATGTTTATCAGTTGTCTAGTACCCATTAGGTACACAAGCTCTGCTTAGCTTGGGACTAGATGGCGTTGTGTGATAGTTGTGGAATATTATTCCAACATTAACATTTTTTTTTTCTATAGTATAGAATCTAAAGATAATATAAAAAACAACGAATATTGGTCTACATTAGTAATTGCGATTTTTGCCTAAAATTATCAGTATACTTGTAGATATTCCAGTTAAACGGAGTTTAATTTGATCCGAAGTTTCGAATGAAATTAAACTCCGTTTAACTGGACTCTAAAGCCTTTATCCATCCAATTTCCAGGACAGATGCAATGCTGGATAGACCTGGGCACTCCTCGACGGTGGCAGATCTGGATGTCTCTGGTTTCCATCATGATCTTCGTCCTACCAGCGTTGACAATAGCAGCCTGTTACGCTGTGATAGTCCTCACTATATGGACGAAGAGTAAAGCAGTCGTCATGAGTCCGCCTATTAATTCTAGGAGAACAAAGACTTTGAGAAACGGTGAGTATTATACACCAGAGCCAGTACCCTATCATGATTTTTCCCGATGTTGTGATGTAAACTGGAACTTTGACGTTAATTTGAAGGAAAAAATAGTTCCTCGTTCACAATAGAAGAGCTTTTTCACTATCCATACAATAAATGCAGTAAATAAGAGTAATCTCCTGACAAGGTCTCTGTAAGCAGGTTTTAGGATTTAATATTAACAAATAGGATTGCACCACTAAAAAGGAGTGAAGATTGTGGGCAATAGGGTAGTTTCCAGGGTCAAAATAATTAGATTCTATTTAGTCCGTATTTTAGATTATAAAAAAATATTGGACAGGTATTTTTTCTTTTTTCGATTAAACAAAAAATAACAAAGATAATAGCCTATTTAAGTTACCTGTGACGTCATCCTGCGCGAAAAATGCCACGCATCGTGTCGTCACACGTAACTTTAATAGGCTATATCTTTGTCATTTTTGGTCTAATTACAAATAAAAAATACGTGTCCCTTATTTTTGAATAATCTAAAAGACGGACTAATTACTTTTTTTAGGGCAACTTAGCCTATTCTATTGGTTAATATTTCTTGGTTTCTTCACTCCACCAGCTCGCTCCACATCAATGGATAGGCAGCCTAAATCCTGCTTACAGAGACCTTGTCCGAAGATTACTCTACTTTATTTATAGCGTACTTGTAGTATTTATTGTATGGAAAAACGAAAAAGTGTCTGAAGCGAGAACGAGGTACATTTTTTTTTTCTAAGTATAACATCAACCGGGGTCGCGGGATTATTCCCTTACCGTAACCCCGGAACATAACAGGCTATGAAGGACACCGTGGATTTTAGTCAGTAGAAGTCTGACAGTCCCTCCCGTCCTGCCTGGGGTTGGAGGACTCATTTGATGATTTTACCACGCTAAAAAAAAAAAAAAAAAGTATAACATCAAAGTTCCACATAAAATCACAAAAAAACGGGAAAATAAAGTTCCGCATATTGGAGAGTCATTAACACTTTAGTACTTGATTGTCCTGATCTAGACTAGAGTCTAGAGCAAACCCATCCAAAATTCAGCATATAGTTTGTCAGGAGTATAGACACGGATATAAGGTATCTTACATCCCGAATAACAGAAGAGAGCTGTTTCCGAGAAAACAATTACGTTCATATTCCAGATGGCGCCACACGATCCGTATTGTTTCTCAAATTCTAAAATAACGCAAGCGAAGCCGCGGGCAAACACTAGTCTCTAATAAAAAAGCAAAATAACAAAAGCTACACTTCTAATAAATGTTATATTTTTATATAAAACATTATCAGCATCGCCGCTCGATCGTAAATCAAACAGCAGCATACTTCCTCGATCATGACCTTCCAAATCGCTTACTAGCAAACGATCTTGAAACATTATTTTTATCTTTTTATCTGCTCGCCCTTTCAAACACGAGAACCGTTAACAAAACTTACAATAAAACAAAAAAGCACTTATTCCGACACCAAAGAGTTACAAGAACCAGGTGGCCTACGTTTAAATGCGTGAGTGGTTCCGCTCGGGAAGCGAGATGGCGCTAGACGACTCGTATAGCACTGTCTCTTTCCCACAGCCTAACTAGTCACGCTTTAAGACGTCACTTTAGGCCACCTGTGACGGCTGACTTTATCATCTTCATCAGCCTATAATATTTCCACTGCTGGGACACAGGCCTCCTCTCTGTGAGAGGGAGTGGGCCATAATACATCATGCGGGCCCAATGCGGATTGGTAGATGTCAATGTTCGAATTTTTGGTTCTAGGACATGCCGGTTTCCTCACGATGTTGTCCTTCACCGTTTTGAGTGCAGTGGTTATGAAATAAATTACTCAAAGTAATGCGCCTGGTGGGGTTCGAACCTACGACCTACAAATCGTAAGTCGGGACCGGTAGCAATGGGCCACCACTGCTCCGAACAGACGGCTGACAGCTACTAATGAATTCTCTAAATAGAATTTGTAGGAATTAACTTCTGGATTTAAATGTAGTGTATTTATGTTTTCCAGGTCAGGTGGAAAGCGACCCGGATTCGAGGCGAGCCAGTTCTAGGGGACTGATTCCAAGAGCAAAGATAAAAAGTGTCAAGATGACATTCGTTATTGTATTCGGTGGGTATATTTAGAAGATACAGTGTATTTTAGTACGCTCTGGTTCTTTGATAGTTAGTCAAGTTCGGTTCTGTTGAGCCATTGACCGTGTTAAGGCATTGTAATCTATTCTCGTAAACGTTTTCGAACTATTTTGGTCTAATGAATTATCTTTAGAAATAAACAGTACTGCGCAATATTGCAGTGATAAACGTTTCTAATCTTATTGAGATAAAATAATTAAATGTCCGTATCATGCCTAGTTTAAATGAGTTTTTAACCGATTGTAAAAAAAAAACAAAAGCCAACACTATTAAATAAGTTACTCATAGATAGCTAGATTGATACGTAAAATAAAAATTTCTTATTCATTAAGGTGTTACTGTTTAGCAATAATAATCTAACTTTGCCACTATAATATTAATTTTACTGTAGTGTATGCTATTTTAATTAATCTGTGTGCATATCGCGTACGAAATTACTTAATTTCAATTCGTTTCCCGGTTTCCGCTTGTAACTAAAAGTAAATAAAATTTTTGTTCCAGTTTTCGTGCTGTGTTGGTCACCGTACATCGTGTTCGATCTCCTACAAGTGTACGACCACATACCACCGACGCAGAACAACTTGGCTATAGCCACTCTCATCCAAAGTCTGGCGCCGTTGAACTCAGCAGCAAATCCTTTAATATGCTGCATGTTCTCCCCTCACATTTATATGAGCCTCAGGTATGTTAAGTCAAAGTAAAAGGCTTTAGATTATAAACTTTTGGAATAGAGACACTTTGTCTCATCTCCAGCCAATCACATACGATACAACACTGCGCTGTGTGAAGCATAGGCCGGAATTAGGTAGAGTTATCCATTTACTTACAGTTTAATAAAGTGGATATATGCCCTTACGGGCGTGCCTTTATATGCGTATTCCGGGATTACTCCCGGAATAACTTTTAAAGAGCAGAAGAGTTCTATGATTTATCATATAAAAAGTTATTTACTTTCAAACAATTTTTCTCTGATGATTTTTATTATTATTTATTTATTTGTAATACTGTTTTCCACACGAGATTGTCTGTTAGAAATCCCGGGAAGATCCATATTAATATCAATATTTCGATGCAAGTACGAAAATAACTCTACCTAATTCCGACCTATAATTAACGATTATAAGTCTATAAATTCTTCTTCAGTACTGTATCTAATAGTGCTTTCTGGAGTGTGATAAATTCTTTAAGCCCTGCCCAGACTGGTGTAACGTCAACTGTAAGTGTAGGATGGCAGAGAGCGTTACATGTAATGCTCGTAGTGCCGTCCGCACTTAGAATTCACATTACATTACAGTATTACACACGCGTTACACTAGGCTGGACCCGGCTCTATGGAGCATGATATTTAAGTTGAGCTACGCAGTCAACACAAACAACAATTATTTTATATAATTATTTATGTAATAAAAACAGAACAAAGTTATTATAATAGGTATATTATGTATTATATGCATTGTATTCTCACCTATTTTCAAATTATACCAACTTATAACAATAATAACACCACACTACATACAAATTCATACTCAATTTCAGACGAGTAGCACCGTACAAGTGGGTATAACTTTGATTGCAGACGAGTTCCCCCATACAAGTGGTTGTGGTGCGGCCGTCGACGCAAGCGACACGCGAGAGGCACCGTCCGTTCAAGATCTGACTCCACAGCCAACTCTGATCTGCTAAGTTCCACTCACGCGAAAAGATCACATTCTGTTGCAACGGTAATTATTAAAAGATTGCCTAGCATTACGTCTTAACGCGTCTTTAAGCTGTGGGAAAGAGACAGAGCTATACAAGTCATCTAGCGCCATCTCGTTCCCTGAGCAGAACCACTCACGTCTTAAAACGTCATGGTAGGCCCCCAGTAATTGTTTCGAAATTAATTTTGACTCACAATGGGCGCCATTTGAGGTTTTATAGAAAAATAATTTTTATATAGCTAAATAGCTATCACCAGTTGTACATTTAAAAGTAAAACAAAGAAAATAAGATACGTTGTAACGTTCCAGCTATAAATAAACTTTTCTTCAGCATTATTGACAAAAGTCAGGAATCCCAGTTTGGGCGCCAATTGGTTTTGGCGCCCAACTGGGACAATTCTAGTCACCATTATTTTTAGGCCAAGAACTATATAATTATTCTTTGTTGTTAATAATATAACTTCCACCATAAGCTTTATTTACGTGTAAAAATATATTTTCAGATACTAAACCGAGGCCGAAGCAGCAGTGTCTCCCGAGTGCCAGCAGACGCGCGCCGCACGCAGCTGTTGGTGCTAGTGTCGGCTCGCGACTGACAGCGCGCCGTGCACGAGCTCACGCCACCTGCTCGTGACGTCATGCTCTAGCGCCAGTGCTCGGTGTGTGCGCGTTCACATGCCACCAGTGTCTACAGAGCGAGTAGCTAACTCGCTGTACCATACGTAGTATTAGCAAGAGACTAAATAATAATGAAAGAGTAACTTCACGTCTTATGTATTTTAGTGTTTTACCCGTATAAAATGTAAAAGGCATACTATTATAAAGTCATTTGAAAGTATGTAGGTTTTATCCTAAATTTTGTGCTTGATGTTAACGCACATTCACTCTACTTTGATTTTTGCTAAAAATATTGTCTTTCAAAAATATTATTTAACAAAAATGCGGTCAAATTTACATTATTGCCTTAAAAAAGAAAAATGTTCAACAGGAGTCTATTTGAAATTCTCGCTTATTCAGCAGTATGCTTATTCAGTTGAAGTCTAGTCATACAACGATAAATTATTTATTCTTATTTAAATAACTATGTAAGGAATTCGAAGCATTTATTTAACTTTCGTCTAGCTTTAAGTTCGAGACCAGTGAGTTTGCCAAAAATTATAAAGAACTTCCGTAAAAACTTATTCTGAAATACAATATTTTAAAACACAATGCAGTTTCTTGAAAATAAATGATTGATGACTTAGCAGGTCATAGGGGTGAAATGTTCTAATTAGAAAAAAATTATTATTATTGTTCATTAAAATGTATATTGGGATGACGAATACGCTAAGAATAAAATGCCAAATATAAATCGGATAGTCGTAAGTAAATAATTGAAAATGTTATTTAAAAGAATGAAATAAGTTTATGGAACTGAAATATATATGTAATGTTATAGATTTAAGATATACCTATATATTTAAGTACAGTTAGTACCCGTTTAAATTAAGCATTATCGAGTTTTGTAAAATTAATATAAATAGCTATTTTAATCCTGTAAATTGTAAAGAGGCTTTTATCAAATCGCGTAGTTATAAATGTACAATTATTTTTGTACTGTGTATAAATTATTGTTAAGAATATTGTCTTAAAGTATATTATTAGAGAAGCTATTAAATGTTGTATCAGTAAAAATAATTGTTTCATTATTTACCCTTTTTCAAAAACTGAGAACAACCACACTTTAAACATATTTTCATTCAATTATATTGACCTTTTCCAATACAAAATGAATGATTGCGCAGAAATAGCATTTAAAAGTTTATAATAATATTACCATCTCATTTCATTCAGGTGTTTTTAGAAGAAATATTATAATCTTGTTTTCCTTACATGCCAGCGTTCTTTCCTATACTACAACTAACGCCATCTGTCTTACTATGTTTAAACTACAATGCCTTCCTTGCACGCTTATCTGGTTTACTCGAAAGGTGGCCAATGTGGCCATTGCTTCAAGGAAATAGCACTGTGAGCGTCTTTTTACTTTTGAGGTGTTTTATACAAGAAACTTAGGAACGAGTGTTACTTTAAAGTTAAAGTTGCTGTATTTTTCGTTGAAAATATAAGCATCGATATAAAAACAAAAAAATTCAATACATTGTGTTCTAATTTATCGGACGAGTCTTTTTTTTTAATGTTTCTTTTTTTTCGTGTTTTGCGTCCGAAACACGTTGTAACGTCTCAGATATTAAAAAATAATATGAAAAGGGTTTACAAAAAAAAAAAAAAAACATAAAAAACATCTCTGAAAGTTTTTAAACGAAATGTGGTTGTGATAGGATAAAGTCTGAGAAGGGATTTTGACATTCTTATTTTTTTTTTCAAGTCTATTTTTCACGCAAAATAAAACCAGCAAATCCTATATTTACGCGTGCAGAAGATCGTAACTAGTCTAGACTACAGCACACAATTTTAAGACTGGATAAACCGAATGTGTAAAAATACTTTATACGACTGTAAAACTTTCATTATAGCAGTATTTGTTATGACAGTGGATGATAGTAAAATATATTTAATGCTTGTGGGAGTTATTTTTGAACATGTTTGATTTTGATTGAAGATGTTAGTTTTTCTTGTATTAGAAATATATCACTATTTGATTCTCTGCAGAGTCGATTCACAGATTTTTAGTTGAATTAAAAATAATTGAACGACACGGTTGGCGAGTGGTTGAGCGAAAGACCGCTGCTCAGCGTGTCGCGGGTTCGATCTCCGCACGGAACAAATATTTGGATGACCTGCAGTTATGTACTGTTCCGGGTTTTGGTGTTTGTATATGGGAATTTATATGTTTGGAAACGCACCCACGACACAGGAGTAATTCCTAGAGTGGGGCAAAGAATATATTTTTATAGAATAAGAAAAAAACTTGTAACTTCAATAATGATTATTTTCATTACGTTTGCAAACCGATTAATTATAATTTAATTAATTATAATATATAAAAAATGAGTTTACTATAGATCCGCTATAAAACAAACTAACTTTCAATAGAGTTTGAAATACTCGTATTTAACGGAAAGTGATTTAGTTCTTGTTCAATGTATTTATTTACATTTATCAAATAGATTAGGTATTTACATTTATTATAACTTTCTATTAAGAAAATATGAATTATTATTTGCAAACAATTGATAAGCCACTGAAATCAAAGTCAGTAATATTTTTCTTTTTCTTCGAAGTCTAATGAGAAGATTTTTTTCTATAGGTACTCGTATATGAAAATTGTAAAAACGGAAACTTCAAAAACATTATCATGTTTTACCATCACCGATTTAATTCCTAAATTAATAAGCCACAGAATTATTTTAATACTATACAACACAAAATGTCGGTATAATTTTCGTAGGCAGTGTGCTACGAGGCTACGAGTGCTACGAGTGGGTCTACGCTAAAGGTTGGACAATTCTACGAGAGTAAAAAATGCGACGTAGAATTACGGGGATTATTCTACTCCGAGCTACCAACATCATAACTACAGCTACCATTTTTTTCTGACACTCATACATATTTCTTTTCACGCACATAACGTGACTAATTTATTCGTCACACGTCACCGTTCTGTAGGTGGTGACTGAGAATTTCCATTAGAAATGGAAAAGTTGGAGAAAGACAGAATTCTAGAAAATTACTTTACTTTTGTAGTTTTGCAGAGTATGTAGTGCAATGTACCTATGTACATCTCGACTGTGTAGATATTAACATTAAATTTTCTTGGTTTGATAATTTATTTCAATTGTTTAACAATAATAAATTACGGATATCAAGCTCCTAAAATGTTTTAGGGTTATATTTTATTTTTAAATCACACTACATTATTCAAATTTGTAACAAATTACCACTTTTGCCTCAGCAACGAAAACTTAATATTCCGATCTAAGTAAAGTTGGTAATTCTCGGAAAAGTTGTATGGACACTCAGCTCTGCAGAATTTCGATTTAAACTATTCACTTGTACCGAGTATTGGGAATTTGGGACCAACATAGACGTGCAAGGCGGAATCTCGTCGCGTCTGTTGGGGAGCCAACGGGTTCCGTCGCTTCAACCCCGTTTTCACAAAGAAAGAGTTTAGTCGTCTGATTCACAAAGCGAGCTCATTCTTACTCGATTTGCACGTGTAGTCATTTTCGCTCGACTATTTGTGTGGAAACACATGTCAACTAAGCTTCATTCACCACGATGATTATAAGGAGCGGCGCTGCGAACAACTCTTATGAGGATAGAATAGCTGCTGCCATTTAAAAAAATAGGTATTTAGAAAAACTCGTACTGTCCCTCTCACGCGTTGAAAAAACCCCGATCGTGCGATAGAGAGCTTTGCAGCTCGCGTCTGACTGTAAGTATTTTTTAAATGAAAGTCTCTCGGGAGAAAACGTTTTTCACATATTAAGGGCGACTTTCACCATCGGTTAAACATGTTTAACTTTTAGTGAAAGTCGCCCTTAATCACGACCAATCTCTTAGATTCTGGTGTCAATCGTTTCAGCATTTATTATATTCTAGGTTTGTAGGTTTTTCTTTTTTTCTTAAACTTCTTTGTTTTTCAAATATAAAGGTTTTACTTCAATGAAGATTTTGTCATAAAAATAGTAACTTTTAGGGGCCTGTAACTTTCAAACTATTATAAATTTTGAAAAAAAGAAAACCTATAAACCCAGTTTTTTACTGTGTCAGATGCATTCTAAAAAATCATTGAGATAGGATAACATCTAGGGGGAGGAAAACGTTTTCTCTTTTTGTATGGACGAGCGCTCGGTAGACGATCGTGTTAATAGCCACTCAAACTGTAACTTTATTTCTACACGAAAAGATACACATTTCCAGTATCGTCGCATCTCTCAAAAACTTTTCAACGTCTGTTGAACACTTGTCTAAAAAAAAAAAAATTATGTCGTTGAAATAAGGTCAGTTTTGCAATCACACTTTTTTAAAACAAGTGTTCAATACGTCATGTTTAAGTTTTTGTAGTAAGGCTGTATGTGTCTCGGAGTGTTCGAATTGACAAGTTATCAGACCAGCAGTTTTCTCTAGCGAGGTAAAAGAAGTCATTAATAGGTCCGCTCCGCTCGTGATGGGACCTGGCTTTAGCAACGGGTTGCGTCGTATCGTCTCGTGTGTTGGTTGCATCGCGTTTTATCACGAAGCAAATTCTACTGGTGACAGCTTTAGAGATGTTTCTGTAATAAGATGGTTTGAAATGCATCGGATTTATTAGTTTTATTTTATTTGGAGTGTTTGAAACGATTTTTGTAATAAAAAACTCCTTTTAAAATAGTTGAGATTGTTTTTGGGGGAATGTGTTACATAATTAGTAATTGCAACCAACCAATCGCTAAAATACTTAGCAATATTGCAAAGCATTTGCATTAAAATGATTATTAAAGTTATTCATAGTTAATTAGGGAATTTTTATCATCTAATTTTGAAGTTTGATGCTCGTTTTTACTAAAGCCTCCTGCAGACAGACGCGATTAATCGCGCGTGGCGATTGTTGGAAAAACCTACTTAGTCCATTTTCTATGAAAACACCCATATCTATTCACACTGAAGCGGCGCGGCGTATCGCGTTTCTAATATTATTATTGCGACGGTTCACTTCTCTTTGCAGGGCGTGGCTCTGCGGTGCCGCGCGGCGCTCGTCTTGTCGCGCGGCGCGCGCGCCTTGCCGCGCCGCGTCGTCGTGTCCTTAATGTAATACATTTAGAGTTTATATTTCTTTGGCAATTTGTCGCGGCGGGAGACGCCGCGTTCCGTGCGCGCTGGCCCTGGTTGCCAATGTGATTTCCACTCTAAATGTACTACGATTGGGTTCACTTCTCTTTGCAGGGCGTGGCTCTGCGGTGCCGCGCGGCGCTCGTCTTGTCGCGCGGCGCGCGCGCCTTGCCGCGCCGCGTCGTCGTGTCCTTAAGAGCAAACAAGTCAACATTTTTTCCATAGAAACTTCGTTGGGGTTTTACTCCATTAATTGACAAAGTACATCCAAAATTAAACATGGTATCGTTTTGTCTCATTATTAATTTTGTCTGTACGGAAGCAGAATTGTAAAATATGAAGCTATTAAAAAGTTACGAGCTTCTAAAGATTAGTTTTTTTGCTAATTTTAACACAACTTTAGGTGTAAATTAGAAGCTAAAGAAGCATCAAATTTCCAAAACGAAGTCCGTACCGACACAGCAAATTTATCGAAGAATTTAATAAATTTTATTTGAAATTAATTGGTGCAGTGGTTTTTTCATAAAACCCCAACAGCCAAAGGCTTTTTCGTATTTTTTTACGCGCGCCTTTTACTCTGAATGATCGTGCATCTCACTGAATAAGTTTTCCCCTGTTTTCTCCACGGGGGGATGACGCTCGCGCACACATGAACAATATGGCTCGATTTCCGGTGAAATATCATGGTTTTTGACCATGCCTGCCAGTGAGTTCGAGCTCGCGACTAGCGGCGCCTTAATGTAATACATTTAGAGTTTATATTTCTTTGGCAATTTGTCGCGGCGGGAGACGCCGCGTTCCGCGCGCGCTGGCCCTGGTTGCCAATGTAATTTCCACTCTAAATGTGTTATGATTCGGTTCACTTCTCTTCGCAGGGCATGGCTCCGCGGTGCCGCGCCGCGCGCCGCGCGGCGCGCGCCTCTTGTCGCGCGGCGCGTCTGTCTTGCCGTGCCGCGTCGTGTCCTTAATGTAATACATTTAGAGTTTATATTTCTTTGGCAATTTGTCGCGGCGGGAGACGCCGCGTTCCGCGCGCGCTGGCGCTAGTTGCCAATGTAATTTCCACTCTAAATGTACTACGATTGGGTTCACTTCTCTTTTCAGGGCGTGGCTCTACGGTGCCGCGCTGCGTGCCGCGCGGCGAGCGAGTCTGGCCGTTCCGCGTCGTGTCCTTACTGTAGTACATTTAGAGTTTATATTTCTGTGGCAATTTGTCGCGCGGGAGACGCCGCGTTCCGCGCGCGCTGGCGCTGGTTGCCAATGTAATTTCCACTCTAAATGCACTACGATTGGGTTCACTTCTCTTGGCAGGGCTTGGCTCTGCAGTGCCGCGCCGCGTCATGTTATAATCGTGTCCCGTCGTGTCGCCGCGTAGCGCGCTCTTATGTGAACAACAATGCGGCAAGGAAACGCGCGCGGTATCAGTGATGTCGCCACGCGCGGATAATCGCGTCTGTCTGCAGGAGGCTTAATGCTGATAACAATCCTATAATTTTATAATATTTATATAAAACTCACTAACACGAAATGGAATTAAAGTATATCTATTTTAGAATATCTTAAAATGGAAATTAATTACCACATTATTAATTTAGGTACCTCGTATTGCCAACAACATTATACAGAGCCTGGTACAAAATAATCGATTTAAAACTCGAATTCATCTACCAACTTTTGTCAAAATAATTATCTTCAGTGTTCAACATCTATGTATCTACAAGAAAGTTCGAACAGTTGAAGGAGGTTAGTTTAATACTGTTAGAATCTAAGTTTATTGCGTAAGTTGCAGTGAGACGCCCATATCACAGTTTAATATATTTTTCGGAAACTTGGATGCGAAATCGACAGTCCTTAGAACGATATATGTGATTGCATACAGTTTGAAAGTTCTATTTACATTCAGAAAAGTGTTCCTTTTTCAAAGTTTCCAGATAAGCTTTCTCGAATCGGAAAAATAAAATCTATTTAAGGGTATTTGAATATTTTGTTGATTCAACGTTTTTTTTTTTCATTGAATGTTTGCGTATTTGCAAAATATTTTGTGCAGAAAATAGAAAACAATTTCTTTGTTCAAATTTTGTAAGTTAAATTGACAGAACAACATGTTCATTTGCGAAATGAAAAATATTAAAAGAACTATTCGTTTTCGACCGACAATTTAAATCCGATTCATCATCATCAGCCGCATGACGTCCACTTGTGAACAAAGGCAGACCCGACCACCACGTCGAACAACAATCCGCCACTTGCATCCAGCGATTGTCCGCTATTCCAATTACTAAGAGAAAAACAAATTAATGTACTATAAAGCAATTCAATAATTTTAACTAAGTAGGTAATAATATTTTCACATGTATACCAAAATGAGACCGTGGGCAGCTGTGGCCTGTGAGTGGTATCATGGTTCGAACCCAGTCATGCGCATACTTTCACTGTTATCAAAACGGTGAAGGAAAGCATTGTGATGAAACCGGCATGTCAGCCCAACCTCTGTCACAGAAAAGGAGGTCTGTGTCCCAGCAGTGAGAACATTGTAGGCTGATACAAAAAATGAGACAAAAAACGATATAAAACTATTTTCACCGGTCATCTCATGGTACTAGACTTCATTCATAAATAGTACCCCAACTGCCCATGTTAAGTGGCTCCAGCGGCAAATGACAGCGGCACCCACCCTCAAGATTACGAGTAAACTATTCCAAATGGAAGCCCGACCAGGTCATTAGTACCCCTGTCGGTTATGTATTAGGTAAAACTTAATTGTTACGAGAGGGTTCACTTAATTTGTATTCGATGATCTGGCTTTACTGGTGCTTGTACTTGAGAGAAGTACTAACTATCATTTACTTTACCTACATTTTTTGTGTAGGATACCTATGTGAAATGTTATTGTTACGTCGATCGGATTGCGAGACCAATCTATAAGCTTCTCGAAGGTTCCACAAGGTTCTCGACTATTCTAGTGAAGATTGGTCTGGAAGTATCTAGAAAGTTCTACCCTGTTCTAGATGTTTCGAGATGGTTCTGGAATGTTCCAGAAGGTATGGGACTATGTCGAAGTCTATGGATGTTTCCAGAACATTCGACCACCTTCTAGAAACATCTAGTGGGTCCGGCCGGGGTATATAAAGGGCGTCGATCGTCGACCTGAGTCAGTCTGGTTTTGACTACGATCGAGGTAACTCGAAGCGAACTACAAGCGATATCTAAGTGAGTTCTACGTGTGATTAAGAGTGTGTATAAGTGTTAAAGTGTTGAGTAGTCGACGGCGCGTTGTGTCCCACGCGCGCCTCAAAGAGCGTCAGCATAATGACGGGGCCCCCCTCTCAGAGGACCAAAGCCTGCCGGGGTCGCGGGATTATTCCCTTACCGTAACCCCGGAACTTAACAGGCTATAAAGGACACCGTGGATTTTAGTCAGTAGAAGTCTGACAGTCCCTCTCGCCCTGCCCGGGGTTGGAGGACTCATTTGATGATTTTACCACGCTAAAAAAAAAAAAAAAAGTGTTGAGTAGTGTTTTGTGATTGTTTTAATTTGTGATTTGTCTGTGAATAAATAATAAATAATAATATTCCACAACTATCACACAGCGCCATCTAGTCCCAAGCTAAGCAGAGCTTGTGTTATGGGTACTAGACAACTGATAAACATACTCATATATTTGTAAATACATACATATTATAGATAAATTACACCCAGACACAGAACAAATGAACGTGCTCATCACACAAACATTTGTCCTGGGTGGGAATCGAACCCACGACCTCCGGCATAGCAGTCAGGGTCGCTAACCACTACACCAACAGGCCAGTCAGTGAATAAAGTTGTATTTGGTTTTAATTGGTGTTAATTAATTTATCCCAATACCCAGCTCGTAACATTATGTTTATAAACATCCACGAAACAGGTGAAATCCCTATTGTAAGGCAAAGTAAAAAAAAGAAAAAACAGAAGTCAACACAGTCATTTATGCGTACACTTATTATTATTTAAATGTCAAAAGAAAGAATCCAAAAAAAAAAAAACAGTTAGCATTGCCCGTCCATGTATCAGCTTGCAGCCAAATACAAGAATAATTTCACTGGTTCAATCTAAAATGTTGGCAGAAATCGGTCAAATACGGTCAAATACGCCAATAAATAACGGTCACTTTTGAGACAAATGTGTCTTTAATAAGATTTATTGCGATACCTTTGTGGATTAAGAAAGGGGTAACCCCACAACTGGCCAACAAACCAAGATACCTGCTTCTTTATTATACTACGCTGTCATTTGTATCACTGTGTCGAACTGTAAGGGAAATGGAAAAGGGAAGGATGTGGAATAGGCAACAAAGGGTGAAAAAAAAAAATTTTTGTTGAAATAGGTATTAACTCACTTCCTGCTTAGTCAGTTCCGCCATAAGGGCCAGGGCCCTGAAACGCAAAAGGCAACCGAAGGACTGATCCTTCGGTTGTCTTTTGCCTTTTTTGCGTTTCTAAGAATCTGATAGTTCCTTCTGGTCCGCAAAAGGTGGTGGATATTTTACCAATAAAAAAAACGGGTCAACTGAATTAACATAACCATAAAATAAAATGTTCCTAAAAGATCCGATCTTTATACAAAAAGGTCAGTTTTAAAAATCTCGACAATACATTAACCAACGTTTAAAAAACCACGGAGTACTTAGGAAAGTACTTTTTAAAATCAAATAACAGCTACAATTTGGTCTACAATGAAAAACCGTTTTCATCCAATTAAACCAAATTGCCCAATATTACAGTAAAACCTTATTCTAGCCACTTTACGCAAAAAAACCCTAAAAAGCTTCTAGCGGTAAAAGAATTAATCAAATCGTTTTATTACCCTCCTCTATCTGTACCAAACAAAAACCCTTTTTAATTGCGATACAAGTTGTAACCCCAAAAAATCATTCGTGCCTATTTAATCCTGCAAAGTGACGGGTTCCAAAACCAATATGAATATCATAAAGGTTTCTATCGTAAATATTTTTTTCGATTGTAACTAAAATAATTATACATGTAACAGTATATAATACTTAAAGATTTGCCACCGTTTCAAATAGACAGGATAAAAATATAAGAGTAACTTTTTGCCATATGGGACACATAAAATAAGTCCAAGAATTTGCTGAACTTTTAATCTGCTGAACACAAACCTATCACTCGCTTTGAGAAGCAAATTTTTTGAGAAATTGAATCATTTGCTTAAAAAAAAAAACTTCTCTGCAGACGTATTTAACTATAATAAACATATTATTTTTAAGTAAGTCACGGGACTGTCTCACCTTGACCCAGGAACGTAGAGAGCTTTTGAAGGATCACCGTGGATTTTAGTCAAAACAAGTCTCTCAGTAGCGTAGAAGAGACTCATTTGATGATTTTACCAAGATGAAAAAAAGGGGGGTGCTATGACAGGAAACCTCCACGTGCGCCCGTGGACTGGAGTTCCTTCTCGGATACGTCCGGGGGGAAGACCAGTTTTTCGGGCCGGTGCACCCTGGGATGCGGGCAAAAACTCTGTCTTAAGCACTGTGTGCCTAAGTGGTCTCTTTGCCCGTATGCGAATAGCCTGTCTTGTGGACGCTCCAACGCGTGTCCCTCTGATTAGCAGAGGGCACAGCGGCGGAGCGGGCTTGCGGACGGTGAGTGATGGGTAGCTCGCCGTCCGAAGGACCAAGCCCGGGTCGGTGGCGCGTCGTGTTTCGCGCCAAATGCCTGCTGGGGTCGCGGGTTTTTTCGTAACCCAGGATACCGTGGCCCCAGAACGTAAAGGGCATAGGAAGGAACACGGGTGGATTTTAGTCAGTAAGAGTCTGACAGTCCCTTCCGCCCCACCCAGGGCGGGAGGACTCATTTGATGATTTTACCACCTTAAAAAAAAAAAAATGAAAATAAGGATTTTGAATTATTACTTTTCGAGAAATTATCTTACTCCTTACGAATTTTATTTAGGAGTAAAACATCCAAGCAATCTAAACAAATACCAAAACGTTTAATAAAAATAGAAAAGTTATAAATTCATCAAATGTACGAGAAGCAAAAAACAGTTACCAACTGAGATACAACCATTGAAAGAAACGATATTGGAAGAGAGAAACGTCAATGAATAGAAATTGTCAGACAAGAAATGTAAGATGGCGGCCAATTCTATTGACAGATCAAATCTGCCCTTCAAATGGTTAGAAAATAGTACATTACTGCCGCGGCCTATAATGGCTACTTTGCTGGTCGCGCTGATGATGGCCGACAGCGCAGCCTAGCGCAGCTCCAGGCCGACACAGCGCGGTCAGCATGCACCACTTGATGGACGAGCTGAGATAAAGGCCGAGGCCGGAGGCCGAGGCCTTTACAGTGAGGACAGCAAGGGCTGCATGATGGCCAAGCTGGAAGGCCTAGAGCGTAGCTAGGCTAGCTCGAGGCAATCATAGCGTGACCAGCGAAGAGTCATAATGGGCCAAGGTTGTATAGTGCTTTACTCAAAAATGCAAGTACCTAACCTAAATAAAACCAGCAAGTGATTTAAATAAATACATATAGGTATTAACTAGAAATTAATTAAAATAACAATATGAAAAGTACAGTTACTAAAATTCAACACCGGGTTTCCGGGTTTCATATTACTTACTAATAGTTTGCGATAATTTTAATGCGGTGTTTGACTGTTAGGTATATTTTCTTCACTTACTTAAAGCAAAAAAAAAGTCACTAAATAAAAATTAAAATTTCGCTGAACCGCGCTTTTGTTACTTCTTTGTATTTTTTTTTTTAATATGGAATACAATCTTTTTGTGCCTACCTCTTTATATACAAACAGCTGTGTTTTAAATAAAATCTTTTTGCATTTGTTTTTTTACGTTTTTTGCTTTTTGCAAACGTTGAAACGTCAAAATAGCGGCCGGCAATGTATTACCGACCTGTAGAGCGGCCAGCAAAAACATTACTGGCCGCTCCTTGAAACACTCCGGCAAAGGCGACTTTGCTCAAACAAGGTTGTCAAAATAATGACCACATTACATGCATTTTTGAGTAAAAGTAACAATTTTGTTGTGGGCTAAAATGGAACTGAAATAATTATGATTTCATTACACATAATGCTCATTTTTTTTAACGTGGTAAAATCATCAAATGAGTCCTCCCATCACGGGCAGGGCGGGAGGGACTGTCAGACTTGTACTGACTAAAATCCTCGGTGTCCTTCAGTAGCCCTTTATGTTCCGGGTAAGTAGTAAGTTCACGGTAAGTAAATAATCCCGCGACCCCGGCAGGTTTTGGCCCTCTGAGAGGGGGCCCCGTCAGTATGCTGACGCTCTTTGAGGCGCGCGTGGGACACAACGCGCCGTCGACCCGGGCAAGGTCCATGGTCGGGCAGCGTTTTGCCCTTTACTCGCTGCCCGCATGCCCGCGACATAATGCTCATTAATTTGATTTGAATTAACGTGAGTTTTAGGTAAATTACTTAGAATCCGCACATTAATAATAAACATCCATTTATCTATACTCAAAAACTTTCACGTTTTTATAAGTACTAGCCGTTGCCAACGGCTTTATATCTAGAAAATTATCCTACGGGAAATCTAACTTATGTGTTAATGCAGGTTATAAACTATCTGTATACCAAATATCCAAATCCGTTCAGTAGTTTCTACTTGAAAGCACAAAAGCAACAAAAATTAAACCTAGATCCTTGTAAACTTTCGTATTTAAAATACTAGTAGGTATGACTAATATGATAAGACTATTTCATATCTTTAAATGATCTAAAAATATGAAACTCACTAAAAGAAACTGATTTCAGACAAAAATTGAATTCCAACACGTATATAGGGTGACTGGTAATTAGTGTACGATACTTAGCCGCAAAGACGGAATCGTGAAAAAAATATCAGCTGTTCACAGTTGTACATTAGATCACAGTTGTACATTAGACAAACATAAATGTACTGAACAGCTGATTTTTTCATGATTCCGGCTTTGCTCCCATCATAAAAGTTGTTGGATATCACGTAACCAGTCACCCAATATAATAGTGTTATACACGTTTCAGATACTATAACACTATATTATTTGAAACGAATATAAAGTGTCGTGAAGATAACATTAATAGAGACTTACTGATATTAAGGAAGCTGTTTGAGACTTCCTTAATAGGCTATTTGTAGAGCAAGACCGTTTCTTTTAGGTTATTGAACTGGTGGATAATTGGTGATAGTTGCGGAACTGAACCCGCAACCTAGACGGAAGATGACCCCGGTTGATTTTAGTCAAACGAATCTTAAAGCCTACGCACACCACGTTTTTTAAACGCGCCGGTGCACCGCGTTTTAGAAGCGCGCTTCGATGTCACGTTTTCATCAGAGCAGTTTGTTGTCATTTGTTTTAGGCTGCGTCTGACTTGCGTACGTATCGCATCTGCATCGCGTCAAACGCGCTGCACCGGCGCGTTAAAAAAAAGGTGGTGTGCCTATGCTCACCACGTTAGTGGAGGGAAGGAAGTCCATAAAGGAGAAGTTCTTGGTCTTGTTTGTCTTTCCTACAAAAAAAAAACTCAGAGCAAGAGTATAGAGAGAAGTTGTAAAAATAAAGACCGCTATGAAAGCAATTGAGAACGTTATGAAACAACATGGCTGGTGCAGTGGTTATACGTCATTGATAACTGCGCTGCGTGTCACAGTTTTGTTTCCCGCACTAAGTAAATATTTCTATGACCTACAAATAGTTGTTCCGCATCGGCCTGTTTGTGTATAACACGGTACAGAAGAAATTTCTAGAGTAGTGTAAATGACTCATTAAAAAAAAATGCCCACCTCTCGATCAAGCCACACTATTCTCTTATAAAAAAATAGACCTCAACTGACCTTTTCACATAACCGACCTCAAATTAAGTAACAAAAAGTTCAAAGTACCCATTGACCTTGATGTGTGACCCTCTGCCCTTGGGGTGAAAGCGGTAAAGGGTACCCACTCAGAGATATCCGGGCTCCGGGCTATGCCATTACAATATTGTCAGCCATGCAACGGCTATTGTGCTGATGGCCTGATATCCCACGTCTCCCCTTTTGTCTGTATATCGGGAAGCGCTTGTATTTTGTGCGTAGGATTTTCGTGTGACTGAAATAATATTATTTTCAGTGTGAACGTGAAGGGAAAAAATAATATCTGAGAGCAAATGTGAGTAATCTGAAAAGGATTATCTTTGTGTAAGATTGGATTAATTTTCTCATTTATCAAAGGTCTGTGTTACGTGTGGGTTAGTTTTGTATGATTATAATGTCATACGAGTACAAGCATGAATATGTCAGCGATTTCACCTGTAAATTGTTTCTTTATTGTGTTATTTCAGGCTAGGCTTATTTAGGCAACAAAATCAATATCTATTCTAACTTTCTTACATGATTGAGTTATAAGCATCCATTCAAGCCTATCCGAACTTCTCGTATTTATGACATTGCATTGCCATGCCTCATTTTTGTACCCAATTACATTTCTAAACTATTAACAAAGCATAAAAAAAAAATCCTATTTATTCTTCTAGAAATTATTTATTTGAAACTTTTACAATACTATACACAAAGACGTTAAACTATACATATACGAGCAATAGACGGGACATCACGAAGAAAGTTGTGATCCAAAACTTTTTACCAATAGGTAAAAAGTCGCTCAGTCTAGTAGTCGCGTTGCCATGCAACGCTAGATAGTGCTACTGACTCACGGCATCAACAATTTTATCATTTCCCAATGCCCGCTCTATAGGTTCATTTAAATCTCTTTGACTATACGAGTACATTACACATTACGACATCAATCGTTTTGAAATTTTAAATAGTATGTGAAACTTTATTGATAAAACTACATATGTTTTAACAAGATTATTATATAAAAAATACCTATATATACAAACTAAAATTATGAGTATGTGTAGGCTTATCTTTTGACTCGACTACAGCCGAAACCGCTAAACGCAGAAACTTGAATTTTGGACAGCAGTTGCAGTCTACTATGTAGAGTGGCAATAAGATGGGATTTTGCGAAAATCCTCCTCTGTGAAAAAGTTTGTATGGAAAATCTTATTCCTTGGGTTTATAAACTTGAAACTTACCACAAATAAGAATACCAGTAAATCAATAAGATTTGCACCACAATTTTTTTTAAAACTACCCTCCATTGGTAATCTAGACAATGTTAAAGTTTGTATGGGAAAATCATAACGCGTGAGCTGATAAATTTGAAAATCAGTATACTAGATAAGAATTAATCAAACACGTGTTTTTGGATTTTTCGAAAATCACCCCTCAAGTTGGTGAAAAGGGGTATTCAAGTTTTAAGGGGAGGATATTAAACCACTAAATGTAGAAACCTGAATTTAGGATGGTAGTTGCAGTTTATAATGTAGGTGAACATACAGAAAGGATTTTGCGAAAATCTACCTCTAAGGGGGTGAAAACCTATGAATGTAAAATCTTATTCCTTGGGATTATAAACTTGAAACTTGGTACGAATATGAGTATAAGTAAATAAAAAAGACAGTCATTATTCGTTTTTTATAACTACCCTCCATTTTTGGGTTTTTCGAAAATCACCCCCTAAATTTTGAAAAGAAAAGAAAGAAAAAGAAAAAAACCATTTATTTCATTTTCACATTTACAAGAAAATTATCTTACGCAGGGGTCTCCTTTTAAGTATTGTTATACCTGTGCTAGGAAACCCCCCTCTTCCTAACTGACAAAGTGAAAATGAACAAGGTATAATATAACAATAATAAGAAAAAAAAAAAATATGAGAAAAAAGTAAACTTACAATTATAAATCCAGCGAAATAATATTTATGCCTGTGTGTGTGTGGGTGTGTGTGTGTGAGTGTGTGTGTGTGCACGTGTGTGTATATAATATGTGCGCGACACCTATGTGTGTATTATGTATCAAGGTTAGCTTTATCGAGATGTTTGTAAGAGTGCTTCTATGTCGTTGTAAGTCTTGCTTTTCAGCCAGTCTGTTAGTGATTTTTTACACTCTCTAAGTGTCATTGCGTAAATGTTCAAACATTTATTTATTTTGTTGTACAGGTTTACAGACTGTCTAGTATATTGTCTTTCTGCGTAAGTTGTTTTAGCTGAGACAACATGTGCTACTACATAATTCCTCCTCTTTTTTTGGGATCCAGGATCATAAGGTAGTGTTTTATGGAGTTTCAAAATAGCTCGTAGCGTATACAGCTTTCTGACCGTTAGAATGTCGCTTAGTGCATATAGGTTTTCAGTTGGGAATCTGTATGGTTTTAGATGCATTACTTTCAGAAGAGATCGCTGGGCACGCTCCAGTTCTAGGAATTTTGTTTTGGTAGCCCCGCCCCATACTGGTATACAGTACATTAGGATTATTGACTGGGCTAGAGAGACGTAAATCTGCTTTAAGAGGTCCTTAGAAGTCACATGTCGCAATGTCTTGAAGACCCATATGAGCTTTCTTGTTCGGCCCATGACTACTTCTATGTGTGTGTGCCAAGATAAACGTTGATCGACCACAACACCTAAGTACCTAATGTGATAGACTTTTTCCACTTCACTGCAATTACAATTTCCATTAATACCCGAAGGATCATTGCAGCTATGGATCCTTAGAGAATAGTTAGACCCCGGTTGAGAATTATTATATTTTGTAAATGCAATGTATTTGGTTTTCGAGGTGTTCAGTGTTAATAGATGGGAGTTCAACCAACCAGCAATCCTCGCTAGGCCCCACCCCCTGAAAAGGGTTGATTAAGTTTTAAGGGAAGGATTTACTGCTTGCTTCGATAAATTCTAAACTGGGCATAAATTATCTCTCAATCGAATAAAAGATACGTATTTATTATATTAAAAAAACCAACCCCTTTTTTTTTTTTTTTTTTTTTTTTTTTTTTTTTTTTTTTTTTTTTTTTTAGCGTGGTAAAATCATCAAATGAGTCCTCCAACCCCGGGCAGGGCGGGAGGGACTGTCAGACTTCTACTGACTAAAATCCACGGTGTCCTTCATAGCCTGTTAAGTTCCGGGGTTGCGGTAAGGGAATAATCCCGCGACCCCGGCAGGCTTTGGCCCTCTGAGAGGGGGGCCCCGTCATTATGCTGACGCTCTTTGAGGCGCGCGTGGGACACAACGCGCCGTCGACCCGGGCATGGTCCTTGGTCGGGCAGCGAGTTGCCCTTTACTCGCTGCCCGCATGCCCGCGCCTACGGTGGCCGGAGATCATCTTGCGACGTCCGTCGCCGTGGGCGCCTACCACTGCGGCTGGGGCGGAGGGAGGACTCTGTCCTCTCTCGCTCGCGGCCTGCCTCCTCCTTTACGAGCATTACTGCCTCGCAGAAGGAGCTGACCGCTTCCCACTCCGTCTCGCCCCGCAGCATGGCCGCAACCAATGCCGGGCGCGAGAGGTCTCCGCCTATCGCAGCCGTGAGGACACGTCGGTGCTCCGCCCAGGCTGGGCAGTCTTGCACCGTATGCTCCACCGTGTCCTCCGGGCGATCTTCGCAGTGGTGGCACCCAGGCGTCTCCTCCTTTCGCATCAGACACAGGTACCTCCCGAAACTTCCGTGTCCGGTGAGGACCTGCGTCAAGCGGTAGGTCAGGACGCCATGACTTCTCTCCAGCCACTCCTCAAAGAGGGGTCTTACCGCCGCAATTGCGGCGTGCCCGGCCGTCGGTCGCGACAGTCGTTCCTTCCATACTACATACATAGGTGAACATACAGAAAGGATTTTGCGAAAATCTACCTCTAAGGGGGTGAAAACCTATGAATGTAAAATCTTATTCCTTGGGATTATAAACTTGAAACTTGGTACGAATATGAGTATAAGTAAATAAAAAAGACAGTCATTATTCGTTTTTTATAACTACCCTCCATTCTTGGGTTTTTCGGAAGTCACCCCCTAAATTTTGAAAAGGGTTGATTAAGTTTTAAGGGAAGGATTTACTGCTTGCTTCGATAAATTCTAAACTGGGCATAAATTATCTCTCAATCGAATAAAAGATACGTATTTATTATATTTAAAAAATCAACCCCTAGCGTATTTTTGTTTGTTTGTATTGAATAGGCCCTGAAACTACTAGAGATTTTCCAAAAGTATCTTATAGGGAGGATGAGCGGGAAGTAAATTCACTGAATTCGAATTTAAAAACACGTGCAGACGAAGTCGCGGGCAAAGTGCTAGTCTGTAATATAACAATGACCATAGGATAGTTTATATCCCGATTATTATGTTCCCGTAAGATAATTCTGCCCTTTACGTAGACAATGCCTCGGGTATGTTATTTTTTTTTTTTGGCGTGATAAAATCATCAAATGAGTCCTCCTACCCCGGGCAGGGCGGAAGGGACTGTCAGACTTCTACTGACTAAAATCCACGGTGTCCTTCAATAGCCCTTTCTGTTCCGGGGTCACGGTAAGGAAGTAATCCCACGACCCCGGCAGGCTTTGGCCCTCTGAGAGGGGGGCCCCGTCATTATGCTGACGATCTTTGAGGCGCGCGTGGGACACAACGCGCCGTCGACCCAGGCATGGTCCATGGTCGGGCAGCGAGTTGCCCTTTACTCGCTGCCCGCATGCCCGCGCCTACGGTGGCCGGAGATCGTCTAGCGACGTCCGTCGCCGTGGGCGTCTACCACCGCGGGTGGGGCGGAGGGAGGACACTGTCCTCTCTCGCTCACGGCCCGCCTCCTCCTTCGCGAGCATTACTGCTTCGCAGAAGGAGGCGACCGCTTCCCACTCCGTCTCGCCCTGCAGCATGGCCGCGACCAATGCTGGTCGCGAGAGGTCTCCGCCTATCGCAGCCGTGAGGACACGTCGGTGCTCTGCCCAAGCTGGGCAGTCTTGCACCGTATGCTCCACCGTGTCCTCCGGGCGATCTTCGCAGTGGTGACACCCAGGCGTTTCCTCCTCTCGCATCAGACACAGGTACCTCCCGAAACTTCCGTGTCCGGTGAGGACCTGCGTCAAGCGGTAGGTCAGGACGCCATGACTTCTCTCCAGCCACTCCTCAAAGAGGGGTCTTACCGCCGCAATTGTGGCGTGCCCGATGTGTTACTTGGGTTAGGATTAAATTGTAAATTATCAAAACCCGTTTATTGTGGCATCTTTATTTTAATAATAATTTAAACTTAGAAACAGTCATTATGACAGGAACATTTCATAAACATAATTATAAAAATAAAAGTTATAAACGATTTTATGGCTCTCGAAACACCCTATTAATAATTTTCCAATGGTTTTATTAGCTGCTACTAAGAAGTATTGCCAAGAAAATGTAGTATAAACAAAACGATTTAGCACTTTTATAGCCATTTTAAACGTGCTTTAGATTTGCTGGCTAAGGGGCTTAAAGTAGCGGAAATATGTACCTATTTTTAAAACGATTATCCTTAATGCTTCAAAATACATATTTTCTGAGCTAACAACTTATTTCAGTTACTTACATTAATATTTTTCCAGTTTTGAATAATCTGTGTTTCACTCCTTTAGTTTACTGAAATGATCCTTCCTTTTTTAAAACTTACTCTTTTCACCAATTTAGGGGGTGATTTTAGAAAAACCCAAAAATGGAGGGTAGTTTTGAAAAAAGAATAATGCTCATCTTTTTTATTTACTTACACTCATATTCGTACTAAGTTTCAAGTTTATCAACCCAAGGAATAAGATTTTGCATACAATGGTTTTCACCCCTTTTCTCCCCCTTAGAGGTAGATTTTCGCAAAATCCTTTCATAATGCTTACTTACATTATAAACTGCAACTATCATACAAAATTCAGGTTTCTACGTTTAGTGGTTTAATATCCTCCCCTTAAAACATGAATACCCCTTTTCACCAACTTGGGGGGTGATTTTCGAAAAATCCAAAAACACTTGTTTCATTAATTCTTATTTAGTATATAAATACTGATTTTCAAATTCATTGGCTCACGCGTTATGATTTTCCCATAAAAACTTTTACATCGTCTAGATTACCAATGGAGGGTATTTTTAAAAAAATTGTGGTGCTAATCTTATTTATTTACTGGTGTTCTTTTTCGTGGTAAGTTTCAAGTTTATAAACTCAAAGAATAAGATTTTTCATACAAAAGTTTTCACCCCTTTTCACCCCCTTAGAGGAGGATTTTCGCAAAATCCCGTCTTATTGCCACTGCAAATGCTGTCCAAAATTCAAGTTTCTGCGTTTAGCGGTTTCGTCTGTAGTCGAGTCAAAAGAAAAACCCCTGTTCTTTTATATATATATATATATAGATCAAATTTGGTATAATAAATAATATATTAATAAATAATATTTGGTAAAAATTAATACGCAATTTCATTTATTCAAAGCCGTTATGCATAAGTTATTAAATAATGTAATACAGGTTCTTTTAAAAGTTTCACAATTTTGAAGCCTATTTACCACACAAGGAGAAACCATAAACTAAATACTTTTGGGGTTAAAGTGTAGGCATTTAACATAGAAAATCTATTTCACTTCCGCTTCGAATCTGTAAAACACCGCTCTTTTCGGAGCTCCATTTCAAGAAGTCACGTCCAAAAGTTTATTACAATAAATTACTGAACGTATATGTATGGTCGTGAAACAATTTAACTTCAGCCATATTTTAAGCTGGTGAAACTGCCGCGTTTTAAAACTTGCAATTCTGGTGATATATCAACGCCTGACTTAGTTTCGAACGAAAGATGCAATTTATTAAATCACTTTATTGTCTTGAGTGCACTTTCAAAGATTGTGGTCCGTTTCAGTTCCTGAACGATTTATTCGTGTTTTAAGTTCTTTTGTGAACCGAAGTATGGAAGCATTTTTATTTTAACAGAAAACAAATAATAATGTTATTACAAATAATAATGTAAATATGTGGAGGCTCTCACTTTGCCGCTGAATTCAGAAAGTAGTATTTATACTTTTATACGAGTAGACACGGTGACCTTGTTAAGGTTTCTCTTTCAAGTGCTGTCACACCGGCAGCCTTGTCCTTACTCCCATTGCTGGTGGGCTACCTATTTTTTTTTTCAATAGTTATGTGCTAAAAATCGAAAATAAATAAAGAAATTTTGAAAACAAAATTAATATATTATTAGCGTTACGTGTTGCATGGCTCTATATTGAATCATTTATTATCCAACTTTTTCTTGTTAAAAATAACTGTGATTAGGTAGCGAAGAAAATAACGTTAAGCCTATTTTAAAATGTAGACTTCAAACGTGTTTTTGATTGAAATACTTTTAAAATTACCTTTACATTTCGTTTTCTCGTAGAATCAAGGCAATAACCATATTTCAATCTCACGTAAAATAGAAAATAAGTGTCGTTAGTCTCAATTTTTTCACAAAATTCCCATCTAAACTTATAATAAAACATACTTTGGGCCTAACACGAATTTGCGAAGTAAAATCTACGTTACTATAAATTCGACCACTAGAAATACTACTGCAATTGAACGTCACCGTGGATTTTAGTCAATATAGCCCTGGGCGGGAGGACTCATTTGATGATTTCACCACGCTAAAAAAATATAATACATATACAACCGATTTTTGAATTGGAAACACCTACTTGTTTATGACAAAACATTTTAATTTATAAGTTACCCGATCGCCAAGAATAATAATAATATTCCATCACTATCACACAACGCCATCTATAAGTCCCAAGCTAAGCAGAGTTTGTGTTATGGGTACTAGACAACTGATATACATACTTATATATTTCTAAATACATACATATTATAGATAAATAACACCCAGACACAGAAAAAAATATCGTGCTCATCACACAAACATTTGTCCTGGGTGGGAAACGAACCCACGACTTTCGGCATAGAATGTGTCCAAAGTTTTGGGGTCTTCAAGTCAGTAGTGAATATCTCTTCTAAAAAGGCGTGCTTCACCGTCTACCACATCTTCGCTTACCAGAGAGAGAGAGAGAGTGGTCAAACCCGACACATTCGCTAAACAAAAAAAAAAAAATTGAGTATTATCTACGGTTGACATATTATTATGCTTTTTAAACTTTTTAATGTTAACACAAACTTATTGCACAGGTTGGCTGGAAGAGTTCTCTTCAAAGAGATACTCATCGCAATCCCACTTTTGTGCACAAAATTTAATGTTTAAGTTATTTTTGTAAATTGGTACACACTATAGAATAAATACATACTCGTAATAATAATTGAATGATGTTTACTTGTGAAATATGGACCTTTTTTTTTTAGCTTGGTAAAATCATCAAATGAGTCCTCCCACCCCCGGCAGGGCTGGGAGTGCTGAGACTGTCCACGGTGTCCTTCAATAGCCCTTTATGTTCCGGGGTCACGGTGATGGAATAAGTCCTGCGACCGTGAGATAATATACTCGTATTTACTTAGAAAACGATAGAATTTACATTACATAATTTACGTCGACCGTTTGTGATATGGCCTGTGATAAAACTCACCGCTTTCAACTTTAAATCACCATTTATAACCCAATCTAAAGCAGTTTTAATAACCCATAAATTCTCGTCCTTTTCTACTATTCCTTTAAATTGTAACTAGCAATTTTCCTAGCAATTACTGACTAAAGTTTGATTCAAAAGGATGCCAGTTGAGCTTTTGCCAGAATGAATTATATGGCATATAATGTTTTATTGTTCGGTATTAAGCAGCTATTTTACTTTTAGAAGTATTTTACTAGAATCAAACAGCCTGAACTTAAAAACCCATGCAGTAAAAACCTCCTTTCGGATAGGAGAATGACTTGTCAATACCTCGAACTCAATACGTTGAGAAAGTGACTATCAGATTCACACTGATTAAAGAGCACCCTGATCAGTTTCCCTGTATGTTCCAAGATGGTAACACGTCCAGTTATTTACGCAACCCGTGACATCAATAATATTGATGATTTTTGTATTTTCATTATTTTTTTGGCTGTTGTCCGAGTCAAGAAATTTTTTCGTCAGCACTATGACGGTGCCTTTTAGAGGGTAACAGCCTGCCAAGGTCGCAGGGTAAAGGGCTATTGAAGGAAACCGTGGAATTTAGTCAGTACGAGTCTGACAGTATCCTGTTGTGCCCTGATGGGAGGGCTCATTTGACGAATTTACCACGATAAAAATATGCCGTACTCCAAACAACAACCTCAAAATTATTACATACTCGTTCATTCACAGTATACAAAACAAACTGTATCCTCCAGTAAACAGCTTACAGTAATATTCCTATAGAATGCCAGGCTAATCCTATCAAATACATCACGCAGTTGAAGATACCTATTAGTGTATGTTCATTTAGATATACAGTATGTTGCGAGATTAATGCCGCATGATTGATCCTTGCTGGTAATTGCAGATAGGTGAATGGATTCTTGTGAATATATCAATTGAGATTTATGTACTTCGATTGATAATGCTAATGGGCTGATTGTATGCTTGCATGCTTACCTACATTATAAAGCATGAGCATACAATCAGCTCGTTATAATTACCACTACTACGATAAATATCTTCTCTTTCGTAGGAAGTGGACCATAGTCCACCATGCAGATCCAGTGTGTATTGATGGGTTACAATTTTAGTGTTTTAAAATCTTTGATCGATGTGTCCTTTTACCGTTTTGCGAGCGACCACACTAAAATACCCGTTAAGTGTTTAAGCCACCTCGACATATACGACCTTGGTGACGGCACTTTTTATAACCATTTATCAACTTTTTTACAGTTTTATACGCATTTCCCTCTCACAGAGAGGCCTGTGTCCCAGCAGTGGGAACATTAATAATGATGATGATGATGATGATTATACGCATTTTAACGACGGGTCGCGAATTGTAAACCCTTTTTTGTAGAAAGAAAAACTCGACTGCAAGCAGGATTTCAAACAGCGGGCTTTCCAATTCAACCAAGCTATTGCAGTCATGCTCAAAAAGTTCAAATATTCTTAATTCCATTGTACGTCTCTTAAAAATAGCTACTTACTTTATCTTCCCATGACTCAACAACTACCGGTCGTTAACCCCTTCGCATAAATTCGCTCTAAAACATCAGTACATCGGCTACACGTCGTCTTTATAAAGAAATACTCTTAAAGAACAGTTTGGACAACCCTAACTACCGCGAACTCCTGTGTTCCCTTAACCCCTGGTATGTTTGGCCCTGTCACGTAGGTACTCATCCCATTCAAGAGTTATGGAGAGTCCATTTATAATACTTGTGGTCGCGTGTCAGAAGGGCTTAATGTCCAGATTTTTAAGGTAAATATTTTAAAGAGTAATGTTTACGTTGCTGAGCGGAAATGCGGAAAAGTCGAAATATTTATTTGAGTTTTCATTTTACATTTTTAGCGAGTTTTTTTTTATTTAAAGGTTGGTTCGCGTTGGACTACTATCTTGCCAAGTAAACGAAGGTGTGGTCGACGGTGAAGCACGCTTTCCCAGAAGTAACCTGTTTACTCTTGACTTGAAACCCCAAGGTTATAGCTGTCGGGAAATACAGATGGAAGGGAATTCCACTCCTTAGCTGTGCGTACTATAAAGGTATCGGCACAACGCTTTGTGCGCACCGGAGGGATGTCCACCATATGTCGATGGCGCATTGAAGATGATCCGAGAATCTAATGATAATAATGTCCGAGCTACAAGGCATTTATTTGAATATTATAGCACGTTACTTAATGTATTTTTTTCTTGGGAAAGCATCTTGAAGAGACTAAAATACCCTAGAACTTAGTAGAATATGAAGTGACAACCAAAAAGTTGCACAGAGCTGGCATAATAGATGATAAACCACTTCCTATCACAGAGATTAGCCTTTATTCCGTAAGTAGAGGACTACTTACTTTGGCCCACTCTTTTTAAGTTCAATCATTTTTTTTTAAAGTATCAAATAATTGTAATTATAATTAATTTGTGACTCGCTGTTAATCCTGTTTGAAATACCTGTAATTTAAAAAAATAAATAAATAAAATTAATAAATCTAAATTGCTTGTTCAAACGTTCAAAGACCTTGTAAGATTCTGTAATACATTCGTGGAACCACAATCTATATATCATAATAATTTTCTCTAGTCCCTTCGCGAGATTATTGCGATTGCTATACTAATACTAAAGTTTCCTGCAATCCAATGATACCCGCTGACGGTTGGATAACTTTCGATAAAATTGTAACTACTACGGATATTACTGTTGACATTCGAGGACTCCATTTTCCCAGTATATTATTGAAATACTTATTTAATATTGCGACTGAGTTTTAGAAAAAAAACTTATATTTTCAATTTCATAGTTTACTATGGAAAGATATTAAAAATACTCAATATTAAATGGGTGACACAATCGGTCTTATAATCATTCTTTTCAAAATAAAAATACAATACAGAAGGATTTCCGTTACTACACCTTCTGACCAAGTGTACTTCCACTTGGTCAGAAGGTGTAGTAACACGCATACAGGATAAAAAAGAATGTCTTAACCTAATCCAGTTCATTAGTGTGAGCTAAATCGTTAATTACAAAGATACTACAAAGAGGTTTCTTGTACTTTACTACTACTTGAACTTTTCTCCTCCCCAGTATCTTAGTTCGACATCAGACGTTTCAGATTTTGACGACCACGTTGTCGCTAACATAAGCAGCAGGATCCATATTAGTGCCGTGAACCCCCGTGAACAGGCGCGAACGAGAATCTGAATTTGGATGGTTTTTGTGGGGTTCACGTGCGTCCGCGCCTGTTCCCCGATCGGTGTTGGAATTGTGTCGAAAATTCGCAGCGAGAATTCGCGGCATGAATTTAAAGCACTAATATGGAGCTGCCATAACATAACATCAGTGACATATTTTTTTAACCATGTTGAAGACATAAGTTTTTAAACTGACATGGTCATTATTATAAATATCCCGTTTTAAACTATAATATTTATGTTGAAGATACCCTAACATTTTATAAGAACATGCAAAAAAAGACCACACAAACCTTACCACGCAGGTTGTATCCTTATTTGATATGGGTTTATTCTCCGTGATTCCACGAATCATAAAGAAAATGTCACACAAAAATGTAAATGGTCTACCAGATTAAACCACATCAAATCTCGGTGGACAAAATTAAATGTATATTACTCATGATTAACATTATTAAGCCTCTTTATTCCGGCTCGTCAAGTAATCTATGCCTTAAACTCGGAATATTCAGAAGAGGATCACATGCATTTTTTCGCTTTAAATGGATAAACACAGAATAAATTGTCATAGGTTTATTCTACTTTGAAAGAAAAGAAAGAAATATTAACATTTATTGGTCCAGACATTTATCGGACCTTGGTAATGTAACAAGTAGATAAGTCATTATTAATCGGTGATGACTCTTAACTTAACATTACCAAACATCAATTTATTATTATGCGAAATATAAGTATTACTAATCTGACTTATTTTTTTTTATTGATTAATATTCTCTTTTGATTATTTTAATTATCATACAATTTACGAACTCATTTTTTTTCCGTGGTAAAGTCATCAAATGAGTCGTCCCACCCAGAGAAGGGCGGGACGGACTGTCAGACTTGGTCAGACTTGTACTGACTAAAATCCACGGTGTCTTTTAATAGCCCTTAAATCACGGTAATTCGGTAGTCTCGCGACCCCGGCAGGTTTAAGCCCCGTCATAATACGATGACACTCTTTGGGGCGCGCGTGGATCTCAACGCGCCGTAGATCCGGGCATAGTCCATGGTCAGAAAGCGAGTCATCCATTACTTTGCCGCCCGCATGCCCGCGCCTACGGTGGCCGGAGATCGTTTTGCGACGTTCATCGCCGTGGGACATCCGCCGTCGTGGGGACATTTGTTGGACTTTGGTAATGTAACAAGTAGGTAAGTAGTTATTAATCGGTGATGACTTGGTTTACTTAACATTAGCAAACATCAATTAAATATTATGCGAAATATATTCTGAATAAAATTGGTTATTTAAATTGATTAATATTCTCTTTTAATTTTTTTAATTATTATACAATTTACGGACTTGATTCTTTTTCTTTTCGTGGTAAAACCATCAAATTAGTCGATCCACCCAGGAAAGGGCGGGAGACTTGTACTGACTAAAATCCACAGTGTTTTTCAATATGTCCTTTACGTTCCGGGGTCACGGTAATTCGGTAGTATCACGACCCCGGCAGGTTTTGACGCTCTAAAGAGGAGCCCCGTCATTATGATGACACTCTTTGAGGCGCGCGTGAAACTCAATGCAACGTAGACCCGGGCATGATCCATGGTCGGATAGCGAGTCGTCCATTACTCGCCGCCCACATGCTCGCACCTGCGGTGGCCGAAGATCGTCTGCCGCTGACGCAGTCCTTACCCTCACGCGGGCCGCCTCCTCAGAATCTATGAATTTAAAAAAAAATACTACGGGCAAACTGACTTTCCTTTAAACTTAATCCGTTAGCGATCTTGGCAATGCAGTCTAGTTTTAATAAATGTTAGTAGTAAACAATTAACTTACAAACAGATGGCAACCAGTCAAATGAAAAACAGAATTGTTTCATGTTTTGGACAAATACCAGAAAAACAAATCTCTTTGTTTTTGTTAAACTATTATTTTGATGATATTTCGCTTTATCATCTTGGCTTTTGTCTACTGAAACTTTTTTGAAATATGACTTGTTTTTCAGTCAGTTTCACTGTGAATGTATTACCTAGAATTGTGTTATTTCTTGTATGGAATATTCAGAGACTATTTCTTTCTTGTAATATTATGTCACTGTTATCTAATCTTGCTTTGTCAAAAACATTTTACTAACGGTAATAGGTAAATGTTAGTTCTACTTTAGTAGTGACTATTTCAAACTAAATGGACACCTACAGTACTTCCACAGCTACGATATCTGGTCACTACCATTACTATTTTTATTCCATTTTATTTTTTGCCTTCTGACAGCTCAAAAGTGCCTGCAACCGGCTTGCCGGCCAGCAAATCAACCTACCTCAATCTGTCAAAGGGGTTTGAAGATTTTACTATGGAGCGTGGCATACCTACTGCCGCCATTTTGTTTTTTTTTCAAAATCGCGGCCAGTCTTGAAACTTTTATAAATCGATAGCTGACATCAATAACAACAAAAAATATTATGACACCAACCCCCGTAAAGTTTCCGGTTTCTGAGATATAATGTGTTAAAGTTGACCCCATTAATTCGGAATAACAAAGGTTTAAGTAATATTTTTTATAAAATATTTTTGTAATTGATAATTCTGGTCTGGGAGAAAAAGAAAAACGTAGAATGTATTGCTTCTCTTCCGGCAGACCGTAAAAGTCGGTCGAGGTATAGGGCAAAATGTAAGATCTATAGCCCCTCAGCTTAAATCTCTTTCAATGGGCAGCAGCGCTAGAAGACTAAGGGTGCTCCCAAACTTATCGACACGGAACCGGCTTAAGCCGAGTGCGTATCACCACACTACTCGCTTAACGCCGATCAGCTGCCGCGACGTATAAAGTATCGTATGTAACTCGTGAATAAAACGGATTTAAATCGAGGGTTCTGAATCACTCGCGTCGCTCAGGATTTAAATACTTGAATCGAAAAAATCCTTCGCTTGCTCTTGATTCATATGTATGGCCCTCGCTTTAAATCCGCTCTTTATTATCTCGATGCATAATGTACTATTTGTTACCGATGTTACAATAAGAATTTTATGTTTGAAGTGTTTAAATATTATTTATAATAAAAACATGACGCCTAAAATTGTTTGAAAGGCAATAAAATGTTCTAAAACGGATTTTTAATTTTTCTATCCCTATTTGTGCCAGTATAATAGAAAGAGAGACAGGTTTGTGCAACCAATAGAAGACAATTTTCGCGAGTTGACGTCAGTTTATTACGTTATATGCTTAAAATTAGAAATTGTAATAACCACAGAACCATCACACAATATAAATGTAACGAGTACTGTCAGTTGTATTTTATACTGAATGTTTAAACCTGTCTTGTATATATGTATGTATTACATTTACATTGTTTAACATTTATCGTATAACTATCGTATTGATAGTTAAATCATATGAAGTTAGTATACTTATTCAATAAGTGTAGACGGTCTAAAAATAAGTTATTAAGTTCAAAAAGTAGATTATAACAGACGAATAAGGTTTAAATAACATCCAGATATAATGCAACATACATATTACGTTCAAAAAGTTATTATTTTTAATATCTTGATACATTCGATCACATACACTAGCTTAGAATTGTGAATGTCACGTGATTAACTTTCACGGTTATTATCTCGGAAACCGGAAACTTTACGCGGGTTGTTGTTCTAATATTTTTTGTTGGCATATATTTCAGCTAACGATTTATAAAGGTTTCATAGCTGGCCGCGATTTTGAAAAAAAATCAAAATGGTGGCGGCAGGTATGCCACAAATCTTCAAAGCCCAAACTTTAACAGATTTTCAACCTTATTAAAATAGTGAAAGGTTAAAGTTCGATTAATGAAATTGGACAGATTGGGGTACATTCAAATGCTGCCGTTTGTACAAGATTTTTCAATTCTACATTTATTTTATAGGTATGTATCTTAATTCAAAACAAGGAGAATAAAAAAAATAACAGAAATAACTCACAAAGTAACACATCAGTGTCCTGCGCCTAGTGCCTCACAGACCATAAAAGGGTAATAGGGAAAAAATACACAAGCAACTATCTACTCCACCGGACTTTTAGTGCCAAACTTCGTCGATTGATCTCGTGACTCTTGGGTTTTATCCAAAAGTAAGAATAAAGAATCCGTGGAGCTGTATGAGAATGGGGTTGTGACGTCATTAAGACATGAAATATCGTTGAAATACGTTTCTGTAGGAAATAAATCCTTTGGTAATGACTTCGTGCTTTGCTAGTGCCAGGACTATTGTTTTGTTAGATTTATTGTGAAGTTTTGAGTTGTATACTGCCAGTAACAGCATGAAAGGGAACCACATGTCACTGTTTGCGTAGCCTAGGTACGTAAGTTTGTTTTTGAAACGGCACGATAGGCAATGATTAAAGTGATTTGCGAAAAACTTTTTCAATAGGTTTGAATAAAAATAATGTTTCCGCTTCTGTACGATCCTTCTTTTTGCGTGATATTTATTTTTCATCAACCAAAGTTACGGTAAAAATCAAGGAACCAAAGTAAACAAAAAAACTCTCGGAAAATCGTAAAAATATTTCGTATCCCGATTGTAACACAAGTTATTTTAAAATTAGGGATCACAGGATCACGAGAAAGTAATTTAATTCGAAAAGTCCACAGCATTAAGCCATAAAGACCAGCAATAAAAAGATACAACGTCCAATTCTACGACTTTTACTAACTTCCGAAGTTGGTATAAAATGTTAGAAACGGATTTTCTTTATTATGATATCGACTTTGAAAATCCAGTTCAGTCAGTAAAACAACTTAGATCCCACTTTTTAGCAATTTTTCATCGCATAAAAATAAGGACGTTATGTTTTTTGCACTCAATATTATAATAATTTATTTATTATTATTTTTTTTAGTATAGGAGTAAAAGTTTTTCAACTGCAAACAAAAGGTACTCAAATACTTTTTTGTTTAGTTCTTAACTGATAGACCACCTAAATTAAATTAAAGTAATTTAGTTCATTAATCCATCCAATAATATTATTAAATCACAAAATATGATAAAACAGGAATTCCACCACCTAAAGTTTCATTTGGCAACGACAAAAAAAAAACACGTGGTTCTATCGCGTTGAGATAAAAATATTTGACCTTTTCAATTCAGTAAAAGTGAAATACTTTATTCGAACATAAACTACAAGTAATAGAATTTTCGGAAATGAATTCAAAGGAATTTTTAGCAGTAAATTTGTAGGTGGTGCAAACAATAGTCTCATTTGCAGCAGGGAAAAGGTTGGCGTTTTTCCAAGGTAACTGCAAAAATATTCAAAAAGACAAAAAAAAACACTTAGTCAATGGTATTTAGTCATTTAAATAATTTATTTTTTGAATAAGAGAGTACAAAAATATCAAACTTCATTAGAGCTTTTATCCAAAAAAAGATAGATAGTTTTGTTATGTGGCACAATATGGTTTTGAAGTAATATTTGTTAATTTTAGCTGTCTAACCGTTTTTTTTTCGTAATCTTTTTCAGCTTGCGCCTAATTTTCGGTTACAAAAAAAAAAGACCCGGACTACCGGACAGGCAGTAAACTGTGGGTGATCTCAAAATTAATTAAGTCAACTATATTACTTGCAGTACATCGTAACTCTTAACACCTCTATCGCTGCGGGATACCTCCTAATTGCGGGAAATGAACGAAAATTTTTATAGACCAGTAAAAGTCCTTGTCGTAATAAATTGCTACAGTTCATTGCACTCTCAGCATTTGTGATAGTGCTTTTTTCTTCTGGCGTTTCGTAAGAAAAGGGTGAAAAGGGGATCATTTAAATAAACCAATTCGTCAGTCTTTTAGTTACAAGGCTATACACACATCAACAGAATCTAGGGATATTTTATATTTCATCAAATATCTAAAAATCTATGAAGAATTTTCTGATATAGTAAATGGAAGAATGATAGGTTATTTTAAGGTCTATAATAAAAAATAAAAAACATTGCGTGATTCTTTTGTTTTAAATAAAAATGTTATATTTTTTTATCGCCGTAGCAAATGAATGTGGTAAAAAACTTCATTTCTTCTTATAAAACTATTAATTTTAATGAAAATTGAAAAATTCTTGTAAAATCTTATTATTAATAATCAGTGTTGCCACCTCTTGCATTAATTACACATCGACTTCGATTGTTCAAGCTTAAAATTAGATTGTCAATGTCTTGCTGCGGTATGAGGTCCCATGTTCTTTGCAAGTGTTCGTAAAGTTGTTGTTCTGTCGTCTAATTTGGCGGGAAATCTCTCAAAGCTTTTCGTTGGGGATGTAGCTGAACGGTACACGAGTAGATATCGCGTTACTACGCAGAGACAGGCTCGATTTCTCCAAATGACCGCTAGAAGACAACCCAATATCACAGCGATGCAACTAGTACAAAGGCTCCAGGAGGACCACCAGCTTCTGGTAAGCGACCAAACCGTGCGAAGGAGGTTGCATGAAGTTGGTCTTCATGCTCGAAGACAGCTACGTGTTCCAGCATTGCTATGTGGCAATCGCGGTCGGCGGCTTTCGTGGGCTCGGGAGCATTTAGCATGGAGTGACGAACAATGGTCTTTGGTGCTGTTCACCGGCGAGTCCCGGTTTGGGTTTCATCTGGATTCACGAAGAACACGCGTTTGGAGAACTCCAGGGAGAGTTAGCCGTCTACGTCACCCTCAGGAGGTCCATTCATACCAAGGCGGGACAATCATGGTGTGGGCAGGAATTCGTCTTGGCGGACGAACCCAGCTCATTTGGATCCAGGGTAGCCTGACTGCACAAAAATACCACGAGGAGGTAGTAGAGCCTGTTATTGTCCCACACAGAATCCAAATGGGCCAACAATTTCTACTCATGCACGATAATGCTGCTTCCCATACGGCGCGGCCTGGTGTCGGCCGCTCTCCGAGACCACGATATTTAAGTTTTGGATTGGCCTGCACAGTCGCTCGACTTAAATCCTATCGAGCATGCCTGGGACATGTTAAACGAAAAGCTTTGAGAGATTTCCCGCCAAATTAGACGAAAGAACAACAACTTTACGAACACTTGCAAAGAACATGGGACCTCATACCGCAGCAAGACATTGACAATCTAATTTTAAGCATGAACAATCGATGTCGATGTGTAATTAATGTAAGAGGTCGAAAAATTGATTATTAATAATAAGATTTTATAAGAATTTTTCAATTTTCATTAAAATTAATAGTTTCATATGAAGAAATGAAGTTTTTTACCACATTCATTTGCTACGGCGATTAAAAAAATAAACATTTTTATTTAAAACAAAAGAATCACGAAATGTTTTTTATTTTTTATTATAGACCTTAAAATAACCTATCATTCTTCCATTTACTATATAAGAAAATTCTTCATAGATTTTTAGATATTTGATGAAATATAAAATATCCCTAGATTCTGTTGATGTGTGTATTTCTGTAACGAAATGTGGTGGCAAATGAAAGAAGTAAAAGAAAACGTGCAATTTCTACTTCAATTTATAATGTTTTAGTTCGTGAGGATAGATGTTTATCACTCTTACAAGTAAAAACTACTCAAAGGATTTGTGTGAAATTCAGTACCTACATAGATTTTTTTAGGTGGTAAAATCATAATCAAATTAATGAGTCCTCCCGCCCTGAGTGGGGCGGACGGGACTGTCAGACTCTTACTGACTAAAATCCACCCGTGTTCTTTCCTATGCCCTTTACGTTCTGTACCTATAGATAGTATACAGTGTGTCCGGGCACGAGTTAGCGATATTTGAAGGGGATATTCTAGGCTCATTTTCATCGACAAAAATGCTTTTAAAAAAATTCTTATTCCAAAACTTCGCGAATGGCAGCCATTTTAATTTTATGATCTGTGTGTACAATAAAATGCAAATATCTTTGAATCCAAGAGACCTACATACATGCAAATGACTTTATGGCAAAGTTAAACGTTGAGGCTTATCAAAAACTTACGAAAGTTTTTTAAATAATATGTAAAAATAACCAAAAAACATGGGCAAACACGAAATTGTACACAAAAATTACTGAATAATTTCACATTTTTAACTCTAGCTCGATAAGTACCCCTGAATTTTGCCAGGGTTTTTGCATTAAATTAAAAGTATTTGAGTCAGGCTATAAAATGATGTCAAAATTATCGCTCTACATTAAGTATCTTAGAAGTTATTCTCACTTGAACATCACCCTTTCTTAGCGCATGTACCCCAATATTACAGGAGTCGCATTCTTTGAGTGAGCTAAATCGTTCCAATAAATATTTATGAGCTGGCATTATTGACCACCGCGTAAATGATCTCCAAGTAACCATCCTTAAACTGAAATAGTACAGTTTCTTGGATTTATTGCTGCGGGGCGAGACGGAAGGGTGATGTTCAATTGAGAATAACTCCTAAGACACATAACGTAGAGTGATAATTTTGATATCATTTTATAGCCTGACTCAAACACTTTTTAATTAATGCAAAAACCCTAGCAACATTCAGGTGTACTCATCGAGCTAGAGTTAAAAATGTAAAATTATTCAGTCATTTTTGTGTACAATTTCATGTTTGCCCATGTTTTTTGGCTATTTTTACATATTATTTAGAAAACTTTCGTAAATTTTTGATAAGCCTCAACATTTAACTTTACAATAAAGTCATTTGCATGAATCTAGGTCTCTTGGATTCAAAGATATTTGCATTTTATTGTACACACCCCAGTTCGACAGATCAAAAATTTAAATGGCTGCCATTCGCAAAGTTTTGGAGTAAGAATTTTTTTTAAAGCATTTTTGTCGATGAAAATGACCCTAGAATATCCTCTTCAAATATCGCTAACTCGTGCCCGGACACACTGTATAACCAGGATTAACTCAAAGGATACCTTTTGTCCTGATATGACGTTCTTTTGGGATACTTAATTATTTATCAGACTTCAAGCGAGTAAAGCTTACCTACTTAATTACGCTAGATAGGTATTCATAATGACAAAGAAAACTTACTATACTAATACGAGGTATGAAAACAAAATAAACCAGCCAAGTACGAGTCGAACTCGTTGACTAATGTCAACGAGTTCGACTAGTACTTGGCTGGTTTCTTTTTTTTGTATAAAACATTCTTTTGTTTTCATTCCCCCGCAGCTGGAGGGTTGATTAATACTGCTTTCGCTTGCAAGAAAGAGAAAATGACTTTATCACTGAGATCGAATCTTTATGTTAAATACGACGTTTTTAAAATGTAGACGAGATTTTCAGAACAGCTATAAAACATTTTCAGCTGAATTAAACTGGAAGTACAGTTCCGATATTTTGTAAAGAATTTTGTTATTGGCAAGGAATTTTGGCTGGGAAAAATTCATGTGGAAATAACCTGTGGGTTTTGCTACAAGCCTAGCCATCTTCTAAAGGAATTTCTGAGTAAAAGCCTTTGAAAGAGACGTAACACTAACGCTTTTCATTTTTAGTGGCTTTCGCTTTTGCCAAAGCGAAATCTACCAAAAGCTTTTGACTTATACTTCCAATGATAAATGAAAATCTAATCTGCGGTTGACAGCCTCCTTTTAATCTTATGTCCGATCTTGAGGGTCGCTACTGTTAAGTGTCACAGTTATACATACACGTAGACTTACAGATTTATAAACACGGTAAATTTTAAAGTTCTTTAGACCCAATTTAGGCAGGTACTTGTGTTGTAAAAATCATCAATTGAGGCCTCCCACCTTGGCCGAAATTAAGGGCTGTCAGGCTTTTACTGACTGAAGCCGCCCAGTTACTTTTAGAAAGAAATTTTTAGTGAGTCCCGTGACATACCCCAACTCTAAATATACAATAATATCAGTAACTTTGGCCTTATGTGTTACGGCATAAGACCAAAGTTACAGATATTGTCCAAATCTATAGCAACCTGAAGTGGCAATAGGCTGGTCATGTCTGCCGCAAAACCGACGATAGGTGGAATAGGAAGGTTCTCGAATGGAGACTGCGTGTAGGTAAGCGTAGGGTGGGCTAACGCCCCCCGGCTAGAAGGACTGATGACCTGAAAAAGGTGGCTGGCAGTGGCTGGATGACAAAAGCTGGAAATCGTGCGCTGTGGCGCTCCCTGGGAGAGGCCAATGTCCAGCAGTGGACTGCAATAGGCTGAAATGATGAGGTAAATATCGAAGCACAAATAATTGTAGACTTATCTTGTTTAGTGCCTTCTTCACTAAAATATTACTTGTCTTTTTATTTTTTTTAGCGTGTTAAAATCGTCAAATGAGTCCTCCCGCCCCGGAGAGGACTGTCAGACTTCTACTGACTAAAATCCACGGTGTCCTTCAGTAGCCTGTTATGTTCCGGGGTCACGGTAAGGAAATAATCCCGCGACCTCGGCAGGCTTTGGCCCTCTGAGAGGGGTCCCCGTCATTATGCTGACGCTCCTTGAGGCACGCGCCGTCGACCCGGGAAAATATTACTTGTCTTGGAATTTACTACACAAAAATAAAATAAGTTAATCTCATCAAACAACCAAAACCTTATCCCAAACCACCCTTTCCATAAAACCGTATAAAAAATCGCTTACGGAAACGATTTTCATACCGCTAAAATGACACTTTACCAGCTTTATCTTAAGGGGAAGTTATGCGCCCTTAACCTTGTTCGCCCTTGACTTGCAATCAATTCTGCTACCCGGGTATGTTGCCAACAGGTTTTACGGTTCATTTTATTGGCCGGATTTGCTCGGGTCGCGGATATCCTCAAGCTTCCTTGTCGGCGACAAAAACAAGTTTTCAATAAATAAGGATTTTAGGTTGACTTTCCACAAGAAATGTGCTAAGCTGCGAAATGTGCGTAGCAGGAGATGTGGTTGATTTTATCTAGGTACATTATTAAATTATAAAGAGGATTGATTTATATTTTTATGTACAGTCACGAGCAATAGTATTTATACACTCAGCAGTATTCAAAAGCGATTTTCTGCTACCATATTGATTAAACTTTTGCCTTTTCATCAGGCTTCTATTTTGGAAGCCATATTGTTACGAAATAGGTCTTATTTCAAAGTGGAAACCAGTATTTTACGAGTAATTTGCGTTTGAATTTTGTTAAGTGTTTACATGTTATTGCTCGTGACTGTATGTGTGTTTATTTGTAATGAATAAACTCAATAACTACTGGACCTAATTCAAAAATTCTTTCACCAGTTGAAAGCTATACTTTGATTCTGAGTGACATAGGCAATATTGAGCGTGCGAAGCCGCAGGAAAAAGCTTGTTTTAAATAAAACGTTCCTTGAGGAACTCATTTTTATTTTAACTAAATAAAATAAAAATGAGTTCAAAAAGCTTAGCTTAGTTTTTGTAATACTTAAATTTGGTTTGTGAGAGCTAGAAACGTCCGAGCGATCTCGTTATGTAAATTACGTTCACGCCAGGACAGTGATAAGAAAACCATCAAATGCAGGCCTCTTATTCTATTGTAACTCCAAACTACATTAGGTCAGCTCCCTCGTCGTAAATTCAGGGAGGCGTTTTTATAAGGTGGAGCTTAGCAGAGCAGCTTTTAATGAAACTGTCCATGTAGCTCGCTGTGGGCTGCAAGAAACCTTTCACGGAGTTTACAGCTCAAGTCAAAATGTTACCACCAGTCTGTGGTTACCACTGATATGCGGGTGGCCGTAAATACTGTAGTACAAAAAGTCAACTACTTCGCTCATTAATAGCAAATGAGGAACTAAAATCGAAATATCTTCAACGCGCTTCTAGAGGTCTGCGCAAGTTTAAGACTTTAGAAAAAGTTTGTTGTTCATCAGGCGCAAATCTCGTCAGAAGGCTTAGACTACCGGGAATCGATAAACAAAAACGCTCTGTAGTCTCCAATAGATTTTCAACTTTATTCTTTTGAATATAAAGTAAAAAATGTATTAAATACTACGACACGAACGAACCGAAACGCTCTGTAATCTACTACCACGACTACAGAGCATTAGCCTAGTCTTTGTCTGAGTAGGTACTTATCTAGGGTCTCCTTTTTTAACGGATTTTCAAGGAAATTTAAGCCCTGTTCTAGTCGCCTTAAAGAGCGTCACCACTTTCCGGAATGGAAATATGTAGATCAAAATTAGCTCTCTATAACCTCGCTTAGCGCTTAGCTACTTCTCACATCTCATTTGGATCGACAGCCTTAGGCAGCGTTCGATCCAGTCGGATTACGTTCTAATGTAATAGTATTGGGTGTGAAAGGATTAAGTTGTTCCGGACCAGTAGGTATGTTTTTGTCGGCTTTTGTCTACGTAAACTAGTTTATGGTAGAGGCTACCGTTAGCTTATGTTTAGAGGTGATTATGGGCTGATTTAACAGGTCCTTCCTATATGTTTAATGATATTGTAGTTGCTATTTTATAGATTATCATATATTTGTTATCTAATGCGTTACTATCTGGGTTAATCTATTTATGATTGTTAGAATTAACTTATCTGGCATTTTGGTGTGGCAAAACAAAATGCCTTGGAGTGGAAGTTACTTATTACTAACTAAAAATCTACCCTGTTCCTTCAGTTGCTTTCCAGGGACACGGCTATCTTTACAGACGGTCCCGCTAAACTCATCTAGCATCTCAGGTTCCAAAGACAGCCGAAGCGATTAAAACATTCTGTCGATTTTACAAATTATCTTGTTTTTACACAACTCAAAGGACTTCAGTATACCGTGCATCCTAAGAAAATAATATCATTTGATTCCCAATGCCATACAATCACACACTTTCCCACCATCCCTTCGGAAATGCTATCGAGCAAATAATACCGTCATATCCTCAGTGAAGCCTTTCTGCAGGCTTAGAGATAAGGGTGATCGAGAACCTTCCATGACAATTTGAACTTAGTACCTCAATGTTAGTAAATAATAGAAAAGGAAAGTTTTCTCATTTTGCTATAACTTTTTTCCCGGGTTGATGTTGGGCGTCCCCAAGGAATCATTTGCTGTATTAGTTTTTTAAAAGTTCGTGGTTTTCTAAGGTTGAAGTCTAGAAGTCCATTTACAAATATGTAAGGAAAACATTTTGATGAAAAGCAGTTAAAAGTTTTCCCGCAATATATCACTTAGTGTTAGGATAATACTAGAAATGAAAAAGGGATTTTACGATGTTTTATTTTATTTGTTTTGAGTTTCTATTTCATCCGTGATCATGGCGACTCTACTGATGAAAAATCGAACGTGATTGTTTGATTGAAAACGCGTTGGAAAATGAAATGATATTTATTTGTAAACTGAAATGATAATACAGCCGTAATTATTTATGTAAGTATATAATTGCTTCGCCGTTTCATCACTTTCGTAATTCAACAAATAAACAAATAACGTGCAAAAAAGTAAAAAGATCAGAGTATCAAATGTAAAGGAGTAAAAACTCGTGCTAAGGGTACATACACTAATTTTATCTTCATACATTCACTCCTTTTTCATACATTCGTAAACAAAAATATATACACAACATAGCCTAAGCAAAATAAATAATCAATTAATTGGTGTAAATAGAATTATACTTCACGAAAATCGTGTCAACGCATCTAATTTTCAATTAATGAGAATGACGGTGGTGCGAGAAACTCAATCAAGGCGTAAACCGCAAGGGCGCACGGCATCTAAGCCGAACTTAACTGAATAGTTCCAATCTCACTCGGGATTATCTACAAACAATGGGTTCTTTGTAAACATTGAGTTTCCCAGTCTTTATCACGGTGAATGAAAGAGATGAGAAATAGAAAATGAGAGAAACAGAAATTGTTCTAGTTATTGAGATAATATTATGTCATCATCATCTCAGCCGTAGGACGTCCACTGCTGAACATAGGCCTCCCCTTTTGATTTCGATTTCTTCCCCTTTTGAAGCGACCTACATCCAGCGTCTTCCGGCGACCTTTATAAGGTCGTCTGTCCACCTTGCTAGTGGAAAGTCCGTGGTCTCCAAGTACTTTTAGAATCGGCCATCTGCTCTGCGAGCTATAAAATACTCAAACTTATTGACTATCGAATCTTTTTGGACTTTATCAATAAATGCTGTACTGTTTTAGAAAACAACACAATTATAATCTTAATTCATAATTCGTCTTAAATTGGATTTAACAAGAACACGCGTCGACGTCATAATAAAATTGGAATGGAAAATTTACATTCGTTTACTCACAGTCCTTGAATACCGTTTATAAGTCAAATCTATTTCAGCTTAACGATATGGTTCGGTCACGGAACGAATTATTCCCGTTGGATCCCACTTTTGGATCCCATTTTTTAGGTAGTCCAGATGAATTCCATTTTTAATTCCCGTTGAATCCCACTTTTTTACAACATGTGTACATATCAGAAGAACAACTGACTACCGTTATTTTACTGATGTATTCTGATAACTAATGCTTATGAATTTTAGAAAACCAAAAAAAAGTTCCACTATATCGGTCACCATAGCTTTCCATAGAACCGTCACCAGACATAACATTCTGAGAATTTGTTTCAGTCTTTACTTAATAAACGTTGATAGTAAAATCCATTTCACTTAACCAGCATATGGTACTAGGCTACGTATAAGCATCAAGGCATGTTCTGCAGCTGGTGCTACGCAACATTGCAGCCGGGGGTAAGGTAACTCTAAATGGCGCTGCCAAACAAGTCGTACTAGGCTAGCATTAGCCAAGTGGTACAACCGCAATTTATGATAGCAATTTTGTCGTTGAAAGTACTCGCATTCAGATTTTTTAAAGCATGTAAATCCAACGGGAATTGTCCCAGGATTCAACGGGAATTAAACGTTTTTCTTTTGTTATGGGATTCAACGGGAATTACTTTTAATTTTTTTGGGATCCAACGGGAAAAATATTCAACTGGGATTCAAAAGTGGGATCCAGCGGGAATAATTCCACGGAAGCACACTGGAGTTCTAACGCAACATTGCTGCCAATATATGTAGTGCTGCGCATCAGGCCATTCTGATCCTTCCACGCTGATTCCGAGCAAGTCGCCAGGCTGAACAAATCTGTAGCGCAGCCCAGCACTTTAGGACGAAAATTATCAAACTCTGTTGTCAGGAATCTGCTGCTACAGCTGAAATCAATATATGCCTATAAGTTTAAATTATATAATTAAGTTTAATTTATTAGTTGTAATTTTATCATTTGACTCGAAGAAGAATTTATGCACCCATATTTAATCAAATCATTCCAATGTTTATTTTACTGAAGAAAGTACCTAAACCGTACCGAAACTAAAATAAAAGGTAAAGTAAACCTTTCAGTTTTACTATCTTTATTTGTCTATCTAATGATAAGCTTTGTATACACTGGTATACACAAATATCCATCAACTTGAATTAGGTAATGTTCACTGGTAAATACATTTTTATCTTATATAGTTAATTAAAAGTATAAAACCTCTTTATTTGTATTCAAGTGTTGTGTTAATTTATAGAAAAGCTTCTAGGGTTGCTTATATTTTATTTGTTTACTATTAATCAGTCTTAAAGTTGCAGTGAAACGTATTAACGATTATTTATGCAACATTTTAACTAAAACAAGGGCTGCTTTTAAATTAATCATCGAACCCTGACAGACTGACTGTTGTCAAAACGAGGGATTCAACGGGAATTAAAAATGGGATTCATCGGGCATACCTAAAAAATGGGATCCAAAAGTGGGATTCACTGGGGAATAAATCCTCCTTAGGTGGAGCAGAAAAGACTGTCAAACTTCGTACTGACTAGAAAATCAACATGTTCCTTCAATCGCCCTGTACGTTCCAGGGTCACGTCTACCTGTTTAGACAGTCTCGTGACCTAAGCAGGAAAAACGAGTGAGTATCGAATCTTCAACTCGTGTCTTACAGATCTTTTGTTCATCCACTAGACTATGAACTTATAACCTTTCACCAAGAAAAAAGTATAGCCATATTATTGCGGAGTACAAAATTTCTCATTTCACAAATTATCCTGTATTCCATACACATGAAAGTTCACACATCAACCCAGATTTTTTACCACCCTTAATCATGGTTCTTTTCCAAAACCATGAAAAGATATTAGAGAAAACCCTTACAAAATAAAATTACAGCCATCAGGACAAATGGGCTCGAACATTTGGGAGCTACATCAATTTCAGTGAAACCTATTTCTGTAGATGTCACAAAAAACTGTGGGTTACATTCGGTCAGCTATTACAAGGTTTTTTTGGGATATCGTTATTTCGAATAAAGTTGACAAAATCCCGCACATTTGTAGCTTCTAGAATATTATTTTCTTTGAGACCCGAATAACTTTAATGTTAGTTGAATATTTGCCACAAATAAAATTATTCAAAAGGGCCTTGTCTAACAAAATAGGGCCTTATTTTTTATTAGAGAAACAATCATTTTTAGCCTTTTTGTTTTTATCGTCTTTTAACAGAATTTAATATATTGTCCATTTTAGGTAATTAAATAAATAATGTAAGTAATCTTGACTTTTCACTTAAGTAAAGTGGAACTTTGACATTTTCAATTTACGTGAAAACGTGACTGAAAACTCGTGATAAGGGTTCACGTAAAATTTGTCACTTATCCCCTTATTAATAAACGTGGACTAAAATTACGCCAAGATTAATCCTTAAAAAAAGTATGGTTTATCCGAGGATTACCCTGGTTGTAACTTTAGTCTACGTTTATTAATAAGGGGGTTAAATTTTATCACGAGTTTTCACTATTTTGCTTTACAGCGTCTTTCCAGTATTTACAGCGTTTCTTGTATGGAAAAATGGAACAGCGCTTCTGGTGTGCGAAGAAGGAACTATTTTTTTCCTTGAAAATTGTCAATCGAAAATGTCAAAGTTTAACGTCAGAATAACTGAAAACTCATGATAAGGCCTCTCTTCTGGAACATAAGAACACCTTAGTCCTATATCTATAACGGAAAACTTAGTACCTTCTTATTGTAGAGCAAAATTAAATAATTATGTTATTATGTAGCGACAAATTTAATTAGGTAAAATGAAGATGAAGGTTATGATTTTGGAGATCATTGCACATCAACACTCATATTGACTGATTAAAAGCTTTTTAAATATTCAAACTCATTCAATTCTCAGTGTAACAAGTTACAGTTTTGTTACATAAAGTGAAAAAAATAATACATTATAAGTCCTATTTTGAGAACAGTGCGGTTGTAAGTAATAAATCAGCTGGTAGTCTGTATTATAATTATAAACAGTATCGGAGTGGTTCTTTTGAAGTTTTCTGTTTATCAGAAAAGAGTGAAACAATAAATTGTTAGGTCAATGATGTTTTTTATTTATATAGTGTTGAAAAGCTAAAATCGGCGACCTTTTAATTGTGGCTAGCGGTTAGACTGAATGCGCAAGGCAGAGGGTAAGAAGATCAGACACTTAGGCCACAAAGTGGACTACGGTAGCCTTCAGTTAATTGACTGAAATAAGTTTGAAATATTTTTTTATAAAATTTGTAAAATCAGACAACTTACAAATTTTATTTAAAAAAAATACACGTTTGACTAGATTTGGAAAGCAGCAATGCCCGCTCGCTGTTCTTTTAAATCAACCCCGTCACCAACCTTGCCAGTTGGCACGTCAATGGCTTGCCAATACCATAGAAATGGCAACCACATAGACAATAACTTTATTAAAGTTTCCACGATTCTACTGGGACTACAATAAACGACATACTGTAAAATATTTACAGCATTTTAGTTTGCCTTTTTCGATGTTTTACGCATCAAAATCGTCAAATTAGTCCGGTGGTCGGGAACCCTGGGTGGGGCTGAAGGGACTCTCAGACTCTTACTGACTAAAATCCACCGACTTTCTTCAATAGACCTTAACGTTTCAGGGCAAAAAAAAATCTCGCCCAATCTGACATAGGGAACTGTCAAAAAATCCGTCTCCATTGGGCAATACGGTGATGACTTGGGTCATACAGAAGGTGAGATTCCCGTGGTGAATCTCCGGCCACTCCTCAAAGAGTTGTCTTACCACTTGCAATGGTGGCTTGCCCGAATTCCAGTGTGCCTTACTTTAATAATTATTTTAATTAATCTGTGGTTCGGCTGTCAAGAGTGACTGACGTCAATAATTTTCTTCGTCAATTTTAATTTAATTTATTTGTTGTAAAACCTAAGTAACAATATGAATCAGATATTATAAATACAACCAATAGTGAGAGCATCCGGTAATAACAACCACAAAACAGTAAAATGTCGAAAATGAAGACAATAAATGGAGTCATTCTATAATGTTGACGAGAAGTCGAACAAAACCGCAACCAGCACACCCACCATCTCCGGGCTCGTTGCTGAGCTCCGCCTCGCAGTCGTGGGACGCGGTCACCAGTGGACGTCGTGTCATTGAGCGCTTAGCCGCAAAGTCGAGCTCCAGCGACGAGTTTTTTTACCCCGCCGTCGACGCCACCACCACCGCCACGACGAGGAAGAGGACGGCCACTCAGCGTTCTTGGGACCTCGAGGCCAACACCAACCCGAACAGGGTCCCCGCTTGCCGGTGGAAATGTGTCGCGCATTCGTTGGACTCAGTCCATTAACGAAAATGTGATGCGCGCATATTAAATGGGGCTACAGAGGGGGGCAGGTTTTTTTTTGTTTTAACGGCATACCGAATCCAGGATGCTCTCTCTGTTTCAGGTGCTTGAGCCCGCTGTCAACTTGTTGCTAGAAAGCAGTTCTCTTGGCCGGCACGCATAGTGAGGAGTTTCCTCAATCTCATGGAGCCCAACCACCGGCAGTTTGGACTTGTTCCCGATGCTGGTGGGACACCTGTCGCTTTTTATATTTTTAAATGTTTTTATTTTTTTGTAATAATATTTAAAAATGTATAAAATGTGACAAAAAATGAATAAACTTTAATAATAATTTTAATTAAAGCACTCAGTATTTAACAAGCAAAACAGAAGCAGGAAGCTAGCCTCCAAACCAAAATCAATCAATCTTTTAAAAGTAGGAATCGATCATAATTTTAGAAATAAACAACCATTGTGAGCCATCTTTGTAAAATAATGTATATAATCTTTTGTGTGGGCGTCTAATACAACGTAACGCTACGGACTGATGATCGATGGTCTACTGATTAATGTGCTGACGGGTTATGAGGATAGACGAGATTTTATTAAATATTTAGGGGCTTTTTTTTAGTGTAGTAAAATCATCAAATGAGTCCTCCCAGCCACTCCTCAAAGAGGGGTCTTACTGCCGCGATTGCGGCGTGCCCGAAATATTTAAGGGCTTAGCAACACTGATGTGAGCTAATTTTATTAACTTGTCGATAGTTGGTCGCGGAACTAACGAGCTACCGTGACCCCAGAACGTAAATGGGCTATTGAAGGACTTTAATTGTTTGTTTTAATTATCGATCATTAATTAGTCCACTTTCTGTCAGGAAAATGTATATCAAAATGTATAAATATACATTAAACTTGATTTTGACTTTCGATCGAAAACAAAACTAAAAATAAACAAATATATCCTTGAGTCTATTTTAAACTCATCTCAGAAGGAGCTTAAATCTTTCCAAGAGAGCTTATATTGGTTTATCGCGAAACACTTGAAAACATTTTTCCTCATAAAAAAGTGTTTTTCCTCATTTATACGTTGTATGTTGAGGATGACCGTAAATCTTACTCAGAAAAATAAGATTATCACAATGGTACAATGAATACAGTTTCAGCATAAGTTTTGAATGAAAACAGTGGGAAAAATACATAAAAAACTTCTACTAGCCTACCGTTTCAAAACCAGGTTACATGAATGTCCAATGTTGTGTCCGCAGTTCTAAAACGTAAAGGTTAAGTTTAGACTGACATCTTGGTTAGAATGAGTCTGAAAATCCATTCTACTTCAGATTGAGTCCTCCATTAGTAATTATATATTTTCAAACTAAAAAAAACTAGATATTAGGTGAAAACGTTCGAATCAAACGAAAGGTACAAGCAATTTGAAAAGAAAATATGCGATATACTTATGGCTGCATAACCAGAAAGCTGGCAACGTCGCTAATAGTTGTCAAATATTTACAAGTTTTAACTAATTTGGCAATGTTAATGTATGGGAATAAGAAATATGGCTCTGTAGTGCACTAGAAAACTGATATAGGAATGCAATTAAATCACTGAATTTTTTGTTGTAACCGTTTCAGGTGTATAAAAGGCATTTATTTTGTAAAGTTTCAATGCTTTTTTTCGTCTAAAACTATATGTTCGGTGTTACGATATTAGTTATTGCATTCCCTCATAATTTTCTTAGTGCACTACAGAGCCATTTCTAATTATTTCTTATTTTCATACAGATTTTTTTTTAATTAATCAAAAGTTGTAAATATTTGACAGCCATTTGCGACGTTGCCAACTTTCAGAATATGCGCTCCTAAAGTAGATTGTTAAATAGATTGAAATTGAGATTATTAAAATTAAGCATAACTTAAATCCCAGAGGGTTTTTATTTTCACGACAAAGTTCAAGTAATTTACAAAGAACATTTGAATGCAATTCAGGCTTCAGTATTAAGCCGGCGCCAGACATGTGTTCAAATACGCAAATACCTACAAAGTCGCGAAGTGTGGCAATGACATTTGCGTATTTGTGCAAAGTTTGAACACATATTTGTAGTTTGCCATCATGTGTCGGTTTTTAGTGCGCACATCAAAGTAAGCAAAGTACAAAGTTTGTGCGGCCTGCCACACTTGTTGCAGTGTTTAGTCGCCTGTGCGCCGCTGAACGGAGCAGTTGTATGCAATAATTAATCTGTGAGTGGTATTTTGAGCGTCAATAATGGAGTGGGGTAATGACGCAGTAATAGAATTTATTGAACTACTTCAAACAGAACCCTCAATATGGAATCCGAAAAACAGGGATCACAAAAATCGAAACCTGGTAAACGACGCATGGATTAGAATAAAAAACAGTTTCTCCGTGCCGTTTACTGTAGAAGAACTTAAAAAGAAGAGAAAAAATTAAAGGCACTCAAATAAAACAGACTGACGGTGTCATCAAAATCGTCGTCTATTCTGTCAGCCATCTTTGCGGTAACTGTGCCCGTAAATCATTTGAAATACAAGTCTAGCCGGATACATCTGCGCACATAAAGTTTGATCAAAGTTTTGAAAATGTGTGCTCAAACTTTGATCCCAATGTCTGGCGCCGGCTTTACAGTGCCTGAAACAAATCGTCCATCCATTCATATCGGACTAATATTAAAAAGTCCGAACATTTGACACAGATGTGTTGTCTGATAAACAAACGAGCATCGCAAATGCATTACGAGAAAGTTCAGTCTGAAATTGTGACGTCATGCATGCATATAAATATTTTGTAGGGTATTTTTGAAAGCTGAAGGTTTTAGTTTGAAAACAGAGCAATATCGCAAGATTTCTGTAATTATTTAAAGCACATTTGAAGTATTTACAGCGTTCATTTTACGGAACATGAAAAAGAGGCTTGAGTATACAGCCCAGGAACAAATTTTTCCATAAAATTAACGTCAACTTTTCCGTTTACTATACGTAAAAAAACATGAAAAGTCATGTTAAAGGGCCTCTGGTTGTGAAAAATATCTTTTGGAAAAACCCAAATGATATTAGCTCCATTATATTAATCACCATACTTGCAACCGAAATTTTTCCTCTTTTAGAATCCCAACATAAAAAATATTCCTATCAAATTCAAATTAAGCATGCGTGCAGCGTTTGTACTGAACAATAAAACAGCAGTTAACAGTAAACCAACTATGTCAGAACATGGGTTACTGCTTTACGTGCTAACTGCGACCTCGTTACCCGCGCTATCTAGTTTTATTTACTAGGACGTACCTACTTGTTTATTACTAGATCCTGTTTATCTTTTGTGAACAATCAAACGCTTGGAATTATCAGTCGGTTGAATATTGCATCTCTTTTATGCAAATAATTATACATCTAGAAAAGAGAAATAGAAAACATTCCCTTACAAATGCTTTCTCTGTCATTATCGAAGTCCACTGTTGAACAAATGCCTATCCCTTTGACCATTAAGCCAAATGATAATCCTCCACTTGCATCCATCGGTTGGTCTGTGGATGGGTCTGGGATCTGTCGTATCGAGTTTCCTCTGTGCCTAGGAAAGCACGTAAAGCTGTTGGTCAAAGATTGTAGATCTTTGACAGTCGTTACTGTTAGTCAGAAGCTCTAAAGTCTGACAACCAGTCTTACCGTGGGATATCGCATTACCCAGTACTGGGTCGTGGAGGTGCGACAGGCAGTCGCCCCATGTAAAATACTGATATTCAGCTGCATCTGGTTCGACTGGAAGCCGACCCTAATATAGGCCCATCTGTTGTCCTTTTTTTTGCGAATTTCCAAAAGTCTTAGAACAAAAAAATGTTCAGTATTGTTCAGTAACATAAGCCGAGTTACCCCACAAGAGGTTTTGCGCATTTGGTGTTACACGTTGTATAATCTATCTGTTACGTATATCTATGTAACTAGTAACAGAGTAGATTTGTATAGGCCTTCAAAGTGATAGAGGTTCACTGACCGGCCACCATAACCATCCTTTAATCTTTTATCCCTGATTTTCAGTTGTTTATTCAACAAAATATCGAACTAAGGTACAATAACAACAACAAAAGGCTTTGAAAGTACAAGTGACATACATAACGAACAGACTGAATATTACAAAGGCACAATACGCCTTCACTGTTGAGCACAATAGAACTCTGTCACAATATGTCTTGGCGCTTCTGAATTGTAACGTTTCGTGGCTGTGTATGGAACATCTGTTATTTATTATAATACATATTAATGTTATGTTGACCTAGACCCTTTTCGATTGTTTTTGAGATAGGTACTTTAAGCTCTGATTGTGTTTAAAAAATACATCAGTTTGATCATTTTGTAGACACCTTGAAAGGACCATACGGTAAGTCATAATGATGTTGGTTTTAAAAATAAATAATACAAAATGTATTATCACAGTATCACTGTGGTATCAGCCTCGATTTATGACGGTCATGGGTTCGAGCCTAAGCAGACGCGTTACTTTGTTTAATTTATTTCATCACTACTACTCTCAAAACGGTGAAGGAAAACATCGTGAGGAATTCGGCATGTTCAAGAGTTAAAAATTTGAATACATTTGGCATCTATCATATACCAAGTGCACTGGGCCCGTGTGGTAGATTACCTACCACTTCCTGTCGGGAGTGGCACGTAATCTACCACAATATGACAATAGAGAAGAGGCCTGTGTCCTAGCAGTGAGAACATTAAAGTGGTGTTATGCATGAGGGTTGGATTCCCAGGTCGGGTTAAGTGTTAGTGGTTTTTTAGGAATTCTACAGTAGCAGCACAGGTAGCAGCCACGAAGTCATGATAATACTCGTATATGCATCCAGTGGTTGGTAATAGGTACGTGTAAAAACACACACATACGACTTAAATACATAACTGACTCAAGGGAATTACAGGCGTAACCAAATTATGTAAATCGCTCTAAGAAAACAACTTCGTAAAAATATATCTAGGGACAAACTTGGTCTACGAGACACAAAACTGTTTTTTCGAGTATAAGCTGATTTACTTCTATTCAACAAAACAAAACAATACAACATACAAAGAAACCTTTTTCATTCAAGCAACTGAAACGATAGAAGAAAATGTCTGTAACCAAAATTATTAGAAAGCAGTATTTTACCAAATCAATTTTGACACTGAAAGCATAATTTTCATACAAAATATTCACATCATAAACATAGGATGAAACGTGAAATTTTCACGGAGATTTGAACCTTACAACTTTCAGAACCCCCCACCAATTTGCGTAGCCATCACATTATTTCTTGCGTTAGTTTTTCCACAGGATATACCAAGGTACTTTTTAAATTTTTACATATTTTTGGTATAAGGTTTACCCCTGGTTTTAATCTTCTGAAAAACCTGTATTTTGAAAACAAATAGGAATAATTTTAGCCTTTTCTCTTCTGTTATTTTTTTTTTTTTTTTTTTAATTGACACTTTGTATTTCTCCTGTATCGTGGGTGCGTTTTACATAGAAACTCACATACACAAACACCCAGACCTGGAACAACTACTTGTAGGGCATATACAACATGTAACATAATTAATGCACATCCTGAAATTAGTTTGTTCAGAATTGTTTACTGAATCGATTTCTATCATTTTTAATATAGGTAATTTTTTATCAAAAATAATTAAAACTACGGAAATTATAGTCACATTACCCCTGTACAGTCAAACCAAACTAAGATAGATCGTAAATCAAGGCAACAAGACTTAAAAGTGCAATTTTATTTGTATTAATACAAATTCCGTCATTCATTACAAAATTAAGAAAATTAAACCTAACTGCAAAATAACTAATTTTGTTAATAACAATGCATTTACATGTTAAATCAAAAATTCAATATATGTATTATGATTATAACATAATATTCTAATTGGGGTATCTGAGGATGTGCGTTAATTACGTTACATGTTGTAAATATTTGATCCGTGCGGGGACCGAACCTGTGATACGCTGCGCTGCAGTCGAACGCTTAGCCGTCCTGAGAACTCCATCAAAACTGGTTCAATAGTTAAATCAAAAAAATATACCAAATGGACAGACATATTTACATACTATTTTTATGGTAATAATGTGGATGTGTTAACAAAAAAAGCGAATGCGACTATCTATTCCGCCGTTATTGTTATCGTGGTGATAAGTTTTTATGTGGGCACGCCATCGCCCTTCCCCTTGGCTGGCCTTGACTCCAAGTTGAATAGCGTTCCGTAGGATATCGGGATACTCTGGGACGGGGTCAACGACACAACATGACGAAGGAATAATATTTACGTATATATGTTTTGTTGTTGTGGCGTGATTCTGCGTGTTGTTTCTTATGGGGGTCATGCTTGAAGGGAGAGGCGTTAATGGATATTTTTCTCATGAGAGTAGCATTTCCTCATTTCGAAGTGTACTGTGAAAATCGCAGCTTTCAGTGGAATAGGGTAGTTTCCAGGGTCAAAATAATTACATTCTATTTAGTCCATATTTTAGATTATAAAAAAATATTGGACACGTATTTTTTCTTTTTTCGATTAAATAAAAAAGAACAAAGATTTAAGTTACCTGTGACGTCACTCTGCGCGAAAAATGCCACGCATCGTGACGTCACACGTAACTTTAATAGGCTATATCTTTGTCATTTTTGGTCTAATTTACAAATAAAAAAATACGTGTCCCTTATTTTTGAATAATCTAAAAGACGGACTAATTACATTTTTTTTTAGGCAACTAGCCCATTGTAATTACTACATGTAAATATTACTACTAGATCTCTAGTGCACTTAACAGATCCGGTCGAAATTAAAACGTAGATAATAACTAACAGGAATTATAAGCTTGCTAATTTGAAATAACATATTGCTTTGTCTCGTTAATTTAATTATGAATTTGATAGATATAGCTTTTTAGAGTCCGCGGAAATTCGTGGTACTATATTTTGGAAATGAAAGATGTAATAATAAAGACAAAATCAATATCAAATCGTTTATTCCAAGTAGGCCAGTTACATGCACTTTTAAACAAAAGATAAAAGTATAACAAAATAGTTTAAAAAATAGTTACACTCGCGCCGCGTCAAAATGACTTCAGTCGTGCGGTATTATTCGACCGTAATTTCATTTTGACGTTAGTTACGTTCGTTCATCTACGTATCCGTTCCCGTATTTTCGTTGACGGGCTTAGAAAGTAGAAACCCAAACACCACCCACCTTACACAGATGAAGCACGTGTCTCAATAGTGGGATCATTATAGGCTAATGATGATACAAATACAACCCACTCTTTTCAGTAACATGTATGGGCCATAATTCACCACGCGGGCCCAGTGCGGGTTGGTAGATGTCACATGTTTTGGTTCTAGTACATACCGGTTTGCTCACGATGTTTCACCGTTTTTGAGAGCAGTGGTAATGAAATAAATTACAAAAAGTAATGCGCCGGCATGGATTCGAACCCACAACCTAAAATTCGTAAGTCAGAGCCGATACCACTGAGCAACCACTGCTCTACTTTAACCACAGGGAGTTGAAATAGAGAAGTTCAAGAATTGTTGTATTTCGTGTTATTGTCGCTAAAATATTAATTGTTGAAGTTATCACGTGCGGAGGAGGCTATTTCTGACATATATGATAATGCTCTGACCTGGAATTAATTTGAATTAACGAACTGATTGGCTTGATTGCGAAGTCTTGAGGTTTCGTCCTCCTTTACCTGTCTTCCCTCCTCTACCTACCCTCCTGGGTTACCTACGTAAACTATTGCCTATTCAGAGAATTATCCGTAAGTTAAAATTATGACATTAACATACGAGTAGGTGTGGCTTCCCATCCGACATCATCAGAATTTCGCATATTTTGTAATACCTTTACACAATAAATATACCTATTTCAATACTGAAACCTCCTTTTCTCCTTAAAGAAAGTTTCAAGTTCCTACATGACGTACTCGTATATAATAGAAATCTGAGGACACTGAAAAACTTGAGCTTAGAAATGGCGATATATTTCATCAATTCCTACGACAAATATTTTGAGCCTAGGCACGGGCCACATAGAATAGACGTAAGACGTAGACGGGGTGGAGACATCATTATGTCTCTTCGACGTCTCTTTCTTACAAAATATATAGAAGCGTCGCGTCGCGACGTAAAACACACAGAAGAGATGGGGCGCTCATCATTTTCGCCCGTCCTTGGCGCGTCCTCGTCTTACATCTTTTCTATGTGGCCCGCGCCTAACACGTGTCAGTAAGGCTCATTTCTTGTCCTCTTTTAAAATTGTGGTCAAAAGGGCAAGCTACTCGACATTTTGACGAACTACGTCTATTTTTTTCGTAGCCGTGCCGTAGCTTACAATATTTTCTAACTACGTTTTTGTGGCACATATGTTAGTTAATATTGTAGGTATTTTATATTAATATTATTAATTGCGTGCTTTCGCCTTTTGTGTTCTTTTTTTCGATCTCTCACGAATTTCTTCTGTAAAGAAACTAACCTTACACCTCACTTACGAGTGATTATAAACATGTAAAAGGTGAAAAGAGTATCTACGTAATAGTGATGTTGCGAATGTCTGATTTTTGACATTCGCGAATGTAAATATTCAATTTAAATATTCGCGAATGCCGATGTGTATGCGAATATCAAAAATCATGCGGATATTTGCGAATACCTACAAGTATTCGTAACATCACTAGCACGTGTAGGATTGCATCAGTTGACGTTCTGTGGTTTCTTCAACTTCAATTCTATGTACAAGTACATTTATAAATACGATATAGATGAAGCTAGAGCTTTCCTAGCGGTACAGAGTAGACACCAAAGCGGAATTGCCATAAACCCTAAACGCACTAACTGTGGAAGTCGCAACAATCAGTCTCGGTTCCCATTTTATTGCCCAGTAGTATTGGCGACCAAATAATGTTCAGTACGGTTTTAAGATACAACCATAAACCAAAGTTCATCTTGACAGACAATAGAATGTTTATTGCAAACGATTTTAACTTTAACAAGAGCGTTGACCGACCGCTTTGATGTTTACCGCTTTATTGAAAATTTTGAGTGATGAGTTGCGTCGTTGCAATGGAAATCTGGACAGTAAATCAAGATTCGTAAAATTTTGACGAGAATATGCTCTTACTATGATTGTGGCTACGCAAATAGTTTCTGTTTGTCCCTTGACACGACGCCATAAAATGTGGTTCGCTAAAATGACACAAATGGAAAACGGTTTGAACATTATTCTAAAACATCTTATAAATTAGTAATTTCACAGTTAAATTGGAGTTTTGAATATCTAGGGCGATCTAACAAGGAGTGGGTATTTATTGAAGAGTTATTTGTATCATGGATTTCACTATCATTCCAAAACTATTGGTTGAGGTATTTAATAATTGAAAATTATCAGTCCATTTATAATACGCCAAATTGATTATTGCCATTCATAAATCCTGCCAATAACAGCCCCCAAAACGTTCTAACACTGCTAAATACGTCGATAAATATCGCGATACCAAACCATACATCAATTTGATCGAACTCCTATCCGCGAACTAGGTCAATCTATCCGATATTATACATATCTCTGGATTCTGTGAAGCATTTTAATCCAATCAAATACTGAGATTTGATTCGAAAAATAGAGGACGTCGTCATATCCTTGCAATCCAAGGGTTTTTGACATGTGAGTCTTATGTTATTGTTATAAGGTATGAATTGCAATGTTTCAAGTAGGTCTCTCTATGAGGTCGATGATGATGTCATCGGCCTTTTGCCCTTTAGCCAAAGATTTAAACCGTGAGATGTGCCTTCACTTTAAAAGCTAGGCTAGGAGAAAAAGTGTTCACAATGTTAAATATAAAATTACATACCCCTTATGTAATGATGATATTTTCAGTGTGAGTAAACGATCTTACTTATGTATTCTAGCTGACCTGTACCTTCTTCGCTGGTCGTGAATATTTTTTTTTTTTAAATAGGCATGTAGGGAAATTAATAATAATGTAGGCCAAATATACAAAAAAAAAATAATTGAAACGTTCAAGCCGATACGAATGAGTGCAATTACAAACACCACTACACAATTTTTTATATTATTCAAGTGTCAACGGAGAAGTAGTAAGTATAAGTATTTTTGTCATGGTAAGGTTATCTAACGATTAATATCGTTGCTTTCGGTTCGGTTCTTTCGAAAGTTTCGGATTACGGACATCAAATGGGTCCCCATCGCTGCCGATGTTCAGAATTACATGTTATTATTGCTATGCTTTCAACGATACCAATAAAATGGATGACTGATCTTATAGAAATAGCGACTTTGGGTGAAGTATCTTTGAATGTGAATCTAATTTTAGAAATTATGTAAGTATTAATATTTTTGAAGCAACTGCTGTAACGAGAGCTGTGGTTTAGTAGTAACGACCTCAACTATGTGTGTAGGTCACCGTGACCCTGGAACGCAGAAGGTACCCGTAGTAACAAGATAGTTTTTAGTCAGTCAAGTCTGACAGTCTCTCCCGCTGGATCCAGAGTGGGAAGATACATTTGGAGACATAAAATATGATAATTATGACGACAACCCAATTTTGTTTTTTTTCACCGCTCTCTTATCAGACACATCATCATAAATGTTCCCACTGTTGGGACACAAGCCTCCTTTCTGAGAGAGGGAGTGGGCCATAATCCACAACGCGGGCCCAGTGCGGTTTGATGGATGCCACATATCTTTATTGGTTCTTGGACATGCTGGTTTCCTCACGATGTTTTCCTTCGCCGTTTTGAGAGCAGTGGTGATGAAATAAATAACACAAAGAAATGCGTCTGGCTGACTGCTGGCTGGATTCGAACCCACGACCTAGTAATCCGGGCCGATACCACTGGGCCACCACTGCTCCCTTATCTGCTCTCTTATCAGACACAGGTAATGAAAAAAAAAACAAAATTGCTCTCAAAACGGTGAAGGAAGTCATCCTGAGCTAAAATTGATATTCAAAGACAAAAGTCTATATCGACCCACAATGAGCCCGCTTTGTGGATTATGGTCCAGTTATTTATCCAATAAAGGTAAGCCTTTTATACCAACAATTTTATTAAAAAGTCTGTAGGAATATAACTCAATTATTCTGAAGGAGTATGGTATTATGCCATTGACTACACAGCATTGCGTTTAAGAAATAAACGTTGACAGATATGTTTACTGTATTCAGGATTGCACCATCTAATGCTTCAGTTATTTAAATAAGTGAAGAAACTTGTATAATATAAACAAATGAGTAGGTGTGTTTATATTGGTCAAGATAAATCATGAATCAGGTTACAGAACTGCAAGGTAGTGCACGATTTCTACCTTATAAAGTTGGGTTCCCACGGTGCGTGATATTGCGGACAGACGCGCATGGCCGACGACTACAGACGTCGAACAGTCACGCACCGCACACAAAGCTATTTCTCTTCGACAGACGTTTTAGCGCTACCACGGACAAGTGTGATACGTTACTTAAAAAAGTGAAGTACCTAATAACACGTCCCAATAAGTTTACTAATAGGAATCACTTCGCAAGAATGAACGCTACCTCAAAAATACATACACAATACCATAAAAACTTGAGGCCCGCCTGCGCCGTAGCCATGCGATCTCGATAACCAAATCTCTATATCACCGAAAAACTTGTAGCGTACACACTGCTACACATCAAGCTATACAAAGCCAGTATAAACTGATCGTTAAAAGTCCGAAAAAAACCGGTAAAGCGAGGCCAAAATTAACTGGTTTTGCATAACTTGATGTGTAGCTATCTGTACAAGCAAGACAAATAGGGAATGAGGAATGTGAAACAATTTCAAAAATAAAATTTCCAAGATATTCATCGTAACAGAAAACATTTTGGGCTACGCGACGCGCAAGATTTTCGAGGTACCTAACGCTTTAATTCGTTTGAAAGTGTTTCGTATTAGTAAACTTATGGGGATGAGTTATTCCGTATTTCGCATTTCTAAGTAACGTATCACACCGACCACGGATGCGGCCATGCGGACAGCGAGTAAAGGACAACTCGCTGTCCGACCATGCCCCTCTCAGAGGGCCAAAGCCTGCCGGGGTCGCGGGCCTTTTTTGCCTTACCGTGACCCCGGAACATAAAGGGCTATTAAAGAACACCGTGGATTTTAGTCAGTACAAGTCTGACAGTCCCTCCAGCTTTGCTCGTGGTGGGAGGACTCATTTGATGATTATTAAAATAGAAAAGAAAAGTGCGTTACGAGCTGATCAGCGTCCGATTCATCACGCACCGTGGGAATACAACTTAAGAGCAGATGAATCCAAATAACTACCATTGACAAGGATAGGCAAGTCCAATAGGTACAGTTGCGGTCCTAATTTGTGACTACCATAAAATTAATGTTCCATGATAAAATACGAGTGATAAGAAACATTGATGTGCCAACAATGTTCGACAATAACGCAAACTTTGGTACAAATGTTTGGTCACAAGTTTCTTCTTCCGCTTTTCTTGTTGGCACATGAATGTCATTACTTCTTTTTTTTGTTTGTCTTCTGATCATACTATCTACTATGAGTATTATGACAATGATCTTCAACCCCTCTAACATAACAAGTTTGTTTTCGATATTTTCTTTATTTTCGTATACAAAAAATATATCACTTCTACCTTACTGGTAGATATAATATTTTTAGCGGGGTAAGAAGACAACCATTTATTGATTTTTCGAGTACATTACACTTGCCTAAGCCCGACATCCTGATGGCAGACTTTTTTCACAAACCTACATGCTTTTATTTTTATATCTTCTCTTTCTTTTTATTTATTTATACATAAAAATCATAGAACGGGGAAGAGACAGGTGGGCAGAGCGCCGAGACCGCCCCCCCCGCTAAAACTCGAGAATTGCTGGACCGATTTGGCTGATTTTGGATTTGATTTATTTTGGAAAGTCCAGGGAAGGTTTAAAAGGTTTTTTTTTGTTGTTGTCAGCTAGTTACTTATAGATACCTGATTATATCTATTGTGCCTCGTGGCTTTTTCAGCCCCCATACACAGGATGACTTTTTTAGCACCGTCCAAAATTTTTCTAGGCATTACCTAATGCCTAGAAAAATTTTGCACAATCACTAAACCCATTTTTGGAAAAAAATGGGTTTAGTGATTATGAAATCAATCACTAAACCCATTTTTGGAAAAAAATCGATACTTCAAATTGTCATATTAAATCATTTTCTCATCCGCTCTATGTGGTCACTAAGCTAAACGTTAATAATATACACTTGCAGACGCATGAAACGGGCAGAGCGCGCCCCACTGACCCCCCCGCCCCGCCCCGCTACACCTGAACGACACATTACAGCGCGGTGTTGAGATTCATCAACTTTTTATAGATAACATTGAGACGTGATATCTCGATATTTTTGTATTGAGTGATACAAAAAGAAAAAACACGTATTGAATTATTTTCGCCAAAGATTAATATGTTAAAATTTGGATGGTGACTAAAAAATCACCCTGTATAGCCTATAACCTACTCCAGGATCTCAAATATTACTTTGCAAAACATTATCCTCGTAGTTCTACGAAACACGGCATTTTGACGGAGGACTGAATGAAACTGAAATGACCACATTCCTCATTATATCCAACGTTAGAAGTACAAAGGACTTTTGTCTTCCCATGTATGTAAGTATTCTCTTTAATTTTACCTGGGTTGCACAATTAGTAAAAAATCTTTATTTGTTTAATTGTTTCGAGTAAGTACTCGTACCATTGATTTACAGGTTTTTTAACACGGATGATTTTTTGTGTCCCTAAAAAGACTATATTTCTTAGTTTAATGTTTATTGGGAACATGTCAAGCGAGTTTATGGCACTAACCCTCAACCGCCATTCCTTTAAACAGACACCGCACAGGACGAAAATAGAACGAAAGTTTTTAAAGCTATAAAATCTTCTGTATCTAATATTATACGAAACATTGTTCGTATCACGTATTGTCCACTAATGTACCCGTCGTGTAAGAACTCGTATTGTTAACTTAATCGCAAAAAGCTCTTAGGGTTATCTCAGACAGGGGACAGAAGAATTTGGTCCTTATTTGGTCCTTGAAGCAGGTTCTAATCGATCGATCTTTGCATGTAAACTGGGCACTCCGTTTGGGGTCAGATTCTATCACAGCATAAATTATTTTGTGCCTACTTTTCGGGAATTCGTAAGTATTTTTATGTTGATCATAGATTTTCTTAGAAAAGAAAACCGTAAGGAGGAATTTTTCACATATTAGAAGTTATAATTTACAAAGCCAAAAAGTTCCCTTAACAAATGTACGGGCTAACTTGGGATTAAAAATGGCCACTAGAATTAACAGTCAATAAAAACAAATTACCCCTTTTGGTAAACAAATTGATAAAAAAAAATCACTAGGTACAATATAATTTTAAGATAAATCATTACCAGTCCAAACCAGATAAATCCAGTAAATTGCGTAATGAAAAAATCCTCGCTCATCTCTCGACATCTCTCGCTCATCTTTCCACCTCAACGTCTATTTCTAATCTCCGATTATATTATGATGGTTGACGGGTTAATCCGTCGCCCGATTATGTCCAACCGCTGAAGTTAATTACATCCGTCTGAAGACGCTATTAACCCGTGATTATACGTCAAATTGATATTTCGGTGCAAAAGTCTGCTGCTAAGAAGAAGGAGGTTACTAAGCACTTATATTTTACAGCCTCCACGGATCTGCTGTTTATTAGCATAAGATTTAGACTTTGCATGTGATATAAGATAATGCTGCCATTATACATAATTATACGTACTTACAAGCATCAAAAAAGTATGCGATCACCATGAAAAATCAAAAAAAAAACTTTTTTGGTACGGTAGATTATAATTATTATGATTTCTTCTTATTTTAAGAGATATTTTACTTAAAAATTTAGATTAAGAATAATAAATAGTACAATTAATTTTCCATTAAAAAAAAAACAGTTTATGCTAGTGATCACAACCTTCTTTTGATATTGTGTACGTATAATGTAATACTTCGTTTAAAAGAAAATTAATTAAAACAACAGATTTTCTCCATTTTTACTTAATGACGTCTGTCTGGGTCGCGAAAATATCTTTAGAGTTTACTGCGGCCCTGGAACGCATAGAGAAACTGTAGGAACGGTGATTTTTTGTCAGTCAAGGCTGATAGTCCCTTCCACTGCACTCAGAGGACGGAGGGCTTATTTAAAAAAAATAAGTCTAAAATAGCATTCTAAAATAAGTGAACTATACTGATCTCCAGACCAGAACTTTGATTTACATCAAAAATAGATGTTTTGTCTGAATATTTAGGACATAGTAATTATCACGTCATTTTGAGTGAATGCTAAATATTCGTAGAAGACACAAACGACTTTGATCTCATTTTAGAACGATGTTTACGAAACTCTCTTTGAACAATAATAACAAAACTAAGAGTGGAACTCATCGAAACTGGTTTATGAAAATATTTTAGATTATGGTTAACTAGATTGTACCTATGGCTTCACTAGCGTTCATTTAACAAGAAAAAATAGATTAGTATTAAAAAAAAAAAAAAAAAAAACAGTAAGCACCAACTATTATTTCTTCGGGAACAGTACTGTTTTTCGGGATGTAAGGTACCTACTCTATGTTCGTTCCAGTACAATTAAAACTTCATTCCAGGATTATCAGTTCAATGGTTAACTCCTGAAAACTAGGTACTTTAGATAACAAAACAAAGAAACTTATTTTAATATAATAATTATAATAAAATAACATTATTATTATGGTTTGGGAGTTAGAATCGCACGAGTAGCGCACGTGGTAATGTTGTAAATTTCAATTAGATACTCGTATCTGTGTAGACTGTTATTTCATTTTAGAACCGTTTATGAAGTTTATATTTTGGTTAAAATATTCTACTACCGCCCTTTTTCAGAAACATGTTTCTATGAATTTAAAATGTGGATTTATTACATTTACTAAATGCTATAAATTGTAATTCATCATCAATAACCTATAAATGTTCCCCCTGCTGGGATACAGGCCTCCTCTCTGTGAGAGGAAGTGGGCCATAATCCACCATGCGGGCCCAGTGCGGGTTGGTGGATGTCACATGTGTTCGAATTTTTAGTTCTAGGACATGCTGGTTCGGGCACGCCGCAATTGCGGCGGTAAGACCCCTCTTTGAGGAGTGGCTGGAGAGTCATGGCGTCCTGACCTACCGCTCGACGCAGGTCCTCACCGGACACGGAAGTTTCGGGAGGTACCTGTGTCTGATGCGAAAGGAGGAGACGCCTGGGTGTCACCACTGCGAAGATCGCCCGGAGGACACGGTGGAGCATACGGTGCAAGACTGCCCAGCTTGGGCGGAGCACATGCTGCGGGGCGAGACGGAGTGGGAAGCGGTCTGCTCCTTCTGCGAGGCAGTAATGCTCGTGAAGGAGGAGGCGGGCCGCGAGCGAGAGAGGACAGCGTCCTCCCTCCGCCCCAGCTGCAGTGGTAGACGTCCACGGCGACGGACGTCGTCGCTTGATGATCTCCGGCCACCGTAGGCGCGGGCATGCGGGCAGCGAGTAAAGGGCAAGTCGCTGCCCGACCAAGGACCATGCCCGGGTCGACGGCGCGTTAAAAAAAAAGGACATGCCGGTTTCCTCACGATGTTTTCCTTCACCGTTTTGAGAGCAGTGGTGATGAAATAAATTTTACAAAGTAATACGCCTGGCTAGGTTCGAACCCACGACCTACAACTCGTAAGTCAGGGCCGATACTACTCGGCCAGCACTGTTCTAAATTGTAATTAAATAAAACAAAATCATAATAGGCCCGCTGCTGCGCTTGCCCAAGGGTAACTCAATATTCTCTACCTCACGCCCCAGCTGTCGCCAAAGATGCCCAAAGCGTTGGACATCGTGGGGCAAATTCTGGCTACCGCCACCACAAACTGTATTTAAGACAGCGAGCAATGGGTAGCTCGCCACCGTTACTGAGCCGGCGTCGTGTTTCTCTGGAAATGGAAACTCGGGGCCTCGCCTCTCTTGGGCCAAACGGCTAACATAAAGCGAGTGAAACCGCGGGCAGAAGCTAGTTATAATAATTATAACATTAAAGGTACGATACATCGCACGAGTTGCACACGTGTCAATGTTGTGGATTTCAATGAGATGTCTGTACAAATTGTAAATTAATAAATAAAGTTTAAAAAGGAATTTATAAAGTTTAAATTTTGGTTATAATTATAATTTAGGTATATTATGTTATCCCACACTTTATGTCCGACAGTTGTGAGATTTCCAGAGATAAAAATAAATTTTAATATTGTAACTACTGATGGATTAATATTATTTTTTCAGAGACTGCATAGCTGAATCTCTTTATAAATTTTAGTGACACAATTTTAATCATTTCAGTTAAATAAAACAATTACATCTCTGCCAATAAAACTGTCTCACACATGGAGAGCTAAATGCGAAGCGTCCGATCGTCGCGTAGAGACTAGACCCGTCTTCACTTCAGTTTTCAGCGTTAGAGCGATTCTGAAACCGAACGCCGTGTGAGTCGGACGGCCGCGGTACGAAGAGTCGCGCACTCCCGAACATTGATATAAACTTTCAAACATTTTAACTATATATAATATTATTACATGTGAATAAAATTTAATTATTTATAATTACTATTAATGATTGTCGTGTTTTAATGTTTTTCACTGTGTGTGTTGTGTAGTGGTTAAAACTTTTCGTGTTTGATAAGATTGAAAAAGTTGGGCAGCCGCCGACATTGTAAGTATCATGTTCTTAGCGAAACATACTGTGAAGTTTGATAAATTACTTAAAGGGAAAGTCGTTAAAATGTTAAGGGTGGAATTTCGTTTTTTTTTTCACTTGATTTTGTTGGATTATACGCACATTAATGATGCTGTTAGGCTCGTGTTTTCGGCGCGTTTGTTTTCGACGTGCGTGAATTTACTTTTGTTAATTTTTATATGTGGTTACATATTTTATAATAGGTATAACTACTCTATTTAGAGATGGTGATATAAACTTTGAACAATAATAAAAAGATTCATTAACTATTATTATTTAATTAATTGATTGAGGTACTTTGGCTGATTAAAAAAATATCTAAATTGTTAATTAATTATCAGAATAAATCATAGTAAAGCCACAACATTTTTATAATACTTACTTATCAAAGTAACTGTACTTACAGACCTCATAAAATCCAAACATGAGAACTAATATCGGAGCTGTAAAAAACATAATCAATCCAAAATTCTAATATAATATAATTCTAAATTATGTTTCCTTTAAAAATATTAGGTATTAATCTACAATTCATCCCGAGGTTACCGTTGTACTACCAACGGGTTACATTGATCAAACAGGTAGGTTGCGTAAAATGACTTGAAAGGGAAGTTTAACCGCGTGACAAAGGGATGCCGCCCTTCCTTCCTGTAATACAATCATAACTATACGTATTTGTTTTGCATACGGAACCATTTATTTACTTGGTTGACAATATAATGGGAGTCACTTTTATTGTGGGGGTGACGTTGAAGACGAAAAGTTTATGGATTTGTTTTTTGGGATATTAATAGTTTTAGATGCATTGATCATAAACGATTTCATGACTTTTGCTAGGGTTATAATAATATTCCACAATAATAATATTCCACAACTATCACACAACGCGTCTAGTCCCAAGCTAAGCAGAGCTTGTATTATGGGTATTAGACAACTGATATACATACTTATATATTTCTAAATACATACATATTATAGATAAATTACACCCAGACACAGAACAAATGATCATGCTCATCACACAAACATTTGTCCTGGGTGGGAATCGAACCCACGACCCCCGGCATAACAGTCAGGGTCACTAACCACTAGACCAACAGGCCAGTCAACGGTTTTACTCTTTTTGATTTGATGGATGTCGGGTTTCTTTAAATGGCTTGTTGTAAATTAACCACAGAGTAGGTGTGCATAAATTTTTCACAACTGTGATTTATTAATTTTGTATAACCTTACATTTTGTATGAGTTTAACTAAAAAGATGCCGACGATTTAGACCCGTGCCCGTGACTTAGCAGAAACTAAAATTTACTGGAGAGCTTCTTAATTTTTTGTCGGTTATAATAAGGCAGAGTAGTAAAAGTACTTAGACCGCAATAAAAGTTGAAATTGAATTGAGTATTTCATTCAAAGATTGTCTTTCAAGCAATACAAAGATTAAAAATAAGCCTAATAAATGTTAATCGATAAAAATAATCTCGGCTCTTATTATAAAGAACAGAGAAGAAGAATCTCTATCATAAAGTCTGGCATAATGAGAGAATATGTTTTTAGAATCATCAAACAATTTCTTACAGACACGTGATGCAGCAAAATATATCAAACTCATACTAATTGAAAGTCCAACCTGTTTCTTCGGTTGCACTATGTATTCCAGGGCCTATCCAGCCAGCCCAGGCGGTATCATGCTGAGACAGCCGCCTCTCACCATACGTTTGGCCCTAGTGGAGCCAAATGTGTGGTTAACTTTTTTTTACACAATGTTAAAATCATTAAATGAGTCCTCCCACTCAGGGCAGGGCGGGAGGGACTGTCAGACATGCACTGACTAAAATGCACCGTGTCCTTCAATAGCCCTTTACGTACTTTACACGGTAATTCATTAGTCCCGCCACCCCCACAGGCTTTGGCCCTGTCAGGGGGGCCTACGTCATATTGCTGACACTCTTTGCGAGGCGCGCGTGGTACACAATGCGCCGTGGCCCCATTGCATGGTCCATAATCGGACAGCAAGTCGCCAATTGCCCGCATGCCCGCGCCTACGGTGGCCGGAGATCGTCTTTCGCCGTGGGTGTCTACCACTGCGGAAATGTGAGGGTACCTACAGTAGGTAGACTTCTTCCTAACCCTTCAAGTATTAAAGGCTATGAAATATATGCCCGTATTTTAAAGTATGGTGCCAGATTTCCACATAACTCACCCTTTGAAGTTATGCATGCCAGCCGCGTAAGGGTCTGGTGTTAGTACCAGACAGCAATATCAAATTCTAATGAGGCTCTTAGTTTTCAGGCTGAAGTAAATCTGATGGACGGTACTTTATTTTTCCTAAAGAAATTTGCAAAAAAAAAAAAAAAAAAAAAAAAAGTCAACCTATAACGTGGGGTTACAGGCCTCTACTCTGTGTAGGGAGTGGGTCATAATCTAACACGCAGATTCGATGTCGCCTATCTTACGTATACGGGTATCTAAAATACGGGTTTCCCAAAGTGACGGTCTGGCGAAAAATTGAAATGTCTCCATTCAAGAAGGGAAAGATTATGTTAGTTAGGTGGTTATTTCTTCGCCAATCTTGCTTATAACTAGTAGTTGACTGCAGTAGAGCACAAGTTATGGAGTAAGGTCATTCGATTAAATTTTTTTCATTCTTCAGTAGAAAGAGACTTATGATTAGAAATATAGAAATGGGTTCCCTGAATAAAAACAGGTTATATACACTCCGTTGCTTTTATAAAATTCCAGCTTTGATTTATTTTTTTACTTTTAATTTAGAGTTTAACATTACCTCTACTAATTGATATCGGTAGCAAAACAGGCCGAAAATAACTTATTTCACAAAAACCTAGTCTCATGTTTTGATATTGTATACCCAAACTTTGCAACACCAGACACCAAATTTTAATGACTATGCTAAATAAAACTTTCAAACTATTAGGTCGCGTATTTTTAAAGCTCATTATAATGACCACCCAGTTTGGCGGCTTAATAATTTAATATTTTTAATGAATGCACAAATTACAGCTTCGACAATAAATTAGACCGTCAAATACACGAGCACAATGTTAATGTCCCAACATTTCCTGTAAACCGTCGTTGTAACTGAGCGACATGAGTTTGTAGGTAATATTCTGGCAATACGCCAGTTGTGGACAAAAAACTTGTAGTACGCAAAATAAAGCCTGAGTTTCGGAATAGGGTTATAATTTAGAATTATTTGTAATTATGCTCGTGAAGAAAGATGTGCACATAAATTGATGAGTTTTTGATGAGACAAATAACAATATAAGACGATAATAAGTGTTAAGCATAAAAATATGAAACTAGGATTGAGAAAAGGTTGATTTATATAATAATAATATTCCACAGGAAAAAGGAACTCTAATGGCCAATATCTAATAAACTTTGCACAACAATACAACCTACGAATAATGAACACCCTATATAAGAAAAAAACATCTAGGAAGTGGACTTGGATTTCACCAGATGGGAAACATAGAAATGAAATAGATTTTATATTATCTAACATTCGCACCTACTTTAAGGATGTCGAAGTTATAAATAGTTAAACTTCAGCACAAACCACAGAATGCTAAGAGGTACTATCAAAACTCATAACAAGAAAACTAGAAAAATCAAGAAAAATGAACTTACATACATGATACCGCCACTCTCAGTAGAGGCAATACACAAACTGAGCACTAAACTCCCTGAAATGGAAAAGTTTGAGTCAACCCAAGAGAAATACGACGAATTAGAAAACTATCTGAAGAAAATATATAAAGAACTTGGACTAAAAGGTATGAAGAAAGATAAACTAGGGGATGAAGCCCGAAAATTAATTGACGAGAGGAAAAATCTACTTTATGATAGAATAAATAACAGAAAACACATAGAGCAAATAAGTAAGAAAATCAATTTGAGTATTAGAAAACATAAAAAACTAAAACGTATGAACATAATAAAGAATGAAATAGAAAGAACAGGCGGGATCAAAAAAGCACTAAAACATCTCAAAGACCACTCCACTTGGATGCCTGAAATAAAAATTAAAAAAAGGCAAGGAAAAGATAAAATCACGGCAAATAGGTGGGAAATAGGAAAGGAAGCAACAAATTTCTATAGAAAATTATATAGTAACCCTATCAATCTGAGCCACCATGCCTCGACCATGCAGAAGACGGTAGTGTTCCAGAAATAATGCTAAGTGAAGTAAGGAAGGCAATAAACACTCAGAAAAACTTTAAAGCACCAGGAGATGACAAAATAACCAACGAACTATTAAAAGAGCTAGTAGATATTATCCTGCAGACAATAACAAAACTATTCAATGATATACTAAAAATGAACATATTCCAATACAGTGGACCAAATCCACCATCGTTCTTATACACAAAAAAGGAGAAAAAAATAAAATAGATAACTACCGACAATAAGTATGATGACCAACCTCTATAAGATATTCTCCAGATAATACTGGGAAGGATCACGTAACACTTGGACGAACACAACCAATAGAGCAAGCTGGTTTCAGAAGCGACTTCTCTACAGTTGATCACATACATGTCTTGAAACAGGTCATGGAAAAGTACAACGAATACGGAAAGTCCTACTACATCCTATTCATAGACTATATACTATATATATATATATAGTGCACTAGAGAAACAAGGGGTTCACGCCAAGTATATAAACATCATCAGGCAAATATATAAAAGAAGCACGGCCCGAATACAGCTAGAAACCATAGGAGACGAATTTAAAATTGAGAAAGGGGTGCGACAAGGGGACCCACTATCGCCCAAACTATTTGCCGCAGTCCTGGAGGACGTCTTTAGGGAACTGGAATGGGATAACCTCGGACTAAATATCAATGGCAAAAGGCTTAACCATCTCAGATTTGCTGATGACATTGTGCTATTTGCAGAAGAACCACAAATACTACAAAAAATGCTGAAACAACTCTCACATGCTAGTGCAACAGTGGGTCTCACTATAAACTTTTCTAAAACGAAAGTAATTACCAACAGCACAAGAGAAACAATAGCAATAGAAGAACAAAGAGTCGAATATGTAGATGAATACATATACCTGGGACACCTCATATCTCACGAAAACCTAATGCCTAAAGAAATACAAAGAAGAGTAAACAACACCTGGTCCCGTTACTGGTCCCTAAAGGAAGTCGTGAAGAGCAAGTCCATACCAATACGGGAAAAGAAAAAGGTATATGACAGTTGTGTTCTGCCAGTACTCACATATGGATGCCAAACGTGGTCCTTAACGAAAGCAAGCATACAGAAACTTAAAGTCTGCCAACAAGGAATGGAGAGGAGCATGCTAGGCATCCGCCTTAGAGACAAATGTCGACTCGCAGACATAAGACAGAAATCGGAGGTGGCGGATGTAGTCAATAGAGTTAAGAGACTGAAGTGGAGATGGACGGGCCACGCAATGCGAAATAAGACAGAAAAGTGGACGAAAAGCGTGATTGAGTGGTACCCACGCGACGGGAAAAGGCGTAGAGGCAGGCAACACAAGAGGTGGGAGGACGATTTCACACCTGGGTGGAGAAGATTTGCAGGTCACCGTAAAAAGTGGCACGACCTAGAGGAGGCCTATGTCAAAGGACAACCTGACTATTAAACTAAATTATGTTAATTAGAGATAAATAATTTTATAAAAAAATGTAAGTCAGTGAATAAAGGCTATTTTTATTTTTATTTATTTATTTTTTAATATTCCACAACTATCACACAACGCCATCTAGTCCAAGCTAAGCAAAGCTTGTGTTATGGGTACTAGACAACTGATAATATATACATACTTATATATTTCTAAATACATACATATTATAGATAAATTATACCCAGACACAGAACAAACGATCGTGCTCATCACACAAACATTTGTCTTGGGTGGGAATCGAACCCACGACCTCCGGCATAGCAGTCAGGGTCACTAACCACTAAACCAACAGGCCAGTCATACCTACATCATGAGGAAAACTTTTTTTAAAATTTCTATACATACATTAATTTGTGACAACTACCAACCCATGCTAGGCCGGTGGATGTAGGCTATATACTCTCACAGAGAGAAAGCCTATGGTCCCAGCAGTGGGAGTACTATAAACTAATTTTCTTTGAATGGACCACTAGCCACATCTGCCTTGACAGTTCAAACCAGAATACAACCACTCAACCAGTTTATTTGAAAGTTTTCAATAATATGCAACAACAGGATATTGTTACCTAAGCAAACAGGTAATAAGTTAGTTTTAAAAAAGCTTACCAGTTTTGCCCGTTGTTTGGCTTGCCCCCATTCCCGAACCGAAAATTACTGTACGCGATATTTGGATTTAACAAGCTACATAAATCTTTTGTCTTTTGATCCTAGGAGAATACGCGTGTTTAATATATTTAATTACGATAACATGAATGATGGATATGATGTTTTCATCACATCATACATTGATTAACATCTCACCGAATAATATTAGGTACATCAATAATTAATTATAGTCAATTTTCGGTACGTTGAAAATTTCGACACGAAAAATTCGTCAGTAGATTCGATTGCTTTAACCAGTTCTAGTGACGAATTTTTCGTGTACAGGTTTTTCTATAAGTATAAAATGTAGGTAATTATGGTGTATCCTGAATGTGATAAAATTTATTTGGGTTCAAATTAAAAGTCAAGTGCTCAGCGGCACTGGCATGAGTGTTTGAAGTATAAGCGTCAAGTAAAAACGGCGTTATCGTTTTTATTTGTAACGTATGGAATTGTTTGAATCCAGTCACATAGAAAAGCGAAAGCGATCGGTCTATGTGACTGGCTTCAAACAATTCCAGTCATTACAAACAAAAATGGCTCGCTTCGCGTTCATCACGCGCCATGTTTGACAATTTTATAGCTTAATGCACTTGCTGTGTTCAATTTTCCTATTCTTGATCAGTATAAGATAATGTATCATAATATAATAGAGTCAGCAGATTCTATTACTGGATAAGAAAATATAATTCAACGCTGTCTTATTTAAAAACATATATTTTATAAATATTCCATAAAATATGCGCAGCTCATGCATGAAAGATAATTTCGTATTATGTTTTATGACAAAAAATACGCACAAAGTGTTTCTTTATTCACACCCACACAAGCTTTTGCCGCGTCTTCATTCATAAATTTTATCAAAACGTGTTCTTTGTTTGCAAATGACTTTCTTATTATACTTAAAATATTCGCCTGTAACAATTTACTTCTTATTTTTGACTTGAGGAAATGTCAGCTCCCTTATAATTTTTCCTTTTGAGTTTTCAATTTGATTTGCGTAAAAAAAAGAAGAACAAATACGTTACATTCATATTCATTATGAAAAGGGTAACGAGGTAAGAAACATTTTATTTTTTTCAGTTGTTGAATTAATTCATATTTACAAAGATATAATTACTTAACAAAGTTCGAGAGTCAGAAGTCTCGCGAAGTCAGCAGCAAGTGAAAACTGCACTTGTGAGTAATTGCCAATTTTAGAAGTATCGTCTTGTATCCATCTAGTTTTTCTTTGGATTTTGTGAATACGCACCCGCCCTCTCCACCAATTATGTATTTATCTTATATCTTTAAACGAGTAATTCTTGTATATTTATAATCAGGTTCTCGGAAACGGCTCCAAGGATTTTCATGAAAGTTACAGATTAGGGGTTTTTCGGAACAAGGAATCGATTTATCAAGGTCCCAGGTTCGAGAAAAGGCCGGTTCCCAAGATATGGACATTTTAAAAACCGAGAGATGCTCGCTCAACCAGATATTGTTTTTACTTATTGTCGTTTCTGTAAAACAGTCTGTCCAAAGATCTAATTACCTAATTTTCGATATTTCATACGCCTGTGTCGTAAAATGCAAAAATGCGTATTTAATCCATTCCTGCTCTTTTACAGTAAAGTTTAAACAGTATTCAATTACAACAGATACGTCATTTCAACGCTTTATTTGAGCTTTCCATCGGTTTGCAGTAGTCTAATCTGCGCTTCCCTCCTCCAATCAGGCGCGGTGTCGCCACACGGTCGCGTGGCTTGTATTTAAACTACAAAGACTTTGACTGGCTATATTTTCAGGCTTTTGGCTAAATTACACTTAGGAAGGAACTGTATTTTATCTAACTTCTGTTAACGATTTGTTTTTTTTTAATATATTTCTGCATTTTGCAATGCATTACATACAAAACAAACTTATAAATTCTAAAAATGTAACCGTTCAGTACCCTTAGCACGAATTTTCAGTATTTGAGACGTAAACTGGAACTTTGACAATTCAAATTGTCAACTTTCAATGAAAAAATTAGTTCCTTCTTCGCACACCAGAGGCGCTGTTCCATTTTTTCATACAGAAACGCGGTAAATACTGGTAAGACGCTGTAAAGTAAAAGAGTGAAAATTCGTGCTAAGGGTACTGTTTAATTAATGATTGACGCGTTGGTGGAGCAATCAACTGCTGTACTTTAGTAAGTTACGGATTTGATTATCGCATAAAGCAAATATTGGGGACTACTGTATTGTGTAGTACAGGACAATTAAATATGTCTAGCTCATAATAAAAAAATAAAAAAAAATCAGTTAGAACTAAAAACCTTGTAAAATTTTATAATAAACAAAAACTAATTATTTAGAACTGAAACTCTTGTTTATTGTCCATCAATTATTCAAGCGGCATGCTACTGCTACATTTAATACTTTCTCCATTAGTGTACAGACAACAGCACATCAAGGTACACCAATCTGCCAAATGTCAATCGAACATAAACCATCAAATCTTGTAAAAAAGTTGAAAATCTATAAAATAATTGTCAGATTTCGGTAGGGTGATGTTTTGACGTCTGTAGAAAAGTAATTAGTTTGATAATGACTCTCTTAATTACACATGGCTGCAAATGATACTTATTTCAAAAGTCACTTGAAGTGCTAGTTCTCACGGTCGTGGGACTAAAGAATAGCCGTGACCCCGGAGCGTAAAAGGCTATTGAAGGACACCGTGGATTTTACCGTATTGTAATAGTAGTAGGTACCACCCTGGGAGGACTCATTTGATGATTTTACCACGTAAAAAAAAAGAAAATGTAGGTATACTTAGTTTCGTGACATAAACAAATAAAATATCTAGACCAAGAGCCTGAAATAAGCCAGAATACAGGCACAAAATATTTGTTTTCACAGCACTTTTTCTTATCAAAACGGGAAACTCATTTTTCACATTTCTACATATTATTATTAACATAGCAATCGAATAAATAACATTATTATAGGCAATAAATATGTCACATTTTACCTTTAATTTTGTGGAAGTAAAGAAATTACATTTTTCGAGCCGTTAATTTTGGATACACACGTAATAAAATTATACGTCTGTGCCGATGTTAACCTACTAGAAGTGTCCTTGTTTCACCATTTGGTATAAAAGTACAATATAATAATGTATAATTACACACATTTTATCCCATTGCTGGGCAAAGCCTGTTCTTTTCTTATACAGAGAAGGCATTTTTGGTCGACACGCTTTTTCAAGACGGGTTGGAGATATCAGACTTACTCGTATATTGATTTAAGTTATAAGTCCAGGTTCCTTACGATGTTTTCTTTCACTGTTAAAAATGAACTAATAAATTGAGAAAAATCACATTAATAGCTTCTTGGGATGTCTTAAAAGGTCACATATCAAATCATAATATTAACATGAATTGCGATAACATGGACGAATGGATTCTATATCTAAAGCAATAGAGTATAAAGATAATTCATGAATTTTAAACGCATGCCTTATTCACATTACTCATTACATTGAAATGAGCTGTTGGTCGCGCCTTTGCTAGGCTCCCGTCTTCCTTATACATCCACTATCTCATATAAGTTCTCATTTATTTATGAACACAAGTTCATCTAAATCGCTTCAAAAACGGAACATACACAATAGTTGTGTAGGTATGTTAGGATAATAAAGGGCTTTGTCATAAAAATATATTTTGTTGTTTAGAAAGAATAAAATTGTTTGATCGTCAAGAAAAACGTATCCAGTAAAACCTCGATCTAACAATATGTCGCTATGTAACCACGACATTTTCTCGCGGTTTCGTATCAGTCACTCTGTTGCACAGTTGTTAATGATGCGACCATGCACGCTCCAATTTGTTTTTAGGGCATAACTTGACAATGTATAACTTTGTGATAGAGAATTTGAGGAAAATGTTTTTCTTTTCTTACCGTTTCAATGAATTAAGGCGAGTTTTAAAATGATACAGTGAAGATAGATAAACACATATTTTTTTGATTTTTTTCAGGAAAAAGAAAGAGTTCTTATCGTGGAGTTACCAAAGAATACACACACATAAACATGATACAGAGAGCCGCTTATACGTGTGCCGTTTCAGTTATACGAGACCATTGTTACCAGAATTTTCTTCTTACATAAAAAGCTATGAGATTTTAATGGTTTTTCTAATATTTGATTATTTTTAAGACTTTCATAGAATTTTCCATTCTTGTTATTTTATATCAAATATTTTGGAAATTTTACATTATTTCAAAAACTAGTCTCTGGATAAAATACCTACCTATTCCAGTTCTTCTCATCACACCTTTTTTTGGGGGTGGAAAATCATCAAATAAATCCTCCTGCCCTGGGTAGATTGGACCCTTCCATTGGCAAAACACTTACTTACTTAAATTCACCCTATTCGTTTACCTACATGCGCTTTATGATTCAGGATTCTAAATACACAACACCAACAACCTGTTTTGCCTTTTTCAACTAAAACTCGGCTTTTCAACCATAATATTCATTTCTCATCAACAATTAGTATACGTTTGTGGAACAATCATGGATAGGTAAACAGAAACAGCTGAATACCAGTATTTAACTTCACAATGAACAGTAACTTATGTACAAGTAAATAGATCTAGGCTAATGTTTATCTATTGATGGATGGTTCGCCTTGTTCCAAACAAAGAATTTGAATTAACCGATATGTCATTTTGAAGGGCAATTTGGAAGAAAAACGTGTACTTATTTAGATTTTATTTCATCTCAAACGTACACCTTTTGTGAATACTCTTAGTAAAAGAGGCCCGACTCATCAAATACTGATCTGCAAAGTTTTGTATAAACTACATAATTATACATTTATTATTATTTTTTTTTTTAAACTCCACTTACAAACTCCTTCAACACATCTGAGTTTAAATACATTGGATATGATGGTTTTAATACATGGCTGACTTTAAATACATTGAAATCTTTAAAAAGTTGCATATGACTGCACCAAATTGGATTTGTTTTGTTTTTATGGTTTCTTTATTGTTAGGACGAGGCTTCCATGGAAGATTTTTTTTTCTACAATCTTTGCGAAAAATTCTTCTCTTTTGGCGAAAATTTGAGTCCGTGCAAACCTAAACAATTTTAAGAAATTCAGTTAATAAAGCCTTTCAATTTGAAAATTATGTGCCCCAAAAATTGAGTTTCTCTTAGAACTAAACTGGCCTAAAGGCTGGGTACGAATAAAGTTACGAAGTATTTCAATAATGCATAATTATCTTTGTATCCAATATTAAATACTTCGGATATAGTTTCGGAGTAAACTCCAATCTTACTTGTTCGAACTTTGTCAGAATTTAATTATAGAATGTACGAAAAAAAAAGGAACCTACGGACGTCTCATAACAGTTTCTGTATAAAATTTTGGGTAAGACTTAGAAAATTCCAAAGTTCACACGGTTATGGTACCTTAGGCCCCACTTATTTAATAAATAAACGTACAACTGAGAGATAAGTTAATTAGTTTTTATATTAAAGTTTCTTGAATGCTCGTATATAGCCAGAAAAAAACCGCACAGGCCGATGTTCTAAGTTAAGCCGCGCTTGAGAAGTATGGTCTGTAGATGGGTGATCATTCTATCATGGGGAGTTTCCTCCATGCCTCGGAAAGCACGTGACGACCGGGACGAAGGCGTCACGTGCTACGCGTCATTTGTAGATCTTTATCAGTCGTTGTTAAGTCAGAAGCTTGAACCTGATAACCAGTCTTATCAAACGGTGTGGTATTCCCCAGTTATAGGATTGTGAAGTGGAAATATATAGGTAGTCGCTCCATGTAAAATACTGATATTCAGATGCAACTGGTCTGACTGAAAGCCGACCACACCAGAGTTGGAAAGAAGCTAGGCAGGTGATGAGTCTGTTTCTTAGAATCCGACTGCCTGTACAATGTACAGACGCTAGCAAGTCATAACGTCCACTTTCATTGTTGCAATAAGGTTGAAAATTTATTAAGGTTTGACAGATTGTGGTAGCTTGATGTGCTGGCGTCTGTACATTATGTTCATAATCTGTGCTATATGTACGTAACTACATATTATTTTACTTATGTTTTCTACTCAACTTCAAGCTATCAACGGAGGCTTTCATTTTGAGCCTGCTTCGAGATTGCTCGAGATAACTGAAGAAAACATACCGTAATATACCTTAATGTACTGATAATACAGTTTTCTGTATTTTCTACGTTCTGGTATTATGTAATTTATTTTTAGGGACAGACCACAAAAGTAGGCAACTTTCTCAACGAAGCCAGCATCGTAATTGAAACTTCAATTCCTAGTGGTTTCAAACCCAATGTTTGGAGCACCTGTTGTTTTTAAATTATTCTTTGAAATTTGTTTGTCCTCTAGGGTTTCGGCAGTATTTGAAAGAGATACTGCAGTCTCTTTTGTATCCTCCGGGCCAACAAAGACACCTCCCGAAATAACTTTGTCAGGTGAGGACTTGTGTCAGACAAAAGGTGAGGACGCCGCCCGTGGTGCTTCTCCACCCAAAGAGAGATATTACCGCCGCAATTGAACCGTGGCCAAGTTACCGCAACCCAATAGCCACCTGGAGGGAAAGTACTCTTAATACTGCAGATAGAAAATTTTACTCAAAGAAAAAATTTCTTTATTTTTGAATAGAAAGCAAACTGCATACAAAGATTTTCGAAAATTCTCTTCTCCACCCAGGAATCGAACCGGCTAAAATGTGAAAAAATTATACCCTGTACTTTTATTGCATCGATCGTTAGGGTCAATTATAAGGATGAAATCTCTCTAACAAACATGACAAATTAGATGAAAGGAAAACCAGGAAATCTTAAATTAATTTAATTATTTACAAAAAATGGTTCGATACCCGGATGTGGGAGAAGAGAATTTTTGAAAATCTTTGAATGCAGTTTGCTTTCTATTCAAAAATAAAGGAATGTTTCCTTTAGATAAAATTTTCTATCCGCAGTATTAAGAGTACTTTCCTTCCAGGTGGCATTACAAAATTTCACCCTGTAGATACCGACCAAGGAGTCGTACCTTATTTTCCGAATACACAATGGTTTTCATTATAACAATACTTCAACAATATTCATAATTATCTGTGTTTTGTAATCCGTATTCGCGATCGAGTTATCATCATTAATGGACGTTCGTTAAGCTGCCAGTATGAATGCTATTGTGAATGCATTTATTACGCATACGGGGATTCAGTTGTGAATATTTTAAAATGAATACTCATAGTTAATAATTGAAAGAGACATTGATTTCGGGTGTTTCAACCAATGAAAACTTGGAATTACAAATGACTATAATTTTAAGTATTTGAAATATAAAACTTATAAATAAACAATAGACAGAGGTGATTTCAAGTTTCTTAAAATGTATACTCTTAATTAAAAATTAATAGAAATAATGATTTAAAATATTTTAAAACGAAAATTCATAATTTGGTTGTTACATTGTTAAACCACACTTAATTAGATCTCCACCGCTGGAACATTGCCTTAATTTTGCCAGAGTTAGTAGGTCGTAATATACTACCAGAAAATGTACAAGATTTTCATGAACGATGATCTCATAAATGAATTCTTTGAACATAGTTTTATGACGGCCTTTCGTGAGGTAAAAGAAAACACATAAATATCGTACTTTACGATCTGCGTTCAAAGTTAACAAAGTGAAAAATAGACCCGAAATTTTATGTAGATTTTACTATGAATTTCATAGATTGCTGGATATTTTCAGTTATTTTTCCAAACTCAAAGACAGCGTTTACAATTTCTTGGAATCGCTTTCAATGAACTTTACATGAAAATTGGTAAATGTTTAATTATAATTACATAATTATTATTTTCAAACTTCAAAGTACCTAATACTTCGAAACTAATGTCTACGGTTAAAAAAAGCGAGCGCAACTACTTTAATGCTAGTACTTGTAGGACATTGGACACACGCTGAAATGGCACTTGAGATTTTCCACATAAATATAGCAACTGTCAATATTTGTCGCGGTGCCTTTGAGGAATACTGTATTATTTAAAATTATATTCTACTAAAGGCAACTTCGGATCGTACTAATTGATATTATGATTTGACCTCAGACAGCTTACCTCACCGTGGTAGTAGCAATACGACGTCGAATTCTTTAAATGGGAAAATTCAAACAATAAGTACAACTAAGTACTGCAATCCTTTTCATTTATCTGGCTTCCAAGTTAAAAATAATACCTATCAAAAAGAATCGTAAAAAGAAAAAAAAGTGCCCTTATAAATACTCTTTTTATTTACAACCGTCCTGTATAATAAATTACCTTCATTCTCCTTTGACTTGAGACGTACGCCAACAAAACCCTGGTTTAGGTTACTTTGAGACTAATTTGTAGTTTGTCTTATACAACTATTTACTGAGACTAAATCTTTCCATTTATTCAGTTGGGACAAAATGACGTGTCTTTAGTTACTCGCAGGTAAACATGCTGTATATCATTTTATGACGTATGGGGACGATTAATTATAGTTAGTTGGATTTTTCTTTTATTAACGTTTCTTTAGTTTTCGTGGTTAGCTAAGTTGTATTTAGCTTGGGTTAAGCGTTCAGATAAATATTAGTTTAGTCTAAAACTTTTTCTTGAACGGAATGATATGTCTATTTGTTCTATAGTCCAATAGAACAAAAAAGGCAATAGCATTGTCCAAAAAAAAAAACAAGAGGTCACGCGTCTATTAAGTTAAGCCTCTGTTCAGACACGGCGGGAACCGCGCGATTTCAGAATCGCATGGTAATCGCGTGAGTCTTATTTGTATGAGTTATTAAGTAATCGTTCAGACATAACCGCGCGATTCCTGCGTGGGAAACGCGCGGTTCCCGCCGTGTCTGAACAGAGGCTAAGGCTTTTAACTAAAAATAAACAACCTTAATTTATTTACAAAGAAGGCTCAATTTTAGGTAAAGAATTAAATTAAACTAAGACAGTAAAATGTAGACATTATTTTGGTAAAATATAGCCACTTCCTAATTTACTTTGTTACTGTATACGAAAATTTTACATTAATTTCTGTATAACAAAGGAAAACTAGGTGAAGAGGCCCTTATCATAGACTTAAAAGGCGATATCAATAAATATTCGACTTAAATGTTTTTACTTGACGAGTCGATTACCATAAGAAATGCGTTCACTCTACTTACTTAGACTAAGTGCAGACTTGAGTCACAACTGTTTTAAGACAGTCTTGTCTCACATAGACAAGACTGTCTTAAAAATAAACAAAACTGTTTTGTCTACGACCGCGCCGCTCACCTGAAACAAAACTGTTCAGTGTCAGACTTGTCGCTGTGCAGTTGTTGTGTCTATTAGGCTGACCGCAGACTTGAGTCAAAACAGTTTTAAGACAGACTATTGCTTTACAAAAACCATGAAGATGCGCACACTTACAACAAAACGTCTCATAGACAATATTGTCCAATAGACACAAGAACTGCACAGCGACAAGTCTGACACTGAACAGTTTTGTTTCAGGTGAGCGGCATGTCGTAGACAAAACAGTTTTATTTATGTTTTAAGACAGACTTGTCTATGTGAGACAAGACTGTCTTAAAACAGTTGTGACTCAAGTCTGCGCTCAGCCTTAGACAATATTGTCTATGAGACGTTTTGTTTTAAGTGTGCGCATCTTCATGGATTTTGTAAAGCAATAGTCTGTCTTAAAACTGGTTTGATTCAAGTCTGCGGTCAGCCTTACACTTTAATTTATGCAAGAACCTTGTTTCGGAAACAAACGAATTTAGCCAATCCACAACAAAACAAATATGAATATTATGCACAGTAACTGTATAATTTTTACATTATAAGTAAATTGTCTGCTTGTTTAATTTTGTTATCGTTTAATCTGGTTCTAGTGTCCGTTTGAGTTATGGCTGCTACACACCTTACGATAAATCGTTACGATTAGTCGGTACAGTTCAAACTGCAACGATAAATCGACAAGTGTGTATGAGAAAAATCGAACAAACTGTACAGTTTTTCTCATACACACTTGTCGATTTATCGTTGCGGTTTAAACTGTACCGACTAATCGTAACGATTTATTGGAAGGTGTGTAGCAGCCGAGACTAACTTTGTCGTAAATCAGTCGTGGTGCCTTTTCAGAGGGATACGTTTTAATATAGAATTTTTGAGACTGAATTTATATTGGTTAATTCAATGTATTAATAAATTAATTAAAGTGTAAGACTGGAATGCGACTCAGTTGATCATTGTCTGCCATTTTCGCCTTGGATAGCTTCCTCGCGAATTGGGGAGAAGAGGCACAACATTAGTAAATACAGATCTGGCTAAATAAGGAAGAATGAAGTGTAAAAGTGAATTGAAGTGAATTTAATAGATATTTACACAGAGTAGAAAATAGACAGATTAATGCTGCAAGACTGCTGCCGCAACGCTCCATCAATCAAACTTTGGGTTTTAAAAGGACAAACTTTCCTTACCCAAGTCGACTTACTTAACCAAAGTAGGTAGGCTATGTTTCTCATTAATTAAAAGAAATCCTGCTCGAAGGCCTACTCAGGAAAATACGACGACGCTGGTAATTTACCTACTCAATCTTAGCCAAACTTCTCTATCCTGAATTGAGGTACTTCTTTTTCCGGAAAACCTGGAAACATTCCAAAAACGTTCACTGAATCCATTTCCAACAAAATATTCCTTAGTGGTCTGGTAAATTGTTCCCAGGACGATGTGAAGGAGTCAAACATGCGGTAAATTCGTTCCCAGTGCTTTCCTAAAGATTTACCGTGTGTTACGAGTGAGCATGACATTAATCAAGTGCTCGCGTAAAGCCCTTCGTACACAACGCTACGCAAATCTCCGATACCTTACAACTTTGGTATCCATAGGCATGTTGACTATTTTAATGAATTAGTTCGTCAGCTTGTTTAAAAAATAATAAACAAGTATTTTCCAATGCATAAAAAAAAATATACAACGTGCAAATTCTTGGAAAAAAATATTAAAAAATAGATTTTTCGTACAAAATGAGAAGTTGATCGAGCACATCAGTAAGAAAAATCATTTTTTTTTTTCAAAAATTTTAGAACAAGCATTGTTCAGTAACATGGGCTGAGGTACCCCACGAGAGGTTTTGGCTATTAACGTTACACGTTGTTTATTTTTTAATAATTGATTTAACAAAAGAAAAATACTTGTTTATTATTTTTATAAACAAGCTGACGAACTAATAGTTATTAAAATAGTCAACATGCCCATGGATACCAAAATTGTATGGTATCGGAGACTTGCGTAGCGTTGTGTACGAAGGGCCTTAAGGGCAACGTGCCTTCAGTTTACACTTTGTCGTGTGTGTTTATAAATAAAGTAACTTCGTTGTGCTTGTTGGTTTGTAAATTGTGAAAAATCATTGGTGTACGTTTAAGAAGGGAATGAGAGCGGTTTAAGTTATCGCTTTTCGTTTTACCCTACATATTGAATCTCCTGTGTGCCTCGGAGAGCACGTTCAATCTATGATGGGGTTGGTTGGTATTATATTACCCAGTAAAAATTGAGGTGACAGCAACCTTATTCAGAGACAAAGTAAAAAAATACACTCTTTTACTTATACAGCACTCTTTCCAGTAAAATTTACTTCGCGTTTCTGTGTACGGATCGAAAAATGTTGCTTCAGCGCCTCTACACCTAAAGTTGTGTTAAAGAAGGAAAACTAATGTAGAATTCGAAATTTTCAAAGTTCCAGTTTACTTTACCTACGTCTCTCAAATACTGAAAACTCGTGCTAAGGGTACTGAGTCCAACTGTACAACACAGCTCAGTTAAGCAGTCGTTCTATTTAAAATATTGATTTGGTTAGAGTAGAAGACGACGTCAGCGTAGTAGGAAAAGGTTTGGAAGATGATTTGAACGAAAACCCACTATAGGAATTTCAAAACTTTAAGAAAGGAAATGGATTTTTAATACTCCTGTACCCCTAAGGTGGGTTTCACTGCCCTCTAACCGAAGTTAACAGGGTTTTTACGAAGTACAGTAACAAACATAATTCACATGATTGCGCATCCAAGAGTGTACTCTAGGTAAGAAGACCCTTAAGTTTGTCGAGGACTTTCATTCAGCGTCAAAATTGTGTTTAGCTTTTCATCATGTTCACAATCAACTCACGAACGATTTTTTATGTAACTATGTAGCAACGTTTCTCACAAGTTAGATTAAAACTGAAATAAGAGTTGCTGAAAAAGTAAGAGTTAAAGGAATAAGATTTTTTTTAATACCAAGTATTTCAAACTGGTTAATCAACTTTAGTAATGCAAACTGAAGGGGAGGCCTAGGTATCATAGATGAATTACACCCACACACAGAACAAATGATCATGCTTATCACATAAACATGTGTCCTAGGTGAATTAGATTACGGCCGATTGAACCCACGAAAATTGACGGCGATAGCGTTTCTTCCAGGGTCACTAGTCTAAAACTTTATCTAGACCAACAGGCCCCAGTCAAAAGATGATGATTGCAAACTGGAAAAAATGCCGTTCGTACGGCGGGAACCGCGCGTTCACTAAACACAGAGAAATAGAACCTTGATGATTAAAACCCACCTTGATCTAACTAGCGAAAAGATAAGACAAGTATTGATCATGGCCTCACATACAAATTAATGTAGACTGCAACTATAGCAAAAAACCTGTTCCTAATTTACTTAGTTCTTTACGAAATTTACAACAAAACAATTCTGTATAACAAGAAAACTAAACAAGAAACAATAGCTTCAAAGGGGTTCACCGATTCTTGAGCTTTCAATGTCGATTCGAATAGGAAATTCTGCTACTTCCAGTTGAAGTTGCTCCTAACATCAGTCTTTTGTAGCGTTCTTCAAACAAGGACCTATTTTTCTAGTTTGCTCCTTCCAAACTGTTCCTCAGACTTATCGCTTATTCCTGTTCTCAGGGGCAGCTGTCGTTTCCAATGAACTGCTATCCTTTCCTGGATGGGTTTGTCAGCTTCAGAGACAAGCTTGCTCCTCCTGGCGGCGACCTGTTCATGCAGATTTCGCATAAGCGAAATGTTTAAAATAATTGAATAGACTGCAATGGACCACAACGTTTTAAAGTGTGAGTAGTTCCGTCCAGGCAACGAGATGGCTATAGACGACTTGTAAAGCTCTGCCTCTTTTCCACAGTCTAAAGACTCACGATTTACGTTTTTGACACCAAATTCTGTATTGTTAATTGCACCAACCACAATGCAACAAATATGAACTTTACACAGAATATAATGAAATACAGAATATTGGCCTTTAACAATAACGTCTTAGAGCCACACCACTTTTTTGTCGCACCTTGTGCATCGCGTTTGTAGCGACACAGACGCGATACGAACGCTAAGTCTAGAACGCGAAGCCTGGAAAACTTTGAACGACGCCATACAAACTGAAACTAGAACTAGAACTTTGGCTAGAAATGACCGAACTTGAGTATAAGTCGAGAACCTTGTGGAACTTTCGAGAAGCTCATAGATAGGTCTCGCAATTCGATCGACGTAACAGTATCATAAAACGCAGTTGCACCGGACGATTTTACAAAAATGATGGTGATTAAAACTGGACAAATGCTGTTCTATTAATTCGTCACCATACACAGAGAAATGGTAGGATGCATGAAAAAGACCTTGCAATCTAACTGACGACTGATTAGCATTGATCATGGCCTCACATACAAATTAATTTAGACTGCAACCATAGCAAAAACCTGTTCTAATTATTCTTTACCAATTTTCAGATTCTACAAAAAAATAAACTAAGCAGGGGCTAAATTCTTTTTCAATGAAGGAAACAGTTTCCAGTACGAGTTTTCCTAACATTTTTGTGCGAGACAAGGACTATTTTTATAGAGTGTCCAAACCCGTTTAGGAACCGGTCAGCTGTCGTTTCCAATGAACTGTATATTTTCTGGATGGGGTTATGTCAGCTTCGAGATACAAATGGGGTGACCTATTCATGTCGATTACGCATAGTAAAATGTTAAAAATAATTATAATACAATACCTGGGTGTCGAGTCTGCTAAATTATCAGAATGGCGCCACAATGGCGTTTAAAGAAACATTTTTTACTCAGCAGTACGAAAAATGGTTCGAACAAGCAGTACAATTTACATTGTGGCGTGCCTTCAGTTTACACTTTGTCGCATTCTGACTAATAACTGACTGACACCCTTGTTTACATCAAAACGATTAAAGCGGAAATCACAGCCCAAGAAACGAGATGGCGATAGACGACTTGTATCGCTCTTTCTCTTTCCCACAGTCTAAAGACTCACGCTTTACGTTTTTGCCATATTCTGTGTTATGTAAATAAAACGTCTTAGATTTATTGTTGTACCGAAGCCAGCTAACAACACGATCTATCGGCTTGCGAAATATACCACAATACTAGTATCTAGATTTTCATTTATCATAACAAATTATCAACCTTATCAAAAGAGTAAATAAACGCCTACATTTTTTTTCCGCGCAATTTCAACTCTGCCAAACAGATAACGTTTGTAAGCCGCAAGGCGAATCCAGAATTCAGTTCATTTAATTCCTAGTTTCTCTTGTACCGATCGTGAGCTGATCCATATAACACCGCTAGTTTAAGGACGCTGGAAAAATATTACCGGCTTATGATAAGGATAGAAATATGAAATGACCCTTAACTACGCCAGAACGAGATAGAATGATACTGGACTTCGTAATTCGTTTAGATAGTAGTTGGGATGACATATTCACATTAGTTTTGGTTCGCGCTTAATATTTATATTTTTGTGTTTTATTGTTTTCACCTGTCCATTTGCGGCGTAAACTTGGTATTAATTGTTGAAATTCTAAGTTTTGTGTAGTTAGCGCAGTAAATCAAGGTTAGTTTAGTTCAATAGATTGTTTAAAGTGTTCAGTGTGATCGTAAAACAGTGTCATGTTAGTTTCGAAGTTTTCAACTAGATGGCGCTGTGCATTTAATCACGACCCTGAATAGCGGTGTTAAGGTGTGTCAGGCGATTAGGATTTGTAGTGAACATAAGATTTTTTTATCGTTCAACAATGTGATTGAGATTACCAATAATATGTGATTTCAATTTGTTTTTTTGTTGTTTCTTTGTTCGCGGGATAACTTCGTCGTTAATGAACCGATTTTGATATTTTTTTTTTTGTTGTAAAGAAGATATATATTTTTGAAAGTGGTCCCATTATAAGGAAATTTGATGATGGGAGACCAGAGAAATCAAGTAGATCTTTCAAAAATTGCAGAGAATTTGGGTTGAATATTTAAACTAAAAAGTCTAGGTTGGAGCAATAGTTACTGGAATTCACGGTTTTGGTCCGGGTTCACTCTCAAGAAATTTTACCCTGCGCCACTGATGCACACCACGTTTTTTAAACGCGCCGGTGCATCGCGTTTGTAGCGACACAGACGCGATACGCACGCAAGTCAGACGCAGCCTAAAACAAACGACAACAAACTGCTCTGATGAAAACGTGACACGCTAGCAAGTCAAAAGGCGCTGTCGACGCGCGTTTCTAAAAGGCGCGTCCAGACATGTATCATTTGCCCGATCCGATCACCGTATCCGTATCGTCAACGCGTATCATAATCGCATTTGTGGACGGGTAATGATGTACGTATCATGATACGGGATCTCAAACCGCCGTAATGATACGGCCTGTACCATGTCGTGTCAGTTTTTCGGTCATCAAAGGTATATACGTAATAAGCTACAGAATTGTGAGAATACGGATACGGAGCAAATCGGAGGCGTCTACAACTTGATACGGGGCTTGATACAATATCTAAGATACGGATATTGAAACATCAAATGATCATGTCTGGACCCGGCTTAAAACGCGTTGCACTGGCGCGTTTAAAAAACGTGGTGTGCGTAGGCTCTAAGACGTTTTGGTAGGATACATAACACAGAATATGGCATAATAAGACTGATTCAACAGTCCCATTTTTCCCCATTGCATGACTATTTTAGTTTTAGATAAAAAGAGGAACTAAGGGGACTAAAAATGAAGGAAACAGTTAAGAGTACGAGCCCGTATATTCGTTGACGGACTTATAGAGTAGACCCTTTGAGACTGTCACAACCCGAGGCTATTATTGTCTCATATTTTCTTTGGTTTATTTGGCCCATCCAAGGGCGAGATATCTGCCAAAGTTAGAAGAATGTTTAAACAAAATACTGCGGGCCTGATGGAAATCAAAATCCAATTAAAGAAACAGGTCGGGTTTTGGTTAACACGAGTCTTACAGTCCCTTAATGATTTTTACATCAAAACGATTAATGGAAATCACAGCCCACTGCTTCCATTTTTTTTTATTGATTAATTTTCCTTCACAATAATAAATAAAACTTATTTATTGTTGTACAGACGCCAGCACATCAAGCTATCACAATCTGTCAGATTTCTTTAATAGAATTTCAACCTTATCACAAGAGAAGTAGAAGGATAATGTTTCATTGGTAAAATCTGACAGATTCGTTTAGGTTGACCTGCTGGCGTCTGTCCATAACAATTATCAATTAAAAAAATAGCAAAGAATAAATTACAAGGTTAATTAAAACCATTTGCTTAGAGAAGTTATAAATAAATAAAGTGAGGTACTCACTTTGTCGGCGTAGACGCCTTCAAGTAATTTAGGTTTAAAACTTAGTTCGTTTGAAACATTCCAGATAACAACTTGTTTTACGATAGTTAGTTTATTAGTAAAGTTAATGAATGAGAATAGAATATGTCAGCAGGATTTTAGATGAATAGATTTATTATGGTTCAACAAAGTTTGGTAAGATCTATTTTCGTATGTCCTAGTTATAGTTTCTATGGGGTTTTGTATGTAATTTTAATGAGAATTAGAAAATTGACACAATTGAGGCCAGTTTTCACTGACAGCACGGTATTAGGTGATGAGTTAAAAAAAATTAATTAAGAGTAGGACACTGAAACCAACGTTTATAAAATGTATTGAATTAACTAAAAAAATCTACCGAATGTTTAGATCTATGTCTAAGGGTACGAAGTTTCCCAGGGTCGCGGGACTAACGACTGACCGTGGCTCCGAAACGTAAAGAGCTATTGAAGGACACCGTAGATTTTAGTCAGTACAAGTCTGACAGTCCCTTCCGTCCCTGCCCTGGGAGGCAGGACTCATTTGATGATTTTTCCAAGTTAAAAATAAAGGTTGCGAAATTTCATTTAAAAAAATAATTACAGACTGACAGAAAGTTTTTTAAGAAATATTATTCGGTGAATTAGATATGAGTATAGTATGATAGTAGGCAGGCCTCCCACTAGGTGGACCGACGACATCGTGAGGGTCGCGGGCAGCCGATGGATGCAAGTGGCGAATTGTCGTTCGGCGTGGCGGTCTAAGGGGGAGGCCTATGTTCAGCAGTGGACGTCCTCCGGCTGTTGATGATGATGATGATGATGATGATGAATTAGATATGAGTTTGCCAGTCGATGTCCCTCACACCCTGTATTATCTTGAACCACAACGGTAATTAAGATGAAAGTGGTTCAAAAGACAAACAAATGCGTTGAATAGATTATACCCACACGTAGTTTCTTGGTAGTGATTACCATAGTGTGCGTGTGGTTTGCCTCCTTCCGCGTTATCATCTCCTCTGGCGATGTGCGCACACGTAGCAAGGAGTAATTAGTTAATGAACTTTGTAGTTTATGTGCTGTCCTGTGGGCTGTGGTATTTGTCTCTTTCTCGGAAAGATTTGGGGTAATTGTGTGGTCTGTTAATGGTATAGTTAAATCGGAAATTAAATGAAAATAAGAGCGTACATTATCATAAATGTGTGGACATGCTCAGCAATATTCTTATTGAATTTTATTATGTCTGTGTGTGTGTCCATTATCAAATAAATGTTTTCTACTCTATTCTATATAACTTGATAAGACATCAAGATTTTAGTGAAAAACTTAGTTATTTTAATTATTATTATTAATCTAGCATTGCTAACATGAATTATGGTAAAATCAATACATTTTGTCTAATTTTATCAGAATTGCTTAGTCACGTCCAGTTATTAGGTCAGTAGTTAAGTTCACTATTAGTTCAAACTTGACAAATTGTTAAAATTATTACAGCCTTACTACAAAAACTTAAACACCTGATAAACACTTGTCTAAAAAAAGTGTGGCTGCATAACGGCCCTTATTTCAACGTCATAATTTTTTTAGACATGTGTTCAACAGACGTTTAACGCTATGTCCTGATTAGCTGTCGCAATACGACACAACATCTGTTGTCCAACCGACCAACCAACGCAAAAAAACTTTTTCAAAAAAAATGTGACCGCCTTCAAAAACAACCACAAAAAAGAGTAAAATAACCTACAAAACTTTTCTGTCGGAAGTCGGTGACTATTTTATTAATTTCACTGTCTCTTTTGCCACCGACTTCCGACAGAAAAGTTTTGCAGGTTATTTTACTCTTTTTGTGGTTGTTTTTGAAGGCGGTCACAGTTTTTTTTGAAAAAGTTTTTATTTTACTCTTTTTAGTTTAAATATTCAACCTGAAGTGAAAATTCTTGTCAAATACATCATTTTCTTACATGTGCACTAGAATTTTGTAATCCGTAGCACCGGTAATAACATCGTTAACATCTCTTTCATTAATTCCCTATCTCAAAAACTGCTGAACCGATTTTGATGAAATTTGCAGTATTCCCTAAGTCGAACGATACCTAGTACAACAAAAAAAGAATTACTTAAATCGGACTTATAGTTCCGGAGATATGCGAACTCAAACATAATTTTCTTACTTGAGGAGTTGTACCTTCCATCATCAGCTCAGCTACATGAGATGATGATTTCCATACGCAAGTACTTGAATTACTTCATAAGATTTGCGAAAAAGTATGTGTCAGCTAATAAAATTTGAGGGTTGCCCTCGATTTCTCCAAGATCCCATCATCAGATCCTGAAATGGTGACGATGGGACCACACGGGAAGCACCAGCTTTCGAATAAAAAAAGAATCTTAAAAATCGGTTCACCCAGTCGCAAGTTATGAGGTAACAAACATAAAAAAAAAAAAAAAAAATACAGTCGAATTGATAACCTCCTCCTTTTTTTGAAGTCGGTTAAAAAATCAAACAAAGCGCTTTGAATGGATCTGTCCTAACTGGCAACTTGCACGGACGTGCAACGTCGCATTTGTTGGTCGAACGCGTTTGAATTTCAAAGCTGTTCTATTTTGTCGTGTCGGTCGTATTGTCGTTCGCTTCGAAACCACGTGACCACGTGTTGTTTATTTATAAAAATGAATAATTTCAATGATTCTTTAAAACCAGAAATACAAGGAAGCCCTATAATGTGAAGTAAATGGAACAAAAACTACAAAAATCATCAGCAAATATTTGACAACACTATCTTGACGACTGACGTGACGACGACAGTTCAGTTTGGAAACAATGACATTGTCGTACGACCAACTATAGTTTGTTTTTTAATCTCGTAGACCAAATTGACAACTGACAACATCAAAACTGACATAAATACTATTGAAATTTATGTCAGTTTGCCATTTGCACCTGTCAATTCAGTCTACGAGATTAAAAAACGGACTTTAATTAGTTTTATTGTCGGCAGTGCGAGCGACCGATTTTATCGTCGAACGACTTAAATCAATCTGGACGTAGCCTAAGAGTTTTTGTGGTACGACAGTTAATGTCAGTTTATTTAACAATTGCTTACTTGACTACAGATCAAATAAATAACCTTAATCAGTGAGTTATAAGATTACAGCCATAAGTAAAAACTTCATTAGAAACAGAAAATGTGATCTTGAAAATATATTTTGCTAAACTTATATTCTTGCACTCATTTTCTCCATTCTCGCCCCACAATCACGGTACCTACTGTCAGCTTTTCCAAGAGATTGCACAAAAACTAATCTGAAGATTTCATCCGATACAATGTTTCAAGAAATAACATTATTTTAGTTTCACACAAAAGTGAGCAATAATAGGATCCAATCAAGAAAGAAAACTCAATTTTAAGGGTGTCTCGGAAAAGATTAAATTACCTATCTTTTCTTTTTCTTTTATGTGAATTCTGTCATGGATTTTTTCTTTTCTTGTGTGAATGAAAGACAGATATTAAGTGCTCCATATATGCTTTATCAATACAAAAGTGTATCATAGCAAATCTAATCTTAATTATGAAGCTGAAGATTTTGTTTGGACAAGGTAATCTCAGGTTCGAATTTTAAACTTATTTTTTTGTTGGAGAACTCATTCATCAAGAAAGGTTACAGGCTATGTACATCACGGAGCAAAGCAGCGGACGTGAAATCACGGGAACAGCATGTAACGCATATTTTTGAATAAAAAAAATTTTTTCTTCGATGTGAAACGAATTGATTTATCAAAGAAATACAACGCGTAACGTTAATTGCGCAAAACTTTTCGTAGGGTAACTCAGCCCATGTTACTGAAAAATGTTTGTTCTTCTTAGAACAAAAATTTTTTTAGTAACAAATTCGCAAAAAAAAAATGGTTTTTCATTCAAAATGAAAAGTTGATGGGGCCTATCAGTATGATTTGTTTTTGTGGATTTCCAAAAGTCTTAGAACAAACATTGTTCAGTAACATGGGCTGAGTTACCCCACGAGAGGTTTTGCGCATTTAACGTTACACGTTGTATAGATTTTTTTGAAATTTTTTTTTACAGTTCCGCATTGATTTTCTCCTGTGTCGTGGGTGCGTTTACAAACACATAAACTCACATACACAAACGCCCATATATACTATACAGGAACAACTATTTGTAGATCATACAAATATTTTCTCCGTGCTGGAATCAAACCCGCGACACGTAGCGCAACAGTCCTATATATAGCCTAGCCACTGCACCAACCGTTACGTCAATTGGAAGCCTTATTCCATTCATTTATAGATAATACTTACCAAGGGAGAATTAATTTCACATACACAATTCATTATGTAAAATTTAACGGCTATAAAACGGATCTTCATAGAATTGCAAGATTAATTAAATGCATCTGGCATTTTATCCGATGATATTAATAGCAAGAAAAAATGCCAAATGCCAATGTCTTTGCATATTATGTGAATATTGAGTAGCCACGTAGAGCATAGGTATTCATGCAGGTGTACGCTGGATTCTTAATAGACCTGGAATGAATGCTTCTGAAGGTGTGGCTACAATGTGGCTATAATCTAGATGAATTGAAAGCGAATTAGTGCGTTGTAAAAATGTGTTGTTTTAGCATAGAGGTGGTAGAGTGTATTATATATAGGATCAATGAATTTAACAGTGGTTTCTACTTTAATTAAACTATTGATTTTAACATAATCAGCCTAAAAATGTTCCCACCTGGGAGGATGCAGAATAGACAGAGAATGACTATAAACCATCACACGGGCCCAGTGTGATTTGGTACCAGACGTGTACCTACAAAGAACCCACGTCCTACAAATAGAAAGGCCGGAACACTACCTCTGGACCATCACTGCTCTTGAATGCTGATTGATTATGCAATGTCCTAATATTAAAAAGATTAAAATAGGATCAAAGTGAAAGTCGTGGGCAACTAATGAATGCAAGTGACGGATCGTTGTTCGGTGTGGCGCAAGCCTTTGTTCAGCAGTGGACATCTTCCAACTGATGATGTTGAATATTTAAAGAACGTAATATTCTTGAGGTAATTATTAAAAAAAAAAACAATCACGAATGACACTAGACCGATTTCATGAAAACTACCGAAATAATGGTTCATATCCAACTTCTTTATATATCAGCAGTCTTAAAAACTGCTTTCCAAGTTTATTTTAACTTAGGTATACTAGCTTTCATAATATTCTCCTAATTGATCAGTGAGTTTCTGCTTTCCAGACCTCCAAAAGGTCAACCGTCTATAAATAGAAGACGTCCATGTATCCGAGGTTTGAAGCAATTTAGTTCAAAGCCATATCATCATCCATTTAACCTATTTCTGATAGCTCTTTACTTAGTATTCCGAAACTATCTTGTACTGGCTGGTATTCAAACGAAAGAATTTTACAATCGTTGAAAAATTTAAATTCAAATTTTCGTTTTATTTTAAAAGAGATGAAATCTTCTGGAGTATTTTAAAAATGAGGTGTTAGATGTTGAATTTGATATGGAATGTCTATTTTAGTAGAAGAAGATGCATTGAATTTTTGTGTGGTCTGTGCCCAATGTAAATTTTCTAGTGTTTTTAAGGTCGTTGAACGTACTAACAAACGTATGTATAAAAACTATAGAAGATCCACATTTTGTTTGAAATAAAATGTACCTGAAGAGAGCTTTGATAACCTTACGGCCACTTGATTGATCAGGTAGTTAAGTGGTTACATTTTTGACGATTCGTCGTTAAGAACTGAATAGCAATTAAATTAAAAGTTCGTGTCTTAATTTTGGAATAAAAATATTTTTAGCTCCGTTACATTGTGTAGAAACTTATTCATCACCTTTATCAATTAATCGGAAAATATTTGTAGTTTGTATTCAAAGGTCAAATTAAATTTCGTTGGTTCTTCATGAAAGCAAAGTCATCATCATCATCATCATCAGCCGGAGGACGTCCACTGCTGAACATAGGCCTCCCCCTTATACCGCCACGCCGAACGACAATTCGCCACTTGCATCCATCGGCTGCCCGCGACCCTCACGATGTCGTCGGTCCACCTAGTGGGAGGCCTGCCTACGCTGCGTTTTCCGGTCCGTGGTCGCTAATACTCAAGAACTTTTCTTCCCCATCGGTTGTCAGTTCATACGAGCGATGTGGCCTGCCCAATGCCACTTGAACTTGCAAATTTTATGCGCTATGTCGGTGACTCTGGTTCTTCGCAAGAGTAAACTTAGCAATATAAAACAATAAAATGTTGTTAAAGTTCTGATTATTCTAACTTCGCTGTTAACCCCTTCACATTTTCCTATTTCGTCGCTCACAAATGTGGAACAAAACAGTTTGCTAATACATTTTGTTTTGCAAAGCACATTTTAAAAGAACAGTCTTGTATAAAAGAGAACGTTGAATCAATACAAGATATTATACTTTTCTATTGGAACTGGAACAATATCGGAATCTCAAATAATACGAGCTCAAAGCCACAGTGATATAACCCGTATATTTTGCAAAGCGTGTTCGGGAGTTCTCGGTCATTTTCGTCAGTACTCGGAAATCCTGACTTGAATAACAATAGCGGCCTTTGCGCTGCACGCACGATTTGATCCAATTTTGAATGTAGATATCAGAGATTGTAGGTATCAGAGACATCATATCTAATGTCGGAATTAGCTGAAGCTATCATAGTATTTATAAAAGTCGTGTTCAATGGTACCTACTTACGATCTATTATTTCTTATTTTCAACAAAAAATACGTTAACATATTTTCCTTTACTTTCTGACTTAATTTCCAAACTGATGTTCTTTGATGTCAATAGACCCAGTCTCTTTGATCAAAAGATTTTCATCTCCTTTATTTACTATTCTAGGAAATATGCTTCAGTTTCAGTCAAGACGAAAATATGTCAGAATTTTCTCTCAATTTTCAAGCATCCACGCCAAACAGTAAACATTCCTATACAGCGAACACATAGAAACTAACTTGACACAAAGATATATACCCACATAGCTAAATAAATGAGACTTAGAGCGACCCAGAGCTTCCCGGGATTATGGCACCGAAATATTACTTGGAAAATTGAGGATTCCCCTAACATCAGCTAAGCGTAATTTTCATAATTTGTGTAAGCAAAGTGAGGAGTGATACTGAATAGTTTAATTCCGTCATGTCATACGTTGAGTTGTCGTGAAAGTATGAATTCGAGTTGGCTTGTAAAAATAAATTAAAAATCTGACATATTCTCTAATTTTAAATACTTGATTCATGAGCAAGCTCTGCTTAGCTTGGGACTAGATGGCGTTGTGTGATAGTTGTGGAATATTATATTATTATGAGACCTAACCATAATTGACTAATATGCCATGTTCACAGCATCAAGAAATAGAATAAACGAGTACTATTTTCCTATTTATACATAATACGTCTTTTACTATATAAAAATAAGTCGGGTTTACTGTCAACTCCACTATCCATATTATATAAAAATCAATGCCACTTTTCGTTGTAATTTTATAACTTAAGAACGGGCACACCTATCCGACCTACTAAAATAGTCCGAACAAAGCCTAAACATTTGTAGGCTTTGTTCGGACTATTTTAGTAGATGGTTTATGTGAAGTTTGGACAAAATCGGTCGAGCGAATCTTCATTCATCACATTTTTGTAACAAAATAATGACATAGTAGTAGTATTAGTAGTGTAGTAGTATTATTGTCCGGTTAAGTAGCTTCAACGTTCTAGAGTTGTTGCGCTACGAAGTTCGCGGGGTCAGCAATTTTGTTATAAATCTAATCTCTAAGAACCAAATGGTATACGATACAATCAATATTTTATAAATAAATTACTCCTTCATTTCCAGCACTTAAAAGGATCAAAGCTCCCTTGATCAATGACAAATAAAGCCGGAACAAATTCTGCATTCGGAAATTAATCAACAAGAAATGGAACAATTAATCAGCGATAAACGTTATTAATATAAATAATACCAACGTTCAAAGCTTTACTCTGATTAACTGAAAATTTCAAGAAGCGTTTGAAAATTCAGAAGTTAATTTAAATTCTTGGGGCGGGCTTATATTATGCCATGGGGAAGACTTAGGGAGTAATTAAGTAAATTCGGAAAATAACGCAAAAATACTGTTTAAACGTTAATAAAAAGACCATTTTCAGGAGGAGCTCATGGCTAAATAATTACAGACCCACAGGCCAATCTTGCGGGTTAAGCCGCGCTTGCCGAGGTTGGACTGTGGATGGGTGACCATCTGTCATAGCGAGTTTCCTCCGTGCCTCGGAAAGCATGTAAAGCTGTTGGTCCCGGCTGTCATTTGTAGATCTTTGACAGTCGTTACTGTTAGTCAGTAGCTCTAAAGTCTGACAACGTCTTACCATAGGGTATCGTATTACCCGGTTACTGGGTTATGGAGGTCCGATAGGCAGTCGCTCTATGTAAAATACTGATATTCAGCTGAATCCGGTTCGACTGGAAGCCGACCCCATCATAGTTTGGAAAAGGCTAGGTAGAGATGAAAAGACCATTTTCAGATGGTTTTCCTTTTTTTTTAAGTGTGAACAAGAGAGAGTGCTATCATCATGTCTAGTTCCATCTCTTTCTTCTCAAAAGCGAAATGAGAACATTTTCAGGATCACACGTCATAAGTTCTAGACAGACAGTAGGTACGCAAAATATAATAATCCTAGTTTTAGACTGAGTTTTTATTTATCAGAGAACAAAACTATTAGCTAATAAATCATTTTTATGGACTTATTTGTGAACTTGATGAATAGATAACGTGTTTTAGGAAACTGGATATTTGGGTCTAATATGATATTTAAGTTACTAAGTATGTTCTTTTGCTGGGAGTGTTCTTTTGAATCACTTTTTGTGCTAGATTATGAGCACTTCTATATGATTGACTTTAACATTAATTTTATGTCTGAATGCTAAAGCCATAATAATAAAACAAACAGTCTTTAGCTAAAGAATAGGTTACGTTTCTCCTTTACGTTTTTTTTAATCAGTCACGTAATCATTATAAAACTAAGTTGAACTATTTTTTTACCCCAACATTAAGTCAGATCCATCTTGCAAAATATTTGTCAACAAACGTGTCATAAAAAGTTCTTTTTTTTAAATCCAGACAAAAATGCTAAGCAGGGGCCAGAGACGCCCCTTAAACAATTGTGCCTTTTTCTCTTCATCCTATAACCTAAATACGGATCCCTAAAAACGAACTGCTTGTGTCATTGATGGATTTTCTTTTCTGGCAAAATAAAGAACGTTGAGGTTGCCTTTTTTCTGTGTGTATTTTATTTTTTGTTTATTACTAACATGTGTGTTTTGTCAAGTATCTTGTTTCACAGTTTCAGTTTTTTTTTCGTTAACCTATATTTCTGGCACATTGTGAGCGTTAAAAAGGGGTTTGAACTTTTTTGTATGGGCCGTGTACCAGATGCCATCCGCCATTTTGATTTTTTTTCAAAACGGCGTACCTACACGAATGAAACATTGATAAATCGATAGATCACATCAATGCAAAACCTCGTAAACCGTCACGTTTCCGAGTTATGAGCTGTCAAACATGTACAAGTAGTGACATATTTTATTATTATTTTGATGTTTTTTGCTTAAAAAGGTTACTTCCGCAATAAAACTAATTGAATATTAGTTTTTCCACGCATTTTAAATGCTGATATTGCGTTAAACGAAATAATCCCATCTAAAAGCATTTGAAATGCGTGAAAAACTAATGTTCAATTATTTACTTTTATTGTGGAAATAACCTTTTTGATCAATAAACATCAAAATATTAAAAAAAAGGAAAAAAAATTTCGCTAATTTTACATTTTTGACAGCTCATAACTCGGAAACGTGACGGTTTACGAGATTTTGCTCCATAGATGTTTTGCTCCGTACATTTTATGTTTGTATTGATGTGATCTATCGATTTATCAATGTTTCATTCGTGTACGCCGTTTTGAAAAAAAAATATCAAAAGGTACAAAGCCCTTTGTTTTGCGTCTATCTTAGCACCGTCCAGGTGCAGTCGAAAAACAGTGTCTTTGCACTAGCTGCTCAAAATTCAGCTGAACCTGCTCTACATATGACACAAAATATTAGACTATTTATTTTGTGTTCTCTTTTTTTTTTGTTTACATTGTGCACTCTCTTGGCAAACATACGATTTCTTTCTTTATTTAAAAACTTCGTGACACAGATAATAAAATTAAGCGCAAAGACGCGCTTAATTTTATTCTCCTAAAATCGCTTCCGAAATCAAATTTTAAACTATTTTGTATCATTGCTAGGCGAACGTCTTACCATCCTAATCTCTCGCAAACGCATCTATGTAGTCACGTAAGCGTTAACAAAAGAAGAATATTGATTCGCAAACTAATTCCCATTTTCTATGTTCTCTTATACTCAATTAAGGTCAATATCCCTTGCCATCTGCCACTCAAGATTTCGTAAACACTGCTCTTAATCCAGTAACCTCATGTACTGTATTACCACTTTCATCGGTATTATTGCTTACAAGTAATATAAAGCGCTTTTATTCGCTACATGACCCAGCTGTATTAATATAATCGCTCTCCGTGACTAGCGAACACTAGTGCTGTCGCAAAAATGGCCTTTCCTAGCTTTTCATTAGCAACTGTACAAGTACAGAACCTTATCTATTGTTAGTAATTTAGAAAGACTGGTTAAACGAGGGACTTATTCAATTAAGGTTTAGGATTTCGGATTCAGATCGGATTTAGATGTTAGTACTGCACGTTATGTTTATTTGTTTTAATAAACATGGGATTTTTAATTTTTATTTAGATTTTAGGATTTATGATTTAGATTTTAGTAGTGCACATTATTTTTATCTTTTTAATAAACATGGGATTTTTAATCTTTAATAAACATAAACAAGATAGCGGGGAATAAATGGATGAGAAAGGCACAGAACCGAGAGATGTGGCAGAAAAAGGGGGAGGCCTATACCCAGCAGTGGGTGATTCCGGGCTGATATGATGATGAAAAAACATGGAATAATATTGTACTACCCTAGGAATATCTCCTGTATCGTGGGTGCCTTTACAGACATAGAAACTCACGTACACAAACACGCTGACCTGGAACAACTGTGAATGGCATACTTTTATAGTACTTATATCTGGTTCAATGATGGACTTATTCAATTGGGGATTAGGATTTCAGATCTCATTTTTTCTGCCTACGGGCAGTAACACGGGCAAGTCACAGTTTTATCGATAGTCGATCGAACTCTAGCGTGGTGTAGCCATGGGGAATATAAATAATAACGCTGGTATAACCACGAAGAATGCCTAATTTATGAGTTGTGTAAGAGCTGGGGCTCTCGTTTGAGCTAGACATAAATTTTACGACAAACTTATAAAGGTCGATGAACACGAAACACAAAACTAAAAAAACACACGGACCTAAATTATTGCGAAAAGAGAAATTAATCGGAAAAAGTCCAAATAATTTATGGAAAGTCGCATTTGTGTCCCGGGGTCGCGGGATTATTCCCTTACCGTAACCCCGGAACTTAACAGGCTATGAAGGACACCGTGGATTTTAGTCAGTAGAAGTCTGACAGTCCCTCCCGCCCTGCCCGGGGTTGGAGGACTCATTTGATGATTTTACCACGCTAAAAAAAAAAAAAAAGTCGCATTTGTGTCTGATCTGAGCTTATACTATATTACGTAAATACGTATGAAACACAAACAAATCATAACTGTCTACCTCACTAAAAGTATATTATCGTAGTGCAGTCACTCGCACAAATGTCTCTCACATTGCAAGTATTACTAGAACATTAACTTTCCGACTTCACCAGTTTTGTGTCCGGATGAGGTTTTCATTGGCAAAAACGCTCATGAGATAATATATAATTTCCATTCAGACGATATCTTGTATTAGACAGCGTATAGTTATGATTGAAAAGAAAAATAAATGCTTAGATAATAACAGGATTAAACTTTTTATAACAGTTTTTTTTTTTCAACTTTAACGATGTATCAATGTTTTTTGAACTTATCTTTTGCTTGGGTTTTTTTTTTTTGCTCACATGGCAAGGAATCACATATGTATAGGGTTCAATTATATTGAATTACTAGTGGATTCGCTCGCTACAACTCGAAAATTATGCCATGGGAACATAAAATGGGTATAAAAATTATGTTTGTGTTAATCCAGGATAGACACTATCTGCGTGCACAACGTATAAGCTGACCGTTCAATGTGCGGAAAGATCATAATAAAGCGACTACAAGACAAACTGGTTTTGTATAGCTTAATGTCTAGCCGAGTGTACCAGAAACTTTGTGATAAAGGGTAATTACCACATTTTTCTGTGTCCATATCCTTTCATTAGCATTTCCGTGAAAGAATAACAAAAATCCATCCATACATCCTCACAAACTTGCGCAATTAAATTATTAGTAAGGTCACGACCCTGACCTTTTAAACCAATCACCTACACTAAACACAGCTCTATGTATCCGTAAGCACTACTTAGCTTGGACTTAATCCTCGATTTAATTCAAAGTAACGACTCCTTCGCCACGGCTAAAAATAGTCCACGATTACTGCACCTTTGTATTGCTGGGGGCGTGCATAGGATTATGCTAATTGCCTCTAATTGCAGATGACGACCTATGTTGCTGTTGACTTGTTCAACAAAATTAGTGTTACTTTGTAGGACTTTAGACTGCTGTTAAGTAACGCTGTTGGGATGGATTATTTTAGGGTACATATTTGAATATCGAAGATTAAAATATCTACGCTTAAAATATCGATGTTCAGAATATCGAAAATTAAAATATCGATTGTAACAAAACATCGAAAAATGTTACATCTACGCTTGAAACGTCGAAGATTAAAATGTCGACTGATTTAAATGTCGAATGATTCAAAATATCGAAAGACGTTATGTCGAAATTCAAAATATCAACGTTTAATACATCGCAGTTCATAATATCGACTTTCATAATATCTACGTTAAAAATACCTACTAGTTGAAATACAAGGTAAGTCGACGGAGCCCCGCTTCGCGGGGCTCCTATTTCTGTTTGCAAAGTTTAAAGTAACCTAACACGAAGAGGATGCCGGGGTCTGAAAGACTCCGCCATCCTCTTCGAACCTTACCTGTCCGAATCGGGGTGCCCTAAGTTCCGAGCTCGTTTCGCTTGTTCTTGCACCCGAAGTCCGTCCAGCTACCTTGTTGGGTAGTAATCAGTAATTTGACTAAGGACGCAAGAGCGAGCGAAGCGAGCTCGGGACTTAGGGCACCCCGACTCGGACAGGTTAGGTTTGAAGAGGATGGCGGGGTCTGAAAGACCCCGCCATCCTCTTCATGTTAGGTTACTTTAAACCTTGTAAACAGAAATAGGAGCCCCGCGAAGCGGGGCTCCGTCGACTTACCTTGTTAGGTTCGATATTTCGGACATTCGATAATCTGTATTTCGATATTTAGATCTTTCGATGTAACTTTTGTAGATATTTAGATTTTAGATATATTGAACGTAGATCATTTAATCATTCGATATTTTAAACTTTCGATATTTTAATTTTCGATTTTATGGTCATTCGATATTTTCATTTTCGATATTTTGACCATCGATATTTTAAGCGTAGATATTTTAATCTTCGATATTCAAATATGTACCCTTATTTTAAGCTTATTTGAATTCTGTTTTAATTTTAGTAATATTATTCTCAAATCAAAAGTTGTTTCTTTTGTATCATTAAAGGCTGGAGCAGACCAAATTCGTATGCGTAGACGTAAGTGTAAACGTGCGCGTACCACTGAGTTGTAATGTATGGAACTATAAAAGACAGGACACACCGCAGGACGTCCACGTGCACGTCTGCGTTACGCAAGCGGTGTGTCCTGCCTGTCTTATACAGTTCCATACATTACAACTCAATGTTACGCGCACGTTTACGCTTACGTCTACGCATACGCATTTGGTCTGCTCCAGCCTTAATGAGTTAACAAATTAACTATTAATTCGTTGAATTTTAGTAGGATTTTGACAATAGTTTAACTAGTGACCGAACAACATAGGTAGAACGCATGCGGTCCATCTATCTGTGTGGCAATTAAGGGCGAGAGACGTACAGACGGTCGACTGAACAAACATGTCTTAGATAGGAGACCGCATAACCGCGTGGGCCAACATAGTGTGATACGCATTGTGCCTGATATATCGATGATTTGAAGTGGCTGGTAGTGGATGAATTCGGACTGGTCAAGCCATATAGCCAAACGGCAAGCGACAATCGCTAACGCTCAGCAGTCGCTAATACATTTTCAACTTTATAACCCATTGCATAATGTTGAAAATCTATCAAAGATTACGGATCGTTTTCGTTTGTTTCGTTCGCTATCGCTCAGCAGTCTTTACTAGATTTTCAAGGTATAAAGGGGTATAAAATAAAGTTGTCGTTAACGATTGTCGCTTGCCGTTTGGCTACAGGCTCAGGAACGAGACGGTTAGCGTTCTATGTGGAGGTTTATGTCCAGCAGTGGACGGCAATTGACTGAAGAGAGACAGATCGATCAAGGTCTAGGATCAGTTATGACTTTCAATCCCAATAAATGTGCCCGCGTGGGATAACACCAATTTCATGCCTATCCATACGCAGTCAATCACGAGTAGAAAAATATTTTCAAGTGTTCTTGAATGCTATTAAAAAGTACTTGGGCAATGTTATCTAACCACATAGGTACCGACCGAAAAGATGCAATATTGGGAAAATGATTACTATAAATATCCTACGGATCTTAAAAAAATAAACCTATATATCTTTCAGAAAGTGTTTTTACTCCCAAGAGTTATTTTTTCATTACGTATTCAGAAACTTTCAGAATGTATTCCATCATAACCATTGAAAAATACTCCTCCCTTTTTTTTAAACGTGCCCTACACTAGGAATTTCTCTTGAGTCGTAGGTGCATTTACAAAACATACACAAACACCCGGACTCGTAACAACTACCTACAGGCCACAAAGATATTGTTTTCGTGCGGGGATCGAACCCGCTGCACGCCTGCGCAGCTGTCGATGACTTAACCGCTGCGCCAACTACAATATAACTGTCGAACTCAATCCCGATTACTTTGGCAAAAGAACAATAAGTTTTTTTTTTTAATTAGGTTAGTATTAGGTTACTTTTGTAATCGCCATGCGTATGACAGTCCCATCATAACCTAAATACGAACTAGGTACTATCTAAGATTGCATTTGGGCCATGAATTTCAACAGACTTTTCATTTCATCACCATTTGGTAACAATAACTTCCAAAATAAACATTAACGTTCGTATTTCCTCGATCTTTAAATACACTTAGATCACAATTTAATTGTATCACTCTCTAACTATAGTCCCAATGCCAGTAACGTATATCTTAATTAAAGAACACTGCTCGCCAAGGTTCAAGAAATCAAGTTCCACTACGTACCGTAAAAGAGCTTACACAAATTGAATTTGTTAGAAGAAATCCCCTCCAAGTACTATGAATAAAGACAATGCTTGTGGTACAAAAATGCAGGACAGTATTGGAGATAAAACGAGTTTTGTGGAACGAAATATGCTGATAAGTCGACCTCTTTCTTGAGCCTTAAATCTGAAACGAGTCTCGGTACAAGATTGCCTTGTAGACGAATGTTCTGATGAATTTCAAGACTTCGTTTACTGGTAGATCGGTCGGTACTGTGACCTTGAGTAAAGTAGATACGAGCAATAAATAAAATATATCCACTTGACAAAATTCTAACGTGATAAGACCTATTTTTAATAACTTCCAAAATAGATGATTCATCAAAAAGCAAAAAGTTATTCAATTTGGCGGGTGAACGTCGCTTTTCAATTCTGCTAAGTGTATACAATATACATAGGTAATTATAATTACTCGTGAATGAACATATTGTTTCTAACCCAGTAGCTTGGAATAAAAATAGATCTTCAGAATTGACTTCTTATGGTCGATGTAAAAAAAAATGAACAAAATGTAAAAATGAGAGAGATTTTGAAGGAGTAAGTTAAGAAGGTCTAGCAGTGAGAGATTTCCTTCTCACTGCTAGACAAAGACCTTTACTAGAGACTAGTTTAAAAAAAAAACTTGTCTCTAGAACCATGTCCTGAAATCATGGTAACTGCGTCAACTGCGTCAACGTCCTTTACAAAGATTTGAAAATGACTTATTGGTCTGGTGCTCACTGATTCCAAACGTAACTTACATTATACAAAGTTTCTGAATTACAAATCAGAAACTTTGTATAATGTAGAGCAGAGTTTTGGCAGTTTTTTAAAGACATTTCCTTTGACGGCACAGTTAAATTACGAATGACTACCTACTGCTCTACGTATCGCGGGTTTTATTCCCACAAAAAGTTATAGTGATCATTGTTTTGGTGAAATCCGTTTACACTGTGGACTTTTGGCACAATGACTCTTCAAGAAAAACTATTAAAACAACTAATAATGCCTTGTTAGTAGAAGTTATCCTACAAACAATCGTTTAACAATGTGCGCTTACACATTATACGATATCAGTAACAACACTACACTGGCATATCGTCCTGTCTCGCTCATTTTACCTAGAAATGTATGAAACTACCAATACCACCGATATCGTGTCGGTACCGTCATCGTCTCCCAGTGGTAGACATCCACGGCGACGGTCGCCGGCAGACGATCTCCGGCCACCGTAGGCGCGGGCATGTGGGAGGCGAGCAATGGGCGGCTCGCTGTCCGGCCATGGATCATGCCCGGGTCGACGGCGCGTTGTGTTCCACGCGCGCCTCAAAGAGTGTCAGCATGATGACGGGGCCTCCGCCTCTAGAGGGCCAAAGCCTGCTGGGGTCGCGGGACGTTACGCATGAAATTACCTGGCCCTGGAAGCACACCATGGATTTTATTCAGTACGAGTCTGACAGCCCACTGCCTCCCCTGCCCTGCCCCCTGTCTCACGCCCTGCCCTGGATAACGTAAAAAAAAGCTTAAACGTCTAATGTGAAAGCGAATTGGAAGGCAAAACCTCTCTGCAGCTTTTATTCCTGATTAATACAGTATATGCTAAGTTTCAATGAAAATATGTAATTAAACAAAGTTGAACTGAAAATACAAAAGGCTTTTTATACCTACATATTCACAAAGACGAAGATCTAAAGTACTATGGGATGTGTTAAAGTTTTAATGAACAATGTTTTAATGAAACAACCTCTTTTTCCTTTAACATTGAAATAGGCTGTCACAAAAACGTTTGCGTATGATAAAATGAGTTCAACTTGATATAAATTACTTGTCATAAAATTATTGTATTATATTGGAAACTTTATGTAATAATGTTATTATTTGCAAGTTTATTATAAACTTGACTTATGACCTTTACGGTTAAAAGGTAATGAAAATACATAAATAATATACAGCACAACAAAGTTCCAAAACGGATGACTTACTGTCAGATACTTACATTTTAAGTTAATTGATACAAAACTAAAGTCCAGTGGTATGATCAGCAGTTAATTAAACTATTAGTTAGTAAATGCTTGTAGATTTTAAATTTAATTTCTTTAGTTCATAATTTACTTAAAAACTGATCAAATAGCTGGACCTTTTTTGGTGGTTAACAGCATATTTAGTTCACCTTTGAACCGTTTTCATTTATAATATTGAAGAGCAGTGGTGGCCCAGTGTTATCGGTCCCCGTTAGGCGCATTACTTTGTGTAATTTATTTCATCACCACTGCTCTCAAAACGGTGAAGGAAAACATCGTGAGGGAACCGGCATGTCCTAGAACCAAAAATTCGAAGACTTGTGACATCTACCAACCCGCACTGGGCCCGCGTGGTGGATTATGACCCACTCCCTCTCACAGAGAGGAGGCTTGAGTCCCAGCAGTGGGAACATTATAGGCTGATGATGATGATGATATTTTTTAACCTCAGATAGGATCTAGTAAACTTTAATTTCTGTTAACTTATGTTCAATCTCAGATCCCAAAAGATGAAAGACTAACTCGAATCTATAGGCTTTAGAAATCAGTTTCTTACAGTCCAAGGTCAAACCAACAAACTTGATGAAAAGCTTCAAATAGATCCTATCAGTTGCGAATCACCGCCAGTTGAATACCGACGAGCCTCGCTAACATCTGAAAAAAAATCTTAAAGCAATTTTAAATCTATCTGGCCTATCTTGATCATTGCAAAGACATTCATTTATAAAGCAGTCGATTCAGAGATCCAGACTGGTATATGTCACAGTTTGGAGATAACTAGTAAACCGACTAGCTCTTTTTGTAAAATCGAGCGAAGTGTTAGGGTTGCCAAATAGTTTTTTTTAAACGTTGTCCATCACTAGCGTGCGAGGATCGAACCCACAAAACGCTGGACACCACTGCTCTCCAAACGGCGAAGGAAGAAAACAAAGACATGTGACATCTGGTCCAACCTGCACTAGATCCCACTAAACCATTTTAACATGCCTGCACTAGCTCACACAAAATTATGCTGCTGGAATACATAATACGTATATGCTTCTCGTAAGGAAAGAGTCCTTATGAGAAGAATATAATATGCATTGTAGCAGAAGTATTATCCCAACATTTAGGCTGATTATGCTATGCTTTGACAACCCTATTTACTGAACAGCAGGCGGTTATCTGAAGAATAGGTACAAAGGACAATGCGTCAAAGTGGTCCAAGTAAGCTATACGTATGAAAATTTTGTGTGATTGTTCATAGCCCGTAATAATATGTAAATAAGAAAAATATTTAAAAAAAATCTAAGTAACCGGATAATAATGTAAATCAGGTCGAAAAGTAATTTAATCCTAAAAAGACATCCACTACGTGTACTGGTAATATGGACCCTTTTGTAAACTCTTTACATTTATGTTGCCCCAGTGAAAAACATAGTATCTCAAATGCTACTGCATGTATTTTTACTAAAAAATGCCTTATGTGGTTATGTTCCGTTTAAAGATATCCATTCCTGTCCCTTCCATGGGATTATTTGGAACTTTATCTGCCCATTACCGTTACACTAATTTACTAGAGGTTGAGTGCAAGATTTACGTGATTTGATTAAAACAACTGAAATAGTTTGGGAACAATCTTGTTGGTTTTCCTATTGTTTTACTATTTTAGCGTCTAGAAGTATGTTATCTTTACATATAATAAAATCGTAGAGCTGTCATTCCTGTACATTGAATATTTTTTTCTTTTTGTATTTTTTTCGAGATAAGGGATCGATTCTGATGCCAAATCAACTTTTTTTTTCTTTCGAAATTTTTTATGTTTTTTTGATTTGATCTATCTCTTAAACTACTGTAAAGTTGTCGATCAAATTTTCCTCAAATATTCCTAATAATATGCTTCTGTTGATAGTTTATGTATCATTACGCTATTTTTCCTGGGAGATAAGCAATTTTAAATTTTGTTGTTTTTATCTGTTTGTTTTTAGTTGGAAGCTAAACCCCTGGATATTATTTAGTCAATTTTTCCCCAAATATTCCTTAAACTGCTCTTCTATTAATAGGATATGTATAATTACGCTATTCCCTTTGGGGGATTAGCAATTTTATAATATGTTGATTTTCAGTCATTTTTGACATTTGTATAAGAACCGCTATTTGAAAACACTGTCAGCGTACTAGCCAGTCTGGTTGGTATCCTGCTTGACTTTCGTGCAAGGGGTCTCTGGATCAAATCTCGCTGTTTCTTTTTTTCACTTTTTGAGTTTTCTTATATTTGTCCTGAGAGTTTCAAATAATTAAAAAAAATGTTTATACTTTTATTTCAATATTATTCGCGATTTTAAATTATTACTATTTTTTTTTTCAATAGTTTTCTAGGATATAAATCTACACTGATTTAAATTGTAGGTAGTAAGTTGAATATTTTTTTAAATTGTAATTGTTTCGAGGTGTGGAATTTTAAAGATTAGAAACAATTGTGTTTATTTATGTTTTGAATTGGTGTTCAAACCAGTGCATAGATTCTGTTTTAAACGACGACAAGTTGTACTCATCGAGTCAGATAAGTAGTTCTTTTTTAGGTATCACGCGGAATGCAAGGGAGAAGAGCAATGCTATCGTACGTTCAATTTGCAGCGATACTGTAAATCAACCCTAAAATGATAGTCTAATGTTTAAAATAAACACGGTTCTTTGAAATTAATGTCGCTCAAATAAGGACGTTTCCTATGCAAACTATGTTAGATATAACTACCTAGATATAACATTATTGATCTAAATTAATAATAAAAATGCAAGTATGTTTGTTTTTTACCTTTTCACGCATTACTACCTACTGAATCGATCGTCCCATTTAGCATATACGTTGTCAGGAGTATAGATACGGATATAAGGTATCTTACATCCCGAATAACAGAAGAGAGCTGTTGCCGAGAAAACAATTACGTTCATATTCCAGATGGCGCCACACGATCCGTATTGTTTCTCAAATTCTAAAATAACGCAAGCGAAGCCGCGGGCAAACACTAGTCATTAATAAGTTAATTTAATTAAATGATAGTGTTAAAAACAACCACAAAAAAGGGTAAAATAACCTACAAAACTTTTCTTTCGGAAGTCGGTGACTTTTTTTATTAATTTCATTGTCTCTTTTGCCACCGACTTCCGCAAGAAAAGTTTTGTAGGTTATTTTACCCTTTTTTGTGGTTGTTTTTGAAGGCGGTCACATTTTTTTTGAAAAAGTTTTTATTTTACTCTTTTTTGTTTAAATATTCAACCTAATTCTTGTCAAATACATCATTTTCTTACATGTGCACTAGAATTTTGTAATCCGTAGCACCGGTAATAACATCGTTAACATCTCTTTCATTCATTTCCTATCTCAAAAACTGCTGATTTTGAAAAATGCCGATTTTGATGAAATTTGCAGTATTCCCTAAGTTGAAAGATACCTAGTACAACAAAAAAAGAATTACTTAATTCGGACTTGTAGTTCCGGAGATATGCGAACACGAACATAATTTTCATACTTGAGGAGTTGTACCTTCCATCATCAGCTCAGCTACATGAGATGATGATTTCCATACGCAAGTACTTGTATTACTTCATAGAATTTGCGAAAAATTATGTGTTAGCCAATAAAATTTGAGGGTTGCCCTTGATTTCTCCAAGATCCAATCATCAGATCCTAAAATGGTGACAATGGGACCACACGGGAAGCACCAGCTTTCGAATAAAAAAAGAATCATGAAAATCGGTTCACCCAGTCGCAAGTTATGAGGTAACAGACATAAAAAAAAATACAGTCGAATTGATAACCTCCTCCTTTTTTTGAAGTCGGTTAAAAAGTCTACACATCTTTCTACATAACTTGTTTAGAAACAAAAGAAAATATTAGAAAGCAAATAATTATTTTAAAGGCGAGAGTGCTGTTCTCCAGGATTCTAAAATTAAATCCCGAGCATAGCGAGGTACAAAAAAATGCGGAACGACTTTCTCGCGTTTTTTTTTTTTATTTTCACCAACTTTTCTTTTCTGCAATACAAATATTCCTACGCGGTTTGAAATATAACTACTATTACTAATTATGGTAATCCACATTCACTTATTATGGCAATCACAATATTCACATTCCAATTTCAAATCACTTTTAGTCCCTAGGGATTAATGAGCTTTAGTTCCTGTTTACGAAGAATAAACTGGGTCTGTTTGAATAGATGTAATAAAAAGAATATTTCGCAATAATTTTTATTTATGTCGTTATTATATTTATTGGGTACTATTGGTTAAATTATCGTGATAAATCCCGTCGATAAACGCTCTCTAACAAACAAAACAAATAAATATTCCAAATAGAAATATAATTCTGCCAAAGCCAAAAATACGGCCTATCATACCAATTTGCCACAAAATATAAGAAAAGTTGAGTCGCAAATCAGGAGTAATCCTCTTGTGAATTAGTTGCGACATTTTTATATTATTATACAAAGCTTTCTCTTTTACATCCAGATTTTGTTATGGTAAGGAGATTTTTGGAAACAATTAAACGTGATCCTAAATCAGTGTTATTTTCGACGAGTTTTTTGTTATTGACTATCAAAATTGTATCTAATTCATGATATTTCTGCCCTGCCTGGAGCGCAAGAGACCACTATTGTGTAATAGGCTTTTACTGATTAAAAATCCAGAATGTTCCTTGGTGCCCTTTGCGTTTCAGAGCTGCGTTGTCTTTGTAATACGGTCTCGAGACGGGGTATGTATTTGTGTTGAATTTTATTTTGACATAAGTACAACAACTTACAGCCTGGCCGCATACATCAGTTTTCCTGATCAGGAATGATTGTACGGAAAGTTATACAAATGTGTGTGACAGACATGCACAAACATTTGAATGAATTCATTGTGTACGGATAGAAAACGGATCAGGTTTCCTGATCAGGAAAACTGATGAATGAGGCCAGGCTTACTCCAAGTACTTCACATGAGACGAGGTTACGAAAACGATGATGAGGGACTCTCAATTGCATCTTTTGCGTAACAAAAATATAAGTTGCTTTGTTACTTTAAAGGTGGGTTGTGAGACTGTCTTGGGTCACTGAAATTTCTATGCAGGCTACCTTGGCCCTGGAACGCAAAGGATAAATGAAAAACATAGTGCACAAACTCAGTAAGAGTCTGACAGTCGCTAACGATGGGAGGAGTGACTCGTTTGATGATTTTACCAACCAAAAAAAAAAGGTTTTTAAAAAAACAATATATACATGTCCCAGAACCTTCCCCATTTTTTTCGTCAGTCAAAAAAGGATATAAAATAAAATATTATTTATATTTATTTACTCAAAAATGTTACAATAGGGTGTGGGACACTGGATCCCGCACTAGGATGCCCTGTGTTGCAGGATATTACACAGCATTCGTTTGTTTAGATTTAACTCATGTAGTATTCAAGTTATAGCCTTCAATTAAATGCTACACTCTCAAATTTTTCCTGTATTTTATGGCGATTGAAATCCAATTCCCCGCTAGTTTTTCAAACCAAACTGCGTCACGGCCAAAACTAGAAACAAATTGAAATCTGCGTCAAACCAATTTGAAATGGACGTGTGATTTGACAGGCTGTTTGGAAAGAAAAATAAAAACAGTTGTAGGTATCCATTTACCTAGATAGCCGGGCCTGTCAACAAAGTATCAGGCTGTACAATAAACATCTCTTGAATAAGTGAACATTACTTTGTGTCTGTGTATAAACCTTTTGTATTTATGTATAATTATAGTAACACCAAACTGTAAACACTCAGGTGATTTTAATTGAATACCTAGTGATTTTCTCGTAGAATTAGTAATTGATATTATAAATACTACTATACTCGTAACATTATATTTTTTCGATAAAATTTATTCTATATTCAATTAGTTAAGAAAACGTTTGTATCAAAATTATATTGCAACTACTTAAAAGAAAGAGAAAAAATGGACCACGGGCAAAAATGTATGGAGGCTGCACCATCGCTCAACAGCGATGAAACCTATCATCCCAAATGAAAGCTTTGAGGATGTTATGCATTTCTTATTATGGCAGTTAAGTCGATTTCGAGCGCCAACAAGGTGATTTCGAGCATCAAAAAATTTTTCCATTACCTAACCTAACCAGTGGCAATATTCTCCAAGAGATTTGAAACAGGTGTCAATCGAAGCGTGAGGTAGACACGATATACTTTTACTATGGCGACATTCTTCAAATATGTAAGGTTTACCTGGAATGCCTGAAAATGTCAACCTATCCTGTGGCAATATTCTCCAAAGGATTTAAAACAGGTGTCATTCGAAGCGTGTCGTAGACACGATATACTTTTACTAAGGCGACATTCTTCAAATGTCTAAAGTTTACCTGGAATATCTGAAAATGTTGACCTAACCTAACCTGTGGCAATATTCTCCAAAGTATTTAAAACAGGTGTCATTCGAAGCGTGTGGTAGACACGATATATTTTTACTATGGCGACATTCTTCAAATGTCTAAGGTTTACCTGGACTATCTGAAAATGTCAACCTAACCTAACCTGTGGCAATATTCTCCAAAGGATTTAAAACATGTGTCATTCGAAGCGTGTGGTAGACACGATAAACTTTTACTATGGCGACATTCTTCAGATATGTAAGGTTTACCTGGAATACCTGAAAATGTCCACATAACCTATGGCAATATTCTCAAAAGTATTTAAAACAGGTGTCATTCGAAGCGTGTAGTAGAGGACAATCGTTAACCCGTTAAACTGCGGGTCTCGACCTGGGTTTAGAACTCCCCCATTTTGTTGGACAGAAACGTACTTGAAACAGTTGATACAAGACGCGACGCCGTCTTGAGTCTATTTCGATGGGAATAATCTATTACTTTATACCCCATTGCATAAAGTTGAAAATCTATCAAAGATATAGTAATAATCGTTTTCGTTTTTCTACTAGTATTTACTAGATTTTCAACTTTATGCGATGGGATAGCCACTGCTGAACGTTAATGATTTTCGCTTGCCGTTTGGCTACAGACTCTGGACTGTTGACGGCGGCTGAAACAAGGCGTCGTCTGTATCTACCCCTAGCTGTTAGTTAGCTTCCTTTACCTTTCCGTAGTTTTATTTTGGGACATTACGTTTCGGAATAGGTATATACAATAAAACAATACAAAATATTTTAAAATATGCTATAGGTATACACTGGTTTAAAATTCAATAACATGGAAGTCAAAAGTCGCGAAGTGAATTAAAAATCAAAACCAAAGTATTCTGAGGTAAGATGTCAGATTGAAAAGAGCAGAGATAGAACTGCTTAAAAACTTACATGACTTATAAGTGCAAGAGTTTGCCAAGGACATCTGGGTAGCTACTATTAGAACTTGTTGATTGACCATTGCAATAATACGCATAACTTTTATGTACGACACCTGTTTCAAATCCCTTGGAGAATATTGCCACAGGTTAGGTTAGGTTGACATTTTCAGATATTCTAGGTAAACCTTACACATCTGAAGAATGTCGCCATAGTAAAAGTATATCGTGTCTACCACGCGCTTTGAATGACACATGTTTCAAATCCCTTGGAGAATATTGCCACAGGTTAGGTTAGGTCAACATTTTCAGATATTCCAGGTAAACCTTAGACATTTGAAGAATGTCGCCATAGTAAAAATATATCGTGTCTACCACACGCTTCGAATGACACCTGTTTCAAATCCTTTGGAGAATATTGCCACAGGTTAGGTTAGGTTGACATTTTCAGATAGTCCAGGTGAACCTTACATATCTGAAGAATGTCGCCATAGTAAAAGTATATCGTGTCTACCTCACGCTTCGAATGACACCTGTTTCAAATCCCTTGGAGAATATTGCCACAGGTTAGGTTAGGTAATGGAAAAATTTTTCGATGCATGAAATCACCTTGTTGGCGCTCGACTTAGCTGCCATAATAAGAAATGCTTAACATCCTCAAAGCTTTCATTTGGCATAGGTTTCATCGCTGTTGAGCGATGGCCCAAAATGACGCAAGGTCCTTTCAAAAGTATTCATTTATATATTTCAAGAATATTCACAGTTTTATGTTTTCTGTACAACGAGAGCTATAGAAACTACAGTTTGTCTTATATAGATTTGCAACTTAAAAGTTAAAAATCTATTTTATAACTGTTATTTCGACGACGAGGTCAAAGACAGCGACTAAGAGAATAACATTGCCGATCTCTCGCTGTACTGAATCGCATAGTTCCTTTAGAGCATCTAGTTTGATCTGTATATACTAAACTATTTGTAAGGCCGAGACCCCACCAAAGCTGTGGTAGTCGAGACGTGTTTTGAACAACCAATAGAATTGCATTGCCGGAGTGGAGCTGTGGCAATAACGCAATTCTATTGGTTGTTCAAAACACGTCTCGAATCGCACGGCTTTGGTGGAGTCTCGGCCATAAAAATCCCACGAGATTTTTAATGATTGCTTTTTAATCATTGGTTAAAAATTTAAAGGATCTTAACAAATAGTTTGCTTAACCACTAATCAAGCTCGCTCCTTAATCGTTGTGCGTACAATCGTACATTGGCCGTCATTACTGAAACGTCAGTTTTATTCAGATTCTATATCCGAGTGATTAAAATCTTTCTGTCTCCCAGATAAATTCTTTCAAACGTAAATGAATGTTGTTCTAAGTAATTTGTGTTAAACCTGATCCTATTTATATCTTGAGCGATTTGATTTGACATGTTTACTTGGCTTTATTGATCATCGGTTTGATAATCAAACAGTGTTTATTTAGATTAATTTAAAACAACATTTCTTGATTATTGGTTTCAATTTATGAATAAAACGTCTACGTGTGTGAAAGGAACAGGATTATCAATCATAATACAATGAGCAATAGCAATTATGGCACAAAATTCCAGCTGGGCAGGCAACTCCACCTAGGTTTCCATGCGAAATATCAATTAGAATATTCTCATTGGCAGTGCAAGGGTGTCGACCCTTAAATTTCGTGTACATTATGAAGTTACCTATATTGAATAGCGACTCTATGGATATCAAGGCTATCGCCTCTACAGTGTCAAAAAAAAGATTAGGTACATTTTAAACAGTTTTTCTTATATGCTACATGCTGCGACATATTTAGCTACGGAAACACATTGAAATAGAAAACTACCTTGGAAAACAGTTAAAAACTCACTGTCTGGATACTTATATCTTTCGCTGACTGTACGTGTCATAATGTTGTCTTCTCCCCTGATTATTTCAAGAAGTTTCTAGAGCGGAAAGGAAGTCATAAAATTGAAGTTGGTAAAACTTTGTTTGACGTCACACTTAGCTCACTAGCACAGCAAGTAATCTTGCTTCCAACCGACTGCCTTCATGAATGAAGTATATTTTTCTTGAAAACACTTCCTCTACTTATTTCATATACTCGGAGAGATCTTCACGTGAAGTAAGAAAAATACTGTGGAAAATTTTTATTTTAATTTACTAAATGATTTCTTTTAGTAAATTCAAATTTTTCAAGTGATTATTTTTTAAAGTGTTTTGTAGGTTTAGTAAGTTCTTATCTAAAGTATTATATTTCATTTATGTGCAGTGGTGGCCCAGTGGTATCGGTCCCGATTTACCAACAACACCAATCTGCACTGCCCGCAGGAGTGTCCCCCCTTCTCACAGAGAGCAGGCCTGTATCCCAGCAGTGGGAACATTAATAGGCTGATGATGATGATGATTTCATTTATAGATTAATTAATACAGAATGAAAGGCCTTTAAGAAATCAAGCTAAAGGACTTACATTTTTTTTTGTGTTTGTTTCAAAATGTGAATGTATCTCATTGCAGATTGTTCATATCAAGAAATTTCGTAAGAAACTATGTTCTGCAAGATATGGCGATGATTTCAGCCGTAGCGGTTCCAGTACAAAAATACCGAATTTATTTCAGCTAGCTGCCAACAAGGCAACTTTTCACAAAATCCGCACTATAACGTACACAATATTTCGTATAGTTTCCCGTAGGTTATGCCAAGAAATGGAATAGCATTACCAAATAGATAAATTACATAAGTTATGCGTAGCTGTTGCAAATCCTGCCAATTTTGGGTATACTTGCTTTGGAACCAAAGTACTCCCGGAGGGAAAAGCTTCGGAATGTTCTACTTAATTCACTTTGTTCGTAACCGGATTCCTGCCAAAATGCTCTCATGATACAAGGAACTGTGATTAGTCTCTCCGCAACAGAACTAGAACTTACTATGTCTAAAGTTCTAGAAACTTTCGTGGCAAGAGTCTTGTGAAACCTGAACACGCAATTTGAGCAAATAATGTGTTAGTGTTCAAAATTAGAACAGTTTTACGCTGGAAATTAATCGTTTATCACGGTTCGGCATCAGTGACGGTAATTATTCAGCGATCGACTTTGCCTATTCAAGTCTATCACGAGCAGCCGTCAAATACAAAGAGACGATATTTGAATTGAGATTGAATATTATTTTGGGAGTTAGGGTGACTTGGCCTGTATTTCATTGATGTTTTAAAAGGCAACGTTTCAGGTAATTTATTTCAGACCCGGAACAACAACTTGTAGATCTTACATACGTTCGTTTTCTGTGGGAATCAAAACCCGCGACACTTAGTGCAAAAATGGTCAGCCGCTCCGCCATTTGTGCCGTCTAAAACAGTTATATGAATTATCAGTCAGTCGCCATCTTGCACTATCTCATTTCTAAACAATTATAGGATCAAATTCAAAACACACATAATAGGACAAAACACAAACAATATCTCAAGTCTTTGTCATTTCATTTACTACATTCGGGAACATAAAACATTTTTCATTAACAAAAACCATTTCAATATTCTCAGAATTCTCATCTTGACAATCAACTTTGTCTTCATCATTATTTACGTTATATTCCAAATAAACACACGAAGGAAATTAAGGGGAAGTTAGGAGGGTTCCAGTGGCCCCCATTTCTCCCTAGTCCCGCAGCCACACTACTGGTACTTTTTCCTTTTGTGAAAGATCAACATTTGCTTTGTCATTCTGTTTGTTTGAGCACAGGTGACGAGATTTGGGTCATTTGGGAAATACAGCTTTGTACGTTTGCTATTAATTTAATTAGACTTTGGTGAATGTAGCTGCACCAACGGTTTGTACATGCTTAGTTTTCCGTTTTAACAAATATGTATTTCAAGTTTTGTCCCGTAGTAAAAGATGTTCATAAGGATGAATACAATCATCCCCAAGTTTAAGGCAAGCAAATCTAATATTGTACAATAATCGTAATTTCCAAACAAATTCGAGTTTCCTAACTTTATTGAGTGGAATTCATTTGATCAATGAAATACTCCAACAAAACCCAAAAAGTAAACCGACAATAAAATTATTTTCAAATCAAACAAAGCCGGGTCTGTGTTATTTGAAAATCCAAATAACACAGACCCGAAATACCAACCCTTCCGCAAAAAGTTTTCACCAGAACTTTATTGTAAAACCAATCAAAAACTCGTTTGCAAATCACTAATCCGAAGCCGATAAGCCGGCACTTGTGGTAGTAATACATCACAGTGCTAAACCACACCTGCGTGCCCACAAGGCACATTAATTTAAACCTCCGCGGATAAATTTTGATAAATTAGATCACTTTCTCAAATACCAATTGAATTGCTGTCCAATTGATTGATTGCATTTTACTTTCTTTCACACTCCACTGAAAAATCCACCTAAGCTTTTTAAGAATAGGGTCGTAAACTTAACGGGAAGATTTGAAGAGGGTGAGAACACCTGTGTTTTGATTAAGGAGCCAGTTTACAGGATATTCAGGAGTCATAGTGTCGGGCAAAGTTGAGCAGTTTATCTTTGTCGCTGTTTGAGAAGTGCTTTGAGCTTTACGAGGACATGTTAAGTAAGGACGACGGAGTTGATTTAGGTCCAGTTATTGGGTTAGTTGTTGAAGCTAATAATGATATTGCCGAACGGTTATATTGATCTTATAGTGACCATGTAGCTACTGGGATAATGTCTTGTTTTCACTTTATTATTATAGCTGAAGTATTCAGCCGCACAGGCCGTTCTGCCGGATTAAGCCGCGCTTGCCGAGGTTGGTCTGTGGATAGGTGGCCATCTGTCATTGCAAATTTCCTGCGTGTCTCGGAAAGCATGTATAGTCGTTGGTCCCGGCTGTCATTTGTAGATCTTTGATAGTGGTTACTGTAAAATCAGAAGCTCTAAAGTCTGACAATCAGTCTTGACCAATGAGGTATCGTATTACCTAGTTACTGGGTTGTGGAGGGCCGACAGGCAGTCGCTCCATGTAAAATACTGGTACTCGGCTGCATCTGGTTTGACTGGAAGCCGAACCCAATATAGTCGGGAAATGATGATGAAGTATCATAATAGAAAACTTTTTGAAATCTTTCTGTCTGTTGCTAAATAAAATTTAATTTAAAAGAAGTGTGATGTTGGATTTAGATAAACATTAAGTGCGCGAGTGAAATGTGGAGCTAAGAGCAAAATGTAGAATAAAAAATGGGCGTAGTTAAAACCAAAAAAGATCCAATCTACAATCCGGATTGGGTCGTTTTCATTTAACTACATCCATATTAAACTTTGCTGCGCGAGTAGGAATCGCTGACGACATTCTTGGATATAAAACATTTATCTTTTGTATCATTCACTGACATATAAAACAATTCTGCTCAAACATAGCTAAGCAACATTAACATGTTTTTATTACGCCAGCAGAATTCCTAAACGTTCCTAGAACCAATTTCAGAACGTAGGTCCCAAATGAAATCATCCGAATACAAATTCATGTTTTCTTGTTGTTTTTCTTTATTTTGTGGAAGTATTAGTATTCTTTTCCGAAGCCAATGACAAATGGCTGTTATGTGTGAACGATTTTCAGAGATTCTTGGGTCGTCGTGAATCTTGGTTTACTTAAAAAATAATACAAGTCATTTTTTTGTCGTCTAAGCAAAAAATGTTCGAGAATATTTTGCTTCATTATTGAATATTATAATGAAGCGAAACTTCATATCAATAATTGGAACGTGAAATTATCTTACGAAAAGTCTAACCAAGTTAGCCCCTTCGTAAACTAGGTTACGCAAATCTTTGATACCTACCTTACGACTTTGATGTCCAGGTGACTATCGAAATACATAGGAATCGCGTCAATGGATACCGAAGTCGTAAGGTATCGGAGACTTGATTCGCCTAGTGTAAGAAGGAGTTTATTGAGTACCTTGTATCCATACCCAAATAACCCGTAACCCCTTCTATATACGAGTATCGTCAAAGTTAGCCATTTCGTCGGTCGAATCACGAAAGGGCGTATCTGAGTTTTACCAAATTTTTCAGGAGAGCCATTTTTTATAAAATGTACAACTGTTAAGCGTCGTAACATTTTACCTAATTCTTATATAAGGTTTATAGAATACTCGTTTTGATTAATGGTAAATACAGTTTATATATTAAATTAACTTTTTATGTAAAATAGTTGGCTGTGGAGGTATTCGATATTTGTTTTAAAAAAGTTTTAAATTAAAGGAATAGTAGATTCCCCTTAGACTAGGGGAATCTACTGGGGTGCTATGACAGGAAACCTCCACGTGCGCCCGTGGACTGGAGTTCCCTCTCGGATACGTCCGGGGGGAAGACCAGTTTTTCGGGCCGGTGCACCCTGGGATGCGGGCAAAAACTCTTCCTTAGGCACTGTGTGCCTAAGTGGTCTCTTTTCCCGTATGCGAATAGCCTGTCGTGTGGATGCTCCAACGCGTGTCCCTCTGATCAGCAGAGGGCACAGCGGCGGAGCGGGCTTGCGGACGGTGAGTGATGGGTAGCTCGCCGTCCGACCAAGGACCAAGCCCGGGTCGGTGGCGCGTCGTGTTTCGCGCCAAATGCCTGCTGGGGTCGCGGGTTTTTTCTTAACCCAGGTTACCGTGGCCCCGGAACGTAAAGGGCATAGGAAGGAACATGGGTGGATTTTAGTCAGTAAAAGTCTGACAGTCCCTTCCGCCACACCCAGGGCGGGAGGACTCATTTGATGATTTTACCACCTAAAAAAAAAAAAAAAAAAGGGAATCTACTATTCCTTTAATTTAAAACTTTTAGACTACCCTTCGCGCACTCATAAGTCATTAAATACTGCAATTTTGATTACGCTTTTTCGTGACATGATAAAACTTGACATCTAGAATTCAATTTTGTTGGTTGCGCCCTTTCGTGATTCGACCGACGATTTGTGTGTAGACATGAGAAACAAACTCAATTTATACTTTTATATTAGTACCTTCGTGGTTATTTGAATTTCCTAACTTCATTATTAAATTCACAGCAATCTACTGGGTGATAATTTTCTTCATTTAGACGGGATTATAACGGTCGCTTTCAAATTAACATTTAAAATTAGAATGTAAATTAAATCTTTTTTCAATTGGTTTCCCGAGTTAATGAAACTGTGAAAAAAGGCACTTAAGTAATATTTATTTTGGACAAAAACGTATCATTCAAGAGAATGGTAGAATAAAATGACAAAAGTGTTCAATTCATCAAGATAAAGTTTTCTTCAAAGCAAAAGAGACGTAGCTTTTGAAAATGGCGAAGACAAACAATTTGAACATAACAGTAAATATTTAAGAGATCATAATATTTAGTCTTTCCACTCATTTTGGTAACAATTTCACTCTAAAACACTAATTAAACATAATTGTTTCAAATTAAACTGCTTTATATGTTTAACAGAGCGAGACAACCGTTTCACTGCAATTGAATTAGAATAATACTTAATTGTCTTTCATAATAATAATTATTCACGTATCGTTCGAGATCAAAATAAAATGAACATCGATTTTCCTTTTCGATTCGATTGTTTTAATGTTTCTGAACCGATATGAACAAAACTTTAAACACATAAAGCAGAAACATATACTTCTACAATGTCAATGTAGAGAGCATACATAAGACAGTCCCCCAAAGCGCCCCCCCTTCGAAACTTCCTAGTGTTTTGGCTGGGAAGAAGAAGTGGCGGAACAAACTCCCCAGCAACACATCTGTCTGTACGGTTAGAAGAACCAAGATTTATACAATTTAATAGAACATTCACATTATACATCATAGAGATTACACCTCAATCGTGACTAGAAGGCACATAAATAAAAAAAGCTTCTAATTTATCGGTAACACTCTTTTTCGAAAGTGCTTTCTCCTATTTCTTAGACCTGTGCTTATGCTTATGGGTTAACTATAATCGGTTCAGAAATTTCGGAAAAAAGTAAATTGTTAAACTTTTATGAAATGTTAAAGGCGTACATTATAATATAATAATAATATAATAATATAATATAATATTCCACAACTATCACACAACGCCATCTAGTCCAAAGCTAAGCAGAGCTTGTGTTATGGGTACTAGACAACTGATAAACATACTTATATATTTCTAAATACATACATATTATAGATAAATTACACCCAGACACAGTACAAATGATTGTGCTCATCACACAAACATTTGTCCTGGGTGGGAATCGAACCCACGACCTCCGGCATAGCAATCAGGGTCACTAACCACTAGACCAACAGGCCAGTCTACAGTCAGTTTATCTGCTACTTCAGAACTTGTTAAATCCTAAATTCCATAAAATGTTCCAAAGTGAGCTGAAACTCTTTACTTATTGTTACAACACACATAGCTCGGAGACTTAATTCCGTACATTACCTTTTATCAAAGATTTCGAGGATAAAAGATTAATTTTGGGATGGAGTTGAGATTAAACTTGAATTATTAAATATTGCTTTTAATAGAACTTGGCTTTTCTTAAAGTGGTTTTGAATTAATTTAGTTGTAATATTGTTATGTTTTATATTAGGGTCATTGTGGCCCATTGGTACCAACCCCAAGTTAAAGCCCGTTTACACGATGCATGAACTTACATGGAAGTTTGACTACATTGCAGTACCTACCTATTTGTTTCATCAACTGAATTCATGGTCCATTGACAGTCCGCAGTGTATTCAAATTTGAGTGCAATTTCTTATATCGTTTATTGTGACTTTACGAATCGTGGGGTTTGAACATAACTAGTTTTATAATTTAATTTTTCTCATCACCACGTATCAAAACGGTGAACGAAAATATCGTGACGAAACTGGCATTTCCTTGAACCATAAAATTTTATACTGGGCTCGCTTGGTGGATTATTGTCCTCTCGCAATGCGGAGGGCCTATGTGTTAGACTTGGGAACATTATAATTATGCAGATTAATCTATACCTATACATACACGAAAGTAAAAGATCACTCACTCCCTCACTGGAATCACTCATTGATCACGAAATCACAGAAACTACAACTTTCAAATGCATGTTATTTTTAGTATACAATGTATGTATACTATTGCGTTATTTTGCCACTATTTTCGTCTTGGTGAAGTATCAATAATTATGGTCACTCACTGTATTTATTTTGGGTGAAATACTTTTCTCGCCATTCGAAGTCCTGCATTTGATGGTCTATCGATGACGTGACATTTACGAAATTGTGGTGCCTCATCCACAAAAACAAAAATCAATAGTTGAAGTCTAATATTCTAAGCTTGACAAAGCTTGAAAAGATTAAGATTTATTTATTGTGATGGCGTGGGATAATAAATACAATTTTACATTAAAAATGAGATCAAGTAGGTAAATAACGTAGGTACTACAAAATTTCTAATTCTGCCAGAGCAAAGGCAAAACATGAACGAAGTTTTGTTTTTGACTTCTTTTCTTATTTAGCCCAACAACTACCTAGTAATTCCTAGGCAAAGACCTTAAAAAAAAATCTAGTTGATTATTAGGTTTTTTCAAACTGCTCGGTAACGATTTCAAACCATATTTCTTAATAAGAGACCACTTTATTTATATTCTCTTCTTCTACCCCCAGGTACTTATAGCTGCAAGATGTGAATAGCCACAACATGGAGGAAGAATACTGTTACAACTGCAGCCTCTATGCTGAGATCAATGACACCGTGTTCAGGAACATCTCCAAGAATGAGACGACAATCAACAAGTTCTATTTTTATCAGGTGAGAGCAGAACAAGAGACAATGGCTTTCTTTAAAAAAATTTAGCATATTGTAGAGAAATAATATTTACAGACTAAATACAAAGACTGGCTAATAGCAGCAATCGGCACCTTTTCGTAGGCACTAATTAGGCAGGGGCCACAAAGTGGCAGTATCAAGTACTTAACGAAAATTTTATATTAAACGAAAATATATTTTAATTGAGCATGAATAAGACGAGCTATCTCCTAATTTATAAAAGAAAATCATCAGTTTACAAATCAAAGCAGCGCGTTGCTGACCGGTGGCGTGTCGACAAAGTATGTAAAAGAAAAGCTCAGAAAAATACATGAACCCTAAAAAATAACACTCCTTTTTTATTTTATATAAAATAATCTCATATATTATTATTATATGAGATTATTTTATAAAATTTTAACCTGTCGAGACAAAATTTTGATTAGAGTCTTGCCTAACTTAACTTAACTTTTAACATATTTTGTAATATTAGCACCTCGTTTTACCCACGTCTAGTCGGAAATGATCCCTCACAAACCTAATTCCGGGATAAAAGGTAGCTTATATTGTATTCCCTATAACTATCTATACCAATGCTTTTAACAAAGATCCGCTAAACCGTTCTCGCGTGATAGAGTTATTATCGGAAATGTATGATATATAGGAATTTTACACAATTCCTAGGAAATGTACTTATGCAATTCCGTAGCAAATAACTACGGAATTATAATTGAAAACAGGAAATGTACTAAAAAGTGTTTTATGTGTGGCGGAATATGAAGAGCTATAATTGTTTACGTTTTATAATATCTGTAAAATACCATATTTCAGGTGAATAAATGATTCTGATTCTGGCTCCTATTTCAGCGTGTAAGGTTTGAATTAGGTAAGATTCACACCAATCGGCCGGACTCGGCGGCATTTCACAATGCGGTAAAGACACGAAAGGAAACGTCGCTACGTGTCGCGGAATGCCGACGGAGATAACTTTGCAAGCAAATACGAACTGTATTTACTCGTGATAGATTTCAATGTTCTTTAAGGTATTGTAAATTGCCGCCGTATCCGGCCGGTTGGTGTGAATCTTACCTTAGAGTAACCTAACCAAATTGAACCTAGGCGTGTCCAGGATTTGTTGATGCCTTTGAAAATAGACATCGAGGTTCGGCTTGATTAAGTTTAACACATTTCCGTGCAATTTTAGGAATCAAATACATTTCCTAGGAATTCTATACAATGACTGTAATTACAAACATTTTCGTTAACAGAGCAACACACCTTTGCATTCGTGATATTAGTAAGATCGTAAAGAATTAATGTTTTTACTTTATTTTTATTAAAAATTGCTGAAGGTTTAATACGTTATTAAATTTGTCAAAATTGACAAGTTTTTCAACTTTCTATTGTTTTCAAGAAACATGAACTTTCCCTTAATGAATTTACTCATTAAAGCGCGTGTCATTAAATCTAATGGCCTGTCAAACTGTCGCGGCAATAAAATAATAAATAAATGAACATGATATGTTACCAATGGGTGGAAAACGGGGTGAAAGAGGGGTGAAAGGGGTTGAAGTTAATTGTGTGTACTAACATAAAAGGGGTCTTAGCGACGCGACGTTTTCTATTTTGTTTTTGACTTTGACTGTAGCTAAACTTATGTTATGTTTCAAGAAGTTTTGATTATAAGGGTTTTAAACTTCATTTGTGGTGGTAAAAAGTAATTGTGTCTAGAATTTTGTTTTCTGAATTTAACATAAACAAATTAATATTTTTGATAAAGTATACAATTAAAGATAAAATTGTTAATTGATTTTTATTAATATAAATACAAAAGGAATCATGAGAACGTCTGTAAAGGACACCGTGGGCCTGCGACGCAAAGGACAACTGAATAGGGAGGGATTTTAACTCGTAATAGTCTGACAGTCCCTGATCCACACAAGGCGGGAGGAATCATTTTATGAAATATCTATCAAAACAAAAGACAAAGTTAACTTAGAAAGATAAAAAAAGATGTACGGAACTTACTATAAAAAGTTGGTATAAAAAAGCCATGACCAAATTTCCCCAAACATGTTTCGTAAATAAATTAAAAACACACTAAAAAACCTAATCAGCTAAATTCATTAAGGCAGAGTGCAGGATTAATTACAAGAAGCGTTCTCCAAACTAAAGTATGGGTCTAGACTTACTCTCCATTTTCTAGTTTATTTAAGACTGGCTTAATTTAAAGGCTATGAAACTAGTTTCGTATAAAGAGCCTTTGTTGTAATGTATATCATTGTATCGCTAGAGACTAACTGACATTCTTATTAGATTTTTAATTTATTGGTACAGTCAACATGCCTATTATAAAGAATTGTCTTTATAATATTTTCCTTGAAAAAATGTGGGATATCTTCCGTGATTATTATGTTTGCTTGAGTTCTCGATATTTCGATGCTGCGCCGCACTGTTGCAAGCGCCATGTGATGGCGGGTTGAGTCAACCCGCGATTATGGCAAACATTAAACACAGTGACAAATATTTAATCACGGAAGATATCCCTTAAGTAAGTGACATTTTAAATTTAGAGACAATCCGTGAAAGCGTAAAACAGTGTTTTGTTCATTTGTGTACAGTCAGCACAATTGGCGATACTATGGGTGCTGCTGGTGACGATCGTGGCTGGCAACGCCACGGTTGTGCTGGCACTGCTGCTGACCAAGACCAGAAAGAGCAGGATGAACTTTTTCATCATGCAGTTGGCAATTGCAGGTTAGCTTGTACTTATTTTTAATAATCTTGACATTCTTTAGGCTGAAGCTACACTAGGCCGCGACGCGTTTCGTACACATGAGCGATTAATGGGCTGTTGTAAGTTGCCACAAGAATAATTCCCCACGAAAAAAAATAGCCAAAGATTCGTGTTGTTTTTTTTTTTTTTAATTGAATTATTGTACAATCGACAAAGTTAAATCAAGACCCACCATAATCTTATTTTCTTACAAACATTCAAATACAATTAACTCCTCATTCGCGTAAACATACATATCCATGAAAACAACTCTGATCTTTGTTATTTTGACGGATGCAAACGATTTATTGTCAAAATGGGTCATGATTCAACTTTGATTTTACATTCTACCCGCTTTTTTCCGGACGGGTAGGTATAGCAGAATTATTATATTATAAAATCCAGACCAAAACTACCGAAAACGAGGACACAATGTGGAATTTGAACAGAAAGTACTAGAACAGGATCAAAACTTTTTTCGAAGCGCATTATTTTTGTGGCGAACTTACAGTTACAATAAGTCAAATAAATGATCACATACATGTCTACACCGTACATCAGCTGTCACGAAACCTATCACATTTTCGACTTTTTCATGCCATCTTTCCAAGAATTTTTTTTTATTAAAATCACGACTTAACAATTATTATTTTTTCAAATCAATGGGAATTTTCCAGATTTATTAGTGGGACTAATAAGTGTTTTGCCGGATCTAATACAACGGATCACGATCACGTGGCTGGCTGGATCAATCACGTGCAAGATGATGAAGTATTTACAGGTAAGCCCTGCGGCAATAGATAAATTGATGTTACCTATAATAAATCGGGCACACCGCAATCGCGGCGGTAAGACCCCTCTTTGAGGGATAGCTGGAAAGGTGCCACGGTGTCCTCACCTTCCGCCAGACGAAGGTACTCACCGGACACGGATGTTTCGGGAAAAGTTCTAAACGCGTCCTAGTTGTTAGTTTAAAAAGTTTCTCTATGCGTCAAACATCTACGCGGGCATGCGCGTTATCCGACCATGGACCATGCCCGGGTCGACGACACGCTGTGTTCCACGCGCGCCTCAAGGAGTGTCAGCATAATGACGGAGGGACCTTTATAGGGCCAAAGTCTGCCTGGGAAGCGAGACTCACGAACTACCGTGACCCCGGAACGTAAAGGGCTATTGAAGGACCGTGGATTTAGTCAGTACAAGTTAGACAGTCCCTCCCGCTCTGCCCAGGGTGGGACGACTCATTTGATAATTTTAACATGCTGAAAGCTGTATATAATTTACCTTTATTGTGAATATTTTGTTCAGACAAAATGGAATTTTTGGAAGTCTTAAAAGATGTTCTTATATTTCACCTTAATTATGTTATAAATGCTGCTTGATCGTGTAATAGAGGCACGTGTAAATCTTGAGATATTATGGGAAGATGTGAAAAGTAAAGAATTTTCGGAAGAAAATAGGATTATTGACAACGAATGAAATGGATAGCAAGAAATCCTGCCAAATTGGCAATAGCTATCAAAGTATTTCTTATGTATCTAACTAACTCGGCGGTAAGACCCCTCTTTGAGGAGTGGTTGGAGAGAAGTCATGGCGTCCTTACCTTCCGCCTGACGCAGGTCCCTACCGGGCACGGGTGCTTCGGGAGGTACCTGTGTCTAATGCGGAAGGAGGAAACGTCTGGGTGTCATCACTGCGAAGATCGCCCGGAGGACACGGTGGAGCATACGGTGCAGGACTGCCCAGCTTGGGCGGTGCACCGACGTGTCCTCACGGCTGCGATAGGCGGAGACCTCTCGCGCCCGGCATTGGTTTCGGCCATGCTGCGGGGCGAGACGGAGTGGGAAGCGGTCGCCTCCTTCTGCGAAGCAGTAATGCTCGCGAAGGAGGAGGCGCGCCGCGAGCGAGAGAGGACAGAGTCCTCCCTCCGCCCCAACCGCGGTGTAGGACGCCCACGGCGACGGACGTCGCGCGACGATCTCCGGCCACCGTAGGCGCGGGCATGCGGGCAGCGAGTAAAGGGCAACTCGCTGCCCGACCAAGGACCATGCCCGGGTTGACGGCGCGTTGTGTCCCACGCGCGCCTCAAAGAGCGTCAGCATAATGACGGGGCCCCCCTCTCAGAGGGCCAAAGCCTGCCGGGGTCGCGGGATTATTCCCTTATCGTAACCCCGGAACTTAACAGGCTATGAAGGACACCGTGGATTTTAGTCAGTAGAAGTCTGACAGTCCCTCCCGCCCTGCCCGGGGTTGGAGGACTCATTATTTTGATGATTTTACCACGCTAAAAAAAAAAAAAAAAAAATGTATCTAACTAACTATTAATAGCGTAGACATTTTTTATGTAATACTAGTCGTTCTTCGTGGTGGTCTCGTATTGGTTGTACAGTGATGTTAAATAGCCTATAGTTTTCTTCGATAACTAGACCATCCGTCACAAAAAATAATATTACTGTTATTGACATTATCGATCGGTGTAATATCGTTAAACAGTGTGTTTTTTTTTTTCAAAATCAGTGGGTTTGGTTTCAGCATCTTTGACAGTCGCTTTTGTTAGTCAGAAGCTTCAAAGCCTGACAAACAGTCTTACCATGGGGTATCGTATTATCCAGTTACTGGGTTGTGGACGTCCGACAGGCAGTCGCTCCATGTAAAATACTTATATTCAGCTGCATCTGGTTTGACTGGAAGCCAACCCAAATATAGTAGGGAAAAGGCTAGGCAGATGAGGCAGGCAGCGGGTTTGTTTTCTGGCTAGAATGATTATTTTGATCATTTTTTAAAAATCTGCTTGTTTTCATCAAAATCTGCTTGTTTTCATCAAATTCAATATTTTAACAGCAGCCGAATACTCGATGATTTGCTTACAATCCTAGTATATTTTTAGGGTGTCGTCACATATTCCTCGACATACGTGTTGGTGGCGCTCAGTGTGGACCGATGTGATGCAATCACCCATCCGATGAACTTCACTGGAAGCTGTAAGTAGTAAAATAATAAAGAAAATAATTAAGAGTAGAAGAACAATACTATATTATTCTTTTGAACTTTGACAGTTATGAGTAGGAACGGAAAAGTTTGAAACAGAATTGTTTTATGTTGACTGGGGGTTTTCACCAAAACAGAACGTGATATCAAATTATTTACCTTTTCAGAGTGTCTTTTTTAGAGCCTATCGTAGTCCACAGCTAGACAGAACTCTCTGTTTAAATCTACGCCCTTATGGTGCTTTAGCACCATAAATATTAGTTCCTTTTTTCCCCATATCCTCTGAATGTCGCTTCAGTATTTACATATAGGTACTTTATCTGAAAAAAAATCTAAGGACTAATTTAATTTTTTGATATATTTCGCATTCGCTGGTTTGGCTTTTTTTCTCATATATACATTATACGGTAATTAATTTTAATGAATACATGAAATAATAACATCACAATCTCACGGTGTTCTGTGATGAGTATTTTTAATCTGTGGAACTCTCCTATCAAAATTACTTGTCTTGTCTGTGATGTAAATCTGTGGTTGTTGAACTGTCGCAATAAATATAAAGCCTCGGAACGAACGCGTGTTATGAGGTATTTTAATAATATCACAATAAATCCACACAATATTTCAAAACTCTCCCAGGCTACGTCCCATCACACATCACATCACACGTCCTTTGTCTTTTGCAACCAGTCTGTCCCAGCCACTTTCTTAAGGTCGTCGTTAGCACAGTAATTTTAAAGTAAGACAGGCGAAATAAGCCCATAAATGTTTCTTCAGCAAACAAACTCCCATTCTAAAACTACATTCTCCTTTATAACATTACGCAAAGTTGGAATACTTCCGTGTTCAACGTCCAAAAATAAATAGACATCTAAAACTTGGAAAGGAGGAAAACTAAGTCGTAGCAACAACCATTTTATTGATAGATATCATAATGTTAGATTTTGTTGACGAAATGTAATATAACAGATGATCTAATATAAGATAGAAACAATGTTCTGGATTTCCTAGAAAAAGTACTCAAGTTTGTCGTAACACTAACAGAGGATCATAACTTAGCCTTAAGTTGAAGTTAAGGTATAACTTAGACAAACTCCAGGCAAGTGTCGTTGCATATTTTGTAAACTTTGCTAGTAAGCTAGAATTTCTTACGTTAACACTGTCCTCAATGCTGTTTATTATTACACACTCAATTGTTTTCTAGAACTAAGTTATGTTTATGAAAAGAAGATGGAGTGTTATTCTTTTGTTTTGTGTAATGAAATTTATGTGGAAGAGACTGAATAATAATTCGTATTCTATTAGAATAATTATGTTAACAACTTTTACCAACCAGCACTGGGCCCGCGTGGTGGATTATGGCCTACTCCCTCTCACAGAGAGGAGGCCTGTGTCCCAGCAGAACATTACAGGCTAATTAAATGTTGAACAACTTTTGCTACATTAAAGTTCACCAAAATGGAGATGAGCTGTGCGGAGAGGAGATTTACGTAAGAATCGACCAATTACATGACCGACTAGCGACGCGATGGAGATATCAACCAATGTGATTGATCTTTTTTGACACGGCCCCTCTTTGCTTGTCTCTGGTTGGGTGGAGTTCGGGCCGAGCTCTTGTAAAACAGAGACAAATACCGAACGAGTTGAACGTGACTTGCCGTATCCAATGAGTGAAAAGTCCTGCACAAAAAATATAAACAAGAAGCAAGTAACGAAATTAGCGTGACCAAATATTATCTCAGATTCTCAGTTTGGCCAGAGCTTTACTTGTTCCACTTTTTTATTTAGAGTTATGATTATTTATTGATGTATATTTTTGTATTTGTTTCTCACAGGGCGAAGAGCTCGGGCTCTTATCCTCGGAGCATGGTTCGTCAGCTTTCTATTTTGTGTCCCGATGCTGTTTCTATTCGACGAAGCCAATGTTGAAGGTATGTATGATCCGTCGATAACTTCCTAATTAGTGGTGTGATCAAAATTAATACATTACCGTTTATTATATTTTCACGTCGAATTTTTAAAACAAAATCTGACTAGACTATATTTATAAATATTGCCTGGTTTTTGTAATTACAAAGTTAAACAATATGGCCCTAACTCAAACTCTACGTAATTGGCCGTACAGCAAACTTGGACTATTACGACGTTAATTGTATGGAAAATGAAAAAGCTCCTGTTACACACCAACGAGAAGCTAATTTTTTTCTATCAAATTAACGTAAAAATCCACGTTTTGACAAAACGTGGATTTTTAAGACACTTGATATGGCCTCCGGACTAACGTTGTTATTCAGTTGTCACTATTATAATATTTGTCAAATCATCTCTATAATCATAGGTCCGTTACCATTCGCTGCCATAGCTTTACTCAATATGTTTTCAATTTTCTTGCTACACATTATAAAATGAATCTAGACAAGACAACCCACACAGTATGTGCAGACAATCTAGTAGTCTGGCTTTTAATAATGCTATTCAGTTTTAACCCTTGTAACTTAATCTGTTTTATTTTACGAGGGTTCGAGTGAGACTTTAACTAACGATAGCCTTAGCCATCTTACACGAGAATATTTTGTTCATTTTTAAGCAAAAAACTGACTAGAAAGTTGTCTTCGAAAAACGGTTTGAACTCTCTCAGCTTTTCTATTATTTCCGGTTAAATGAAAGAAATGCTGAGCAAAGAGGTTTTTTATTTGACAATGCATTTTGATAGTTGGCAACGCTGCAGAAAACTGTCAGATTTTCGGTCTAGCAGCGAATACCTGTCAGTTATTTGCGGCGCTGCCAAGTTTCTGTATGCGTCCCCGAACACGAATATTGGAAAAGGATGAAGGGGACGGTAAATGACGGGTGACTAAAATGTTTATTACGAAAATTCTACCTACTTATATTAAAAAAATAAAAAGAAATTTTAAAATTACAATTTATTTAATAACATTAAGAATTTTTACTTGCTATACGATACGTAATAGTCTTTAGTAAAATATTAATACTGTACAGTCGCCATGACATCAGAATTGGGGTAGGTTAATGTGATCAGTCAAAATTTCCCAATTTATAATGAACTTCTTCTATTGTGAGAAAATTAACATCAGCCTGTATCAGAAAGTCAAGTTCGAACACGTATTCTAATCAATTATTTTCAACTTTGACAGGCGAGCTGCTGGCCCCACTGCATTTCCTGTAGTGAGGCGATTTGTGTGTTGCGCTCGCCAGCAAAGTTATCCACGTCTCGTACTTTTGAAATCTTTGCTACGCTCAGGATTCAATTCAAGTACTCGCGTCAAAAAACATCATTTCATACATAGCGTACATTAACAATTCAGGTATATTCCAGGGATATACCAATGCTGGTCAGGCATCAGCAAGCTCCAATGGCGGATATGGATGACTAGCGTCTTCGTGTCTCTATTTGTGGCGCCAGCACTGACAATATCCGCCTGCTATGGTGTCATTGTGGTCACAATACGACAGAAAAGCAGCAGGGTGCTGGGCAGGCGAGCTACTACCACGAGACAATGTAAGTTTAGTAGTTGTAGTTTTTTTAATTTTACGGTTTACCTCTAAACACACACACTTGCAGTGATAGCCCAGTGGTATCGGTCTCGACTTACGAGTTACGGTCGTGAGTTCAAACCCCGCCAGGCGCATTACTTTGTGTAACTTATTTCATCGCCACTGCTCTCAAAACGGTGAAGGAAAACATTGTGAGGAAACCGGCATGTGTCTAAACCCAAAAAATTCAAAGACATGTGACATCTACCAACTTGTACTGGGCCCGCATGATGGATTATGGCCCACTCCCTCTCACAGAGAGGAGGCCTGTGTCCCAGCAGTGGGAACATTATAGGTAGTAGTAATATCAATTAAATACATTTTTTAACTCTCACGATTTTTTCTTAATTTAAACCCACTGAGCTTTTTTTACTACTACATTTTTAAACTAAGTTTAAGCTAGTCACACTTTAATTAATTAAACTAAGTAAGTGAGTAATTAGAGTTTTTCGCTCATCCCTAAGTTGTAATTTGGTAGAAAGTTTGCTAGAATGTAATTGTTTGGTTTGTGTTATGTACTCGTAAATGGTTGTTTATGTGGACTAAATGTAGACTGAATTACGTTACTGGGATATAAATGTGTTAGATGTTTAGTATGGCAGTAATTCTTCTTGCTAATGTAGTAAGGTGTTTTTCCACGGCTGTCACAAGAATTTATGATAATAATTACTGTATACTATGCCGTAAATATCTTAAAATACATTTACAGGTTCAAATTCGCGTTTCATGTTTACCTGACCACGTCGTTCTATGGATTTGGTTTTCGTATATTGATATAGTTTGCACCATAACGTGCAAAAATGTTTAATCAAGTCGTACATACCACGAAAAGCAGGAATAGGTTTCTCATAATATTGAATCGACTTTCTAAGCAGGACTGAGGCCCTGGAACGCAATGGGCAACCGAAGGAGCAAGGTGATTTTTAGATAGTACATATAAAAGTCTGACTATGCTTTCTGCTCTACACATGGCGATAAGACTCATTTAATGATTTTACAAACTCAAAAAGAAATATTGACCAAAAAGTTCAGCAGCCCATAAATCACGCCGAATCCAAGTAGTTCCATTGTCAAGTTAAAGTACCTACTTAGGAAAACGAAGCACATAAACCAAAACCAAACATATTAATCTTTTCGAAATATCTAAGCCAAAAACAAAAGGAAATAACAAAATACGGACTAAAGTCAAGGTCAGAACTGGAGAAACGTGCCCAAACTGACGATATCTGGAGGTCCATAAAGTATAGACTGCAAACCACTCCGGATTTATGTCGAGAATAAAAGGCTATCCGTTTCTTATTGAATAGTAAACGGAGGTTAAGAAAACGATAAACCAAGATAAGGAGGATTTTCCTGAAATGAAGGGTCACTTTTCGACTTTATCAAATATTGTGACAATTTCTTTTTACAAAAAAGCTTTACAATTCGATTCAGGCATAATGTGAATTCATAAATTAAAATGTATTGTGTCAATGGTAATAAGCTTGAAAACCAAGTTATAGAAAATATAGTTTCATGTAAGTAAATCAAAATTATAGAGAAGTGAATGAAAAATTCTGTGACTCCATATTAACACCGTTAAAATTATAATCTGACTAAAAAACAAGGCAAATCGTAATGTTAATAAATGTCACATTTTTTACGATCTTCAGAGTAGGATGCCAAATCACTGTAATATTTTAACAATTTTGTATGAATGTACAAGTTAAACCGGGCCTGGTCGTTTGTGTATTTGAGTTTAAATTATGGTAAACACATGACACACGACTCGTCACGGATTAACAGAGCACACTGCCTCTACGCGCGGTGAAGCGCCACAAAATATCTCGCAATTTCGAGAAAAGTTTCGTATCTTTTAACACCCACCAAAATTACAACACACATCAAAAGCGACATTTAACTCTCAAAAATACTAAATAATAAGTAATAAGTGTGACATAAAATATTTAATTTAATAAGGTTTTGCGTAGGCCGCAGTTGTCGTGGGTGTCGTAATAATTAATTCGGTAACGAAGAACGCCTATTAAGAAGAGCCTTCAACTAACACAATTAAAATGGCCGCCTACGTGAACAACATTATTAAAATATTTTATTTTCTTCAGAGGAGACGGATATACTGAAACTTTCTTGAGTCGTAAAGAATAATAATAAGATAATAAGTTATAACGTTAACAAAATTCAAAAGCGTTGCTGTTCATGATGCTGATGGACTTTTTTTACATTTGGTCAGTAGGTCTTCATAGATTCTTATTTTATATTTTAGGTGTTTATTTTTATTCTTTGTTATTTTTTTATGTAATGATTTTAAGGCCATTTTGAAAGGTATTTTTAATAATATTTAGAAAAGAAAAAAATAGTCGAGATAAATGAATGAACGATGAATAAAACACTATTTTTTGGAATATTTCTTAAATTCTAAATTCCTTAACATCAGAGAGTAGGAGAAAATCACTTTTGGTTTCCACCTAATGAAAATATATTTCAATAAACAACGTCTTGTAAATTAGCGGTGCAATCAAACCATTCGAAAATATAATATCTTTATGGGATCATTTAAAGCTATCACCTAAAAATAAGCAAGGGAAGGCAATTAAGGTGATTAATTAGAAGATAACTATAGTATTTACAGCAATAATTGAGGAGTGGTGGCCCAATGGTATCGCTCCCGACTTACGAGTTGTAAGTCGTGGGTTCGAACTCTGCCAGGCGCATTAGAGCTAGTAGTGGTGATGAAATAACTGACACAAAATGTAAGTTATTTCATCACCACAGCTCTCAAAACGGTGAAGGAAAGTATCGTGAGGAAACCGGCATGTCCAGAACCAAAAATTCGAAGACATGTGACATCCACCAATCCGCACTGGGCCCGCGTGGTGGATTATGGCCCACCCCACTCACAGAGAGGAGGCTTTTGTCCAGCAGTGGGAACATTATAGGCTGATGATGATGATGATGATGACAGTAACAATATATTTTTATTGCAGACAGTGACGACTTAGATAGCCGGCGAGCCAGCAGTCGCGGCATCATACCAAAGGCCAAGATCAAAACTGTCAAGATGACCTTCGTTATTGTTTTTGGTAAGTTATTCAATTACTATTTTGAACCTTAACTCTCTTGTGAAGAATGTGGAGTTTTGTTCCAACCACTAAACCATCGAAAATGCTGTACCTATACTTATTGATGAAAAGTTGGCCATGATTTCATATAGCGGCGTACTAATAAGGTGAGAACTATGTCTAAAATAATAGTTTTATTTGTGAAATCAATATTTCTGTAATACTTCCAGAACATTCTCATTAACTTTGCCCCACAATAGCAATTTGATATAGGGGTCGTTGCTGCGTTTGCATGAATTTAAACTCACATACTTACACAAAAATTCTAGGACATTTTAAGAATTTTCCAGTTTGATTTCAGTAAAATTGTGCAAAAGTTATAGGTATATTGAATTTCAGTAGTAAGACGTGTAAAGTTGTGGCCTGTTCATGGAAAAATAATTACCTACCATTAGAGTTTAGGGGAGGTATACCTTACCCTACATTTTGCCAGTCATTATGTCATCATTCTGTGATTTGTTTCATACAGTATACTAATGACTGGCATGTTGGTATAGGGAACCAAATGCGCCTAAACTAGAAATAATTTCCCTCGTAATAAACATGTGCTTTCAGCATGTTTATTTTTGGTCAACATTTGATTGTGATTAGTTTAATAACTCATTCGTGTTACAAAAACACGTCACGAGTCACGGTGACAGACAGACACGCAAACGAAAACGTAGTTTAGAGTGTCATACAGTTTGTGAAAAAATTAAATACTCGGTGTTGCCAGCGGTTTCACCTGCTACAACTCGAAAATTATCCCATTGGAACTAAAAAACCATGGATAAAAACTGTCCATTGGTTTATTCCAGGTTGTAATCTATCTGTGTACCACATCCAAATCCGCTCAGTAGTTTTTGCCTGAAGAATAATGTGATGATGACTATAGCGTAAAGGGGAGGCCTATGTTCAGCAGTGGACGTCTTACGGCTGATATGATGATGATGATGATGATGACTATAGCGTTAATATTTTGTTTTGACTGAACCCTTACTCTTTGAGCTTTCTTACATGATCTTAATTTATTCTACATATTTATGAAGGTTGGTTTCAATACAAAATTCAAAATGTACTAAACTAAATTGCTTGGTACGATTCTATTTCGATTTCGAATCTCTCTACTGTTATTGCATATCGTTGAAGTCAACCAGCCACGTCTGCGGACAGTAAAATGAGGTGACGTCACAACACAGGCCTTTCACGAGTTTTCACGTTTTTGTCACGTTAAGTAAAAGGAGATTTTTTTTTTATATTTTTTTTTATTTATTATTAATTTTTTTTTAGGAGAAGGAGGGATTTGTAGTTTATTTGATGAATAGGTAATATTAGTTCCTCCAAGCACTTTTAGTGTGCGAAATACTAGAGGTGCTTTTTCATTTTCGAGACAATATAAGTCGTATTACTTTCTAGAACGCTTACGTCCAATTACTTACAATTCATTCATTCATTCTAGGGTCTCTAACAAAAATAATGTTTCGAATACAGATAATAAAATATAAGACTAAATATGAGATTAATAAAGCTAGATGAATGAGTAGATTATATTACAGACCCATACCGGCCTAATGATGAATGATATGTGTTTGTGTTATTGTGAGATTATTACGTAAAACAGAATCTCAATGCGTTTAATTTTGACTACACGACAACGTATTATTCATATTACCAATATAATTATGTACCTACTATTATTGTAACAAAGAAAGTATTTCAATAATAACTTTCTGTCTCCTACTTTTTAAAAATTTTGATGAGCTCGACAGAGTACCTAATATTTGTTTCTATTTCATTAAAGTTGTCACAATTATGGGTTGGAATATCATCAATATCATTCTCAAACGAATTAGGAATTTCCCTAAAAATATTGCCAATTATTGTAATTTAAAATGTGGTAAGCAACCGGGATGCATTTTTTTCTTGCTGAAAAAAGGCATTTTCCGTTGTTTTTTTATTAGTATTATATTACTAGCTGTTGCCAGCGGCTTCACCCGCTACAACTCGAAAATTATCCCACGGGAACATAAAATCGGGATAAAAACTATCCTATGTGTTAATCCAGGTTATAAACTATCTGTGTACCAAATTTTAGCCAAATCCGTTCAGTGGTTTTTGCGTGAAAGAGTAACAAACATCCATACATCCATACTTACAAACTTTCGCCTTTATAATAGTAGTAGGATATTCATCTGCGTATTCAATCTTGACGTTTTTCTACTCTCCATACTCATAGGTCAAATCTCTTAGAAAGTCATAATAAATATAAGAGCCATCGCGATATGACGAGAGGCCACAAAAACTGGCGACAATAAAAACTGTTTACGATCCACTCCATCATGTCTAACTGGGAGGAATTGTTGTCTTAAAGATTTCAGAACTCGGCCTGAAATATTCGTAAATAAATTACTAGTAAAAATGTTTACATTGGGCGGAGATCATGGGTTTTCGCTAAATATTTAACGGGTCTGGCGAAAAAGTATTAACTTTTAATTTGACCTTGACTTTGACCTTAATTTTGACCTCGACCTTGACTCCTATTGTTTATTATTGTATTTTATTTTCCTCATCAACTTGTTTTGAAAAAAGGTACCTAAACTTATTTCCAGTTGCAACTCGTTTTAAATATTTGAATAAAAATTGTCAAATTACATTAACCTTCGATACAATGGGTTGTTGTAAGTTCGCCACAAAATTAATTCTCTATGAAAAAAGTTTGTATAAAAAATTATCCAAAGATTTTGTGTTTTTTTTTCTTTTTGGTTATTTGTAAATTCGCCCGCAGAATAATAAATCCAGCATAAAACTATTGAAGACGAGAACCCAATGTGCAATCTGAACACAAAGTAAGAGTACTAGGAGAACAATATCAATACTTTTTTCGTGGGGATCAAATTTTTTGGCGAATTTACAACAACCCTTGACTTTGATCTGACTTGACTTTGACTTATTTTCCTCATCAACTTGTCTTAAAAAAAAAACTCGAAAAAAAAGTTGTTTTCGAGTTGCGACTCGTTTTAAATGTTGGAATAATAATTGTCAAATTAAATTAACCTTCGATACGATATCTATCCCTCTGAATCTGAATAGTATTCAATTTGTAGTTAACAAGGTATTTTCACCCTTGTTAGCTAGAGGCACTGACAGTGTTGGTACGGTTAGTAGCCTATTAATTCTAATGATCGCTATTCATCATTATTACTTTCGAAATATAATATTTATTCCTTTTATATATTATTATATTCGATCTTATCCCGATCTTAGGCCAAATCTTTAAGGGGAAAACTCAGATCAAAGAAATAGGCAGATAGAGCGCTCAGAACAAGCGAGTGGGTCCACTAAAGTTAATACAAAATCAAAATCGAATACAAAGTCACGACAGTACCAAGCTACGCGACGTACCAAGCTGCGCGTCATTGTTGTTTTTTGCCAAAATATGCCGTCTCGTGTCTTTAACCATTGTAAAAGTTGTTCTCAAAAACAAAGAAAACATTATGGAATGTAATTCTATTTGATTTTGTATTAACTTTGGTGGACACACTCGCGTGTTCTGAGCGTTCTATCTACCTATTTGTTTGATCTGAGGGGGAAAATATCTCCAGCATTAACGTTCATTCATTTTTATTGTAAAGCACGACTGATCGTTACGCCCCCAATTTTCTTTATCTTCGTTAACTCGCCCGATGATATGAATTACCATAATATTATTATGAACTGATCTGATCTGATCTACAAGGATTTGTTTTTGTCTAGAATTTCTGATTAAATAACATTATTCGCCTTGATATTCGAGAATTTGGAACACGGCAAGGCTTGGCATGTGACGTGGCGGCAACAAGCAATCTTCCTTAGGGTCAGTTCACACCAAGGCGCGACGATACTGGAAATGTGTATGTTTTCGTGTAGTAAATAAAGCTATATTTTGAGTCGCTATATTATTATTTATTTATTTTTCAATTATTTATTATAAGTTAGGATAACTTGATCAAATGTACTAACAGGCCGCCGGCGCCTGTATCTTTTTATTTTAATTTAATAATAAATAATTACTGTAGTATATTTATTAGGGTGCTAATAAAAAGAAAAGTTGATTAATTATTACTTAACTGAAACTTATAAAAGAAATTACACTAAAGACGATGTTTCATGATATTTTTTCAGTTTTCTTACTACTAAAAGTATCATTTTCCTTAGTTTTTTCATCATAGCAAAACTTTCAAAACTTCTAAAACACAATCCATTCTTAAGTTCTCTTATACAACAATTTCTAACTCATCTTTAGCGCCATAGAAATCTCTAGAACTATATTATTTTCATCCGAGGCGCCATAATCTTGTGACGTAATATTCACACCCAGGCGAGAAACTTTTTAAAAGTTTAGTTGTAAAACCGGACGCTTTTATTGGACAATTCCGAAAGAATATTGTTAGTACTATCATAATTTAGGTTTTTTTATTACTCTAGCGTTTGTTCCTTATGATTTTTATGTAATGGTGGTTGTTACTTATTTTATAGTTCCATAATTTGGTGTCCTAAGTTAATACTAATCCCCAAGGTGTTTTATTGCGGAATTTTTTAAGAAATGTACGTGTTTATTCAACGCTTAGCGTTTATTTTGCTGCAACAGGGTTTTAAAATGTTTGATATTTTTACGAGACGAGAGAAATTCCTTTTTTTTTTGTTCTACTGCTGGAAAGAAACTTCCTTCATATCATAATGTCCGTCTGGCGTCCCGAGAACTTCTTAATGTAAGTTTTCTAGTGTGGAAAATTCAATAACAATCTTCGGAAAATGGGTACAAAATAGATTTTAATAAACTCCTGTTTAATGGGACAAGACACATCCAAACAACCAAATGACTGATCCCAGGGAAATCAAAGTTTCAAAAAGACATGGGACCATATTATTTTTTCTGCTAATTTTTTTAATAATAATAATAATATTTCACCACTATCACACAACGCCATCTAGTCCCAAGCTAAGCAGAGCTTGTGTTATGGGTACTAGACAACTGATAAACATACTTAAATATTTGGAAATACATACATATTATAGATAAATTACATCCAGACACAGGACAAATGATCGTGCTCATCACACAAACATTTGTCCTGGGTGGGAATCGAACCCACGACCTCCGGCATAGCAGTCAGGGTCACTAACCACTAGACCAACAGGCCAGTCCATAATATCTTTGCCATCTTAAATTAATTTTAGTAAGTATTTTACAAACAAAATCCTAATCAAAGTTAAACAGCGCTTAAAATGCAGATATCTGAACAAAAAACGTTTCATATCCGAAATAAACGTGCCACAAACATCATCCATCCTAATTATCTACAGCCATTGTTTTAATCCCCCAAATAGGCCCCATACCTCATTTTTCTTTATATCTCATGATGCGTTATCGTTTAGTCCGAAATCCTCCTGCCCAAGGTACTTTTTGTGGTTTATAAAAATTTAATGCTGGTATTTGCGCCGTCACTTTATCCCTCGTTTACCGTGCCATACATCTTTCAATGTAACAGCTAGCTAGGTTCAAAGGGTCGCTTATATAACCTGGCAGCTATGTGCCCAAAAAAATAAAATATTGTTATCGATTTGTATGTATTTTGTTATGCGGTTGAACACCTATGGAAATAAAGTAGAAAAATTTAAAGTGTTTGCGATGAAAAAAAAACTAAAATAAGTAACGTTTCAAGTATTTGGGAGAAATAAACGGGAATATTTGATGGAAAACATAGATAAACAGTTCCTCGTTCGCACACAAGATGTAATTTTTCAATTTTCCATGCATTATTCATGCAGTAAATACTTGAAGCACGCTGTAATAAATAAAATACAAAGTCTTGTGATAAGGCTTCTGTTCCTATCTGCATTTAATTTATTTTATTTTTCAAAATCTTTTTTTTTTAATATGTAACATAATCCGAAATAAATAGATTCCCTTTTGCCCCAGCACACATTTCTGAACAAATTACAAAATTGTTGGCCATTCGACGAACCTAAATTTAAACAAAACCTAAACAATTTATTCGTCCCAGTGGATACAGTGGCTAACCATTAGCTTGTTCTTTACGCTTGGTTTAACGTGATTCACCGACGAAACAAATAAATTAGACCGAGTATGAGCTAAGGCTTTTGTCTCACTGCTGGCGAGAAAGCAATAAGCTACCGTCTATATCGCACAAGAATCGTAAAACCGAGGCAATAAAATAGAGCCTAAGTACTAAAGCCAACTGAACGCCTACGTTAGTTATCCACATTCTAAGCGACCTCGTTGTCTTCGCCAAGGCTCGATTATACCAACTCCAAAATGGTGCTGTAGAGACAAATCTGTCAAACGAACTATATATACTAAAATTAAAACTTAAAACGCAATATTAACCTTGTATGTTTTTGTTTCAAGTATGCAATAATCACAGAAAAACTTCTAATGATAGTGTTAGTGGTCGCGGGATTTATTTCCTCACCGTGACCCGGAACATAAAGGGTTATTGAAGGACACCGTGGATTTTAGTCAGTACAAGTCTGACAGTCCCCCTCCCCCCGCCCTGCCCGGGGTAGGAGGACTAATTTGATGATATTACCACGCTAAAAAAAATTAAAGTGTTAGTGAACAACTGAACATGTCAGTTTAAAAAATTATTCATAATTTTTAGTTGCACGCTCTATTCGCTAAACGGTGGGACTTGTTCATAAACCAATTATATGTTTGCTGTTTACGAAATGTTTATATAGTAACTTCACTCATAAACTCCGTACCCAAATAATAATAAAGAGCCGAACTTAATTATTAATAAAAAAATGATGATGTCCTAAATAATTCAATTGAAAAAATGAATTGAAATTAAGAATGTTTTATTTTGTGCTGAAACCTGAATCACTCAATGCTCTTAAAATCAATGAATACATAAATCCAGTTCATCCAAAATTTATTTTTTAAAGCCTCAAAGCCAGAAATTTAACGCGGGACTATGTTAGCAGGTTACTGGAACGTAAAGAGCAAACAAGTCAGTAAGAGTGTGACAGTCCCTTCCACTCCATCCAAAAATGATACATCCAGAATTTTGCTATTTTTGCTATTTACAGTTAAGTAATGTCATCACATGATAGTACTTCTTCGCCCAGAGTGGAGTGGAATGGACTATGAGACTCCTACTAACTAAATATCTACCTTGTCACAGATATTTTCCCAATCAAATCAAATGAAAACCATTTATTTAGTTACAGGCACTTTTGAATTGTCAAAGATCTATAAAATATAGGTAATTAAATACTGCAAAGTTATGGTGCTACAGTCCCGGTCAGAAGACGGTCCCCGTACGGTCTCGCGACGTGTTTGGTCCTGTCCCTTTACTAACTCAATCTTTGTTCCAGTGTTCGTCCTGTGCTGGTCTCCGTATATGATCTTCGACCTGCTGCAAGTCTACGGCTACGTTCCTGATACACAGGGCAACATAGCTATCGCCTCGCTCATACAAAGCTTAGCTCCGCTCAACTCAGCAGCCAACCCCGTCATATACTTCATATTCTCTAACAGGATATTTCTTAGCCTCAGGTGAGTTCTTTTTATAATCTGTTCTTTGTTTCTATAAACAAAATGTCTGCTACATACATAATAACTACAATGTGTAACGTTATTAGCGCAAAATCACTCGTGGGGTAACTCAGCCTATGTTACTGAAAAATGTTTGTTTCAAGACTTACGGAAATTCACAAAAAGAAAATTGCATTTTCATACAAAATGAGAAATTGATCGGGCCCATCAGTATGAACAGAAAAAATGTCTTATAACAAACATTGTTCAGTAACATGGGCTGAGTTACCCCACGAGACTTTTTGCGCTATAAACGTTAGACGTTGTATAGGTTGGAATTAGAGTTATTTTGTCACTTGCATCGAAATGTTGATATTAATATGAATCTTCCGGGATTTCTAACAATCTTGTGTGGAAAACAGTAATATACAAAATAATTAATAATAATAAAAACATCAGAGATAGTTTAGACAAAAAAAAATGTGTGAAAGAAAAAAAAGGTTGAAACATACTAACTGCACGATATTTGAAAGTCTTTGGTTTTATAAAATACCAGAAGAAAAATATTGATAAAATCTCGCAGTTGATTTAAGAACTATTTTCGAAAGAAGTTTAAAAAATGCTATGATCTCGACACTAATCCTTCCAAAATTGAGAAAGGTGACAAACATCTCAGACAAAATATATTTTTTTCACCCTAGGATCATTCTGAGCCAAGTCTAAGTATAAAATAAGATACTTTATAAAATGAACCTTTATTAAAGTAATCTCGCTAATACTGAAAATGTTTAGCGTAAAAAATGTTCTGCGGAGAAAGTAATGATAAGTAACTCGCATAATTTACACATTTCAGAGATAATGGTACGGGTTTTTTGAGATGTGGCCTCTTAATAAAGATCCTGAGTCGTTATCTTATAGGGTTTTACACACGCTTTTAAAGCCATAAAAGCTCCGGGTCGACGGCGCGTTGTGGGGGGGACTCTAGAGGGCCAAAGACTCTAGAAGGCCAATAGTCCTTTATGTTCCGGAATAACGGTAATGAGATAAGTCCCGGGGTCGCGGACTTTTACCGTGACCCTGGAACATAAAGGGCTATTGAAGGACACCGTGGATTTTAGTCAGTACAAGTCTGACAGTCCCTCCCGCCCTGCCCGGGGTGGGAGGACTCATTTGATGATTTTATGACAATAATAAAAGCTTAAAATAAAGCATCTAATAATCCATTTTTAGGAAACTAAAATAAAAATTATCGAATCCTTACGATTTGGAAAATCATACTAGAAAAAAAAAGAAAAATGACATTAAATTCTATCAAAACTAAGTTAAGTCGAGCATTTATAATCAATCTATTATCAATTATTTTCAATTTACGTTAACGAAACAGTTACCAAACAAGTTCAAAATAAGTATCGTCGATCAAAAACAAACCAAAACACTTGATAATATCAGAATGAATAATTGTTTCATTTCATTTCTTCGGTTAAAACAACAATTTTGCTATTTATCATGTCAAGCTCATTTCCTCAAAAGTTCCTTAATTTTCTTTAGCTTCAGTCGTTTGAGGAACACTGAAAATTTTCTTCGCAAAATTAAGAGAACTCACTTAAAAGTACCTACAGTCATTTACTTAATACTGAAGTAAAAATAAAAAGCTTATTTTTTCTGTAGCGCTCCTAAATGAGAGCTGTTTTTTATGTATAAATTGAGTACTAAAAGAAGTCTGAATGTCCCCTAATCTTTATTTTCTTCCGTGTTTTAATTATTATGATACCTATATTATCGTATAAAGCAATTAAAATTAAATTTTCTTGAGAACGCTTTTACGGAAGACGTACACTGCTGAACATAGGCCTCCCCCTTAAACCAGCACGCCGAACGACAATTTGCCACTTGCATCCATTGGTTACCCGCGACCCTCACGATATCATTGGCCCACCTAGTGGGAGGCTTGCCTACGCTGCGTCCTCCAGTCCGTGGTCACCACTCGAGAACTTTTTGTTCCCATCGGTTGTCAGTTGCCACTTCAACTTGCAAATTTTATGAGCTATGTCGTTGACTCTGGTTCTTTGCCGAAAATCCATGTTCCGGATTTTATCCCGCACAGAAACTCCGAGCACTGCTCTTTCCATTGCTCGTTGAGTGACTCTTAGTCTCTCTAAGAGGCCAGCAGTCAAAAACCACGTTTCAGAATCATAATTTTGTCATCACGGGCAACACACACTGGTTAAACAAACACCCTCGTCTTGAGACACTGTGGGATTCTCGATGAGAAGATATCACGTAGCTTCCCAAAGCTACATAAGGTAGCATAACTTTATTGCTCCGATAAACCAAAACACCAACTACAAAAATTTACAACGCCCTTAAATAAAAACCACATTTTCTACCCACATTTTGTACAAAAACAAGAGCTGGATAGTTTTTCAGTAATGCACGCTTTCATAAATATGACAAGAACAGCTTTTTACGCTCAAAAATGCCTTTTAAAAACAACAATGGGTCTTTAACGACGCCATCTTGGCTCTAACATGGTACTCAATTTAAGTCAGTGACGTCAAAATGCACTTAAGCACTAAACGGTTTATGCTTTAGTCATAAAGTTAGTCTCATTTTAGTACGCTTTAAGTGACTATCTGTTGCTTCTTTAAAGCCTTGTTAATATGACGGCGAGAGTCTTAGTTTTTGAAGTATTGTTTATGAAATAACCTTAAACCTGTTTTAGCATTTACATACGTATACATCATTTCACACTTTTTCCCCCCTTGGGAAAAAACGCGTGAATTTGTGAGCCAAAAACACAGAGCCACCACCTGCTACGATAGTCACATATTTTTTTTCACTTTGGCCACATTTCATACATCTTGATCATACAAGCACGCAACCATTCTGAAGAACCTCGGCAGTAAGATCAATGTGACCTACATTGGCCTTACCTTTCTTCTGGTCTTCTCTTAGGTACTGCAAACACCACGTCAAAGTGTGACAAACTTATCAATAACATCAGTCTTACTTATAACAAAGGAAAAAGTAAGAAATAGGCCTTGAAAACCTGGCCTTGGTTTTATTGTTTTTTGTTTGATATTACAGTACAGTGAGTCTATACTTTTTCATCTTTCATTTCATTCAAATACCAACTTACAGAAAATCCTCCATAATAACTTCACCTACTTGAATATTTATAAAAATCTTACTAATATAACGAAAGTAAAGTTCAGTAAAAATATTTTTGTCAACATTTTTCATCTCAATAGGGTAGTTTCCAGGGTCAAAATAATTACATTCTATTTAGTCCGTATTTTAGATTATAAAAAAATATTGGACACGTATTTTTTCTTTTTCGATTAAACAAAAAATTACAAAGATAATAGCCTATTTAAGTTACCTGTGACGTCACCCTGCGCGAAAAATGCCACGCATCGTGACGTCACGCGTAACTTTAATATGCTATATCTTTGTCATTTTTGGTCTAATTTACAAATAAAAAAATACGTGTCCCTTATTTTTGAATAATCTAAAAGACGGACTAATTACATTTTTTTGGGAAACTAGCCTATTCTATTAATAGGTAAGCACGAAATTAAATTTTAACTTTTTTATGGAAACATGATTATTGATTAAGTCAAACACTCCGAACACAAAATTTTGAAGGTACTAATTAAACATCTGAGAAACATTTTTGGCTTTAACGTACACATTAAATGAAATTAAATTGTGAATAATTGGTGTGTGCCCCGCAACTTTCTTTACCGAATTAATTAAGCCGGTAGATTTGAAATAATTTAAATAGGTACTAATCTGTATTTGCTAGCGTTTTTATAATGAAGACGTATTTATAAGTTTCCGTGAAAATTACCTTTATTTGAACCCTTTTTAGCTGACAGCTGGGTGATTTTAGAAAGTCGAAAAACCTGAACACCCTTTAAATCCGCCACATGTTTAGGTAACACGCTACTTTTAAAATGGCATGGTTTAACGGTTTTCAGCATAATAAAAACACGGGTGCGGTTTAACACCGCAACGAGGCAATTGACACTTGGATAACAATGAAATGTAATTATTTAATAACCATCATCGTCTACCCAATCAGCGTCAAGTTGATCGGTGCAGTGGTTCTTGCATCTAACTAATTCTCGTGACTTCTTAACTTTATACTTTGCCCTAAATTAACATACCTACGACACAGGAACAAAATGAAATCCATTCCAATCCATTTAAATTTACATACTAAAACATCCAGACCCAGAACAAATAATATTGTACAGACGCCAGCAGGTCAATCTACCCGAATCTGTCAGATTTTACCATCAATCGTCAAACATAGACAGCCTCACTACAAAAACATAAACATCTGTTGAACACTTGTCTAAAAAAAGGGTGACTGCAAAACGGTCCTTAATTCAACGTCATAATCTGACATTTTTTAGACAAGTGTTCAACAAATGCGGACGCTTAAAAGTTTTTGTGGTACCGCGTCAATAGTCAAGTATCTTTTTCGGCATTTTCCGTTACTGTAAACCTTGTGTAAAAGTATCTTTTCTCTCTTTCTCAAACAGGAACATTCCGCCATACAAGTGGCTGTGGTGTTGGATGAGAGCAAGTGACAGTCCTGCCGGGAACGAATCCCGTGCCCATACCGAGCTGTTGACGTCCTCCCACAGACGAACCAGGCACGAACTGACTATACGAGTAAGTATCCTAACGACTAAGATTGGGATCTAGGCAAGCTTGCTTCACTATCGACCACATCTTCTCTAACCATCAGACGAAATTTTAGTCAAGCAATAAATAAATAAAAGTTACCGGAATACCAAATAAGTTATAGTGCTGACCTAGTCTAGATTTTCTTCAATGGTTTTTGATCTAGACAGAAAATCAATGTTTCGTCAACAATGAGGTTAAAACTACACCCAATTTGAAGGATTTTGAAGAATTCTATCTACAATTCTGCATGCTCGAAGAATTCATTCGCGACAACGTAAATAAATGTTGCATTGTCAAACAGAATGGCATTGACAAACTATGTGCGCACACAACAAAAGAATTAGTTTATCAACATTAGTTCTGCATCATTATCTGAAAGTGTACACGCAAAATATTATTTTAATCCACCCATATGTTGGTTCACAAGGTTGCGTTTTCAGTGAAACATATCTGGGTGTCGCGAGAGTATAGAGTATCGAGAATCGAGGATGTTTTCAGAAGCAGTCACGTGCGACCGAGCGTGATTCAGTTGCAAGCGAGTTTCACGTCAAGCGTGAAACTTCGCGGAAATCGTGGCGCATATTCTAAGGCGGCGCAAACTATCACGTAGCACTATTCGCGTGATAGTTCAAAGAACATGCATAGAGTACGAGTATATAATAACATGTATACTTTAGCATGAGTTTCGCTAACACATCATTAGCGGAATATCATTTTCCGGTTTATTGAGCTGTTGTGTGCAAATACATGTTGTATATATTCGTATAGTAGTGTGAGGAAAATACTGGAAAGTACTTGCTCCTTCGTTATTATGGGAGGTTTTATGGACAAGACAGTTTTAATTAGTGGTGGGCTGCAATCTTGGTTGTTTTTATGGTTCTGTGCCTCAAAAGACAACAAACTCTTAAAACGATGACTGTATTCCGTCTGCTTGATTTAGGATTAGGATAAAACGTAGTTTGTATGTGAAGTTGTTTATGTTACATCCAAGTTCATTCAACATTAATCAGAGAATAATCTTTAACGAACAATGCCATCACCGTATTCAACATTATCAAGATTTTTCACTTCAATAGTCGCCCCTACCACTTTCTTCTCATCTATTGAAACTTTGAATTTTTTTCGCCAATAATTAAAAATTCTCATGACTTGCGAGCCAGCTGTTTTATTACTTTGACTTGAGTTGATTGATTCCCTAGAATATTAATTTTTAATATTGGAGTTCTGGACTACTATATAATGTACAAACTTCCAAAGTTTCATTCCAATCTTTACAAGTCTTTTGACAAAAACGTTTTCTACACTATAATAATATCTAATAGTTAAATAGCCATACATCCTGCCTATCGACGATCGATTTGACGCTTGCAATTGTTTTGTTGTATTTGATGACATGCATGTTGTATTTGATGGCATGACAATTTGATAGGTCATCAAATCGATTTGACACAACGTCAAATCGGCAGCAGTGATGCATTTGGCTATTATTCGGTGACGACAGCTACAATTTTATAAATTTGTAGCTATCTGTCACCGAATAATAGCTAGATCTAGCTATAAAGTTGCTAAGTTGGTATCGCTGCTGCAGATTTGAAGTTGTGTCAAATCGATGGTACGATAGGCAGTATGGTGTAGGTGCTTATGGACGAACTGCCAATTTGAAACAATTGCAAGCGTCATACGATAGGCAGGATGGTGTATGGCTACCATAACGTCGTAACCCAGATTTTCCTTCGAGAATTTGAGTTCGTTCAAAAGATGAAGATAACGCCACTCACGTTAGGTACTTTAAAATTCAGTGCATTGATTAATGATAAACCAATAGGCGGCAAAGATACTAATTATAACGCTCTAGTTTATCTAGGTTTACAATCAGTCATAAATCCATTGAAATGTTACATCTTAAACTTGCCTTTATCTTAAAAAAAAATAGAACAGCGTTCTCTGACGAATATAACTTTTCAATAGATTGTCGACAAATATTTTAATTTGTATTATCCTGATGGAATAGGAGTCAGGGATCTTCGCGAGGTGTCAGTGTTTTTGAGGTGGAAAACACAGTTTTCGGGAAAGAATGTGTGTTGAATGTTCTAAAAGACTAAAATGTTGGATAAAATATTTGAATACACTCGGCTAACGCGGTATACTAAAATGAGCTGAATGTAGTATAAATTCTCTTATTCTAAGTAAATTATAAACTAGTTCAACGTGCTACACCGGTATTGCAATCTATAAATTGATACATTGTTACTACTCTTTGCCTAGTGTGGTCAGCTTCCAGTCACCAGACGCAAATGACAACTTAAAATTTACCCTTTATGTCTTCCCACCCAGTTAAAGGACGACAGCGTGAAGTTCCCGAAGCAGCGCCTGCATCAGTGCAACAGCACAAACTCCAAGAAGGTTCGCCTCCACCTGCCCGACCAACAAATCAACAACAACTGTCATCCAATACACAGAAGACGAGAAGACACCTTCTTATAGACCAAAGATGTACAAGAAAGTATCTTCATGGCGTTTGACCGTCCTATAGGGTGACTTTTTTAGCACCGTTCAAAATTTTTCTAGGCATTAGGTATCAATCACTAACCCCATTTTTGAAATACTCGTAAAATCGGTACTTCAAATTGTCATATTATATCATTTTCTCATCCCCTCTGCGTGGTCACTAAGCTAAACGTTAATAATATACACTTGCCGACGCATGAAATGGGCAGAGCGCACCCCGCTGATCCCCCGCCCCGCCCCGCTACACCTGAGCGACACATCACAGCGCGGTGTCCAGATTCATCAACTCTTTATACATAACATTGAGACGTGATATCTCGATATTTTTGTATTGAGTGATAAAAAAAGAAAAAACAGGTATTCAATGATTTTCGCCAAAGATTAATACGTATATTACAATTTGGATGGTGACTAAAAAATCACTCTGTATAAGGTAATCGTGTCACCGGATTGTCAATAAATTATTATAGGACACCGTGGATTTTAGTCTGTACTAGTCTGACAATCCCTACTGCCCTGCCCTGGGTAAGAGGACTCATTCGATCATTTCACCACGTAAAAAGAAAGACCTAAGATGTACCAAACTCTGTATTCTATTATAATGTCTAGGTATGAATCTCGAATTCGATGGATACTGTCATCATGGAATCACAGGCACATCTGCATTAAATACAAAAAATATATTTAAAAAAATAAAAAATCGTCTCACAAAAATTCAAAGCGTTTACATACATCCAAAGCTTTCATCATAATATTACAATAGGTTCACCAAGTAATGAGTTGGTCAAGGGCCCTAAATGGGTCTATTAATCAATCAATGGATTAGATAATTTTATAATAATTATATCGGAATTTGTATTATGATTTTGGTAAAGTGGCCTTTTTAGATCCCCAAGGATGTTGCGTAGAGACTAGACACATAGTTTTGTTTAAAATGTGTCATAGATTAGTTGGCAACCCTAAAACCCAGTGTTTGAATTATAAAAAAGGCAGTTGGTTTACGGATGTTCTTCTGCGTTCCAATTCTGATTCAATTTCGAGAATTCATTTTCGCCAATATGGTCTTTCACACAATTAAATTTAATATTCTATGTACGTACATGTATTGTGATAAGTGTGAACTATTTATAGAATTAAGACGACATAAACGAATTGTTACGATAAATATTAATTTGAAAACGAATTGGATAAAAGTACTACTTTTAAGTTGTATAATAATATGAATTTAATGGAGTATGGAAGTTCATAATAATTGTTGACCTTTTCAAAGGAAAGCAATAAAGACTTGTGCCATTTTGTTTTAAGGCGCCGTCTTCTTCTGCAAAAAATTGAATCGCGTTCGGCCAGTCGATCGTACGTCAAATTTCGGGCTCACTTCCCGCAATCCCCCGCATACATCCTCACTGAATTATTATAAAAAATATTGATGCGGTATATTGCTCTACTAGGATTATGTTAAAGGAGTTATAGAATTTCTTTAAGGAGTTTTATATGACTTGGTCTCAGGGTTGGAAAAAAAACAGTTTTTTTTGAATAAAACAAATGTAACAATTAAAATTTTAAAAAAGTTTTTTTTGAAGTGTAAACTTCTTAGCGGCTACACTTTTTCTTAATGGGACGAAATTTAAAACTCGCGTGAAGTTCCAAAACTCGCGTCAGGGTCAGTGACCCTGATCGAAAATGAGTAAGACGTCAAAATTAAAAATAAAACTAGTACAAGAAAGTTTTCACTTCTACCGGCACTCCTGGATCAATTAGTTTCTGGTTGTTTTTAAAATTAACACCTTGTTTGTTGATGTAAACGTATAATATCAATTATGTTTCATTTCTAGACTACACAAATTCACTCTTTGTAAGATTTTTTACCAAAGATCAATGGAATAAAAACATGTGATGTTTTTTTTCTAAAAGTATTTCATTATTTCATTACAGCGTCAATAGTTAAAAATATGACATAACAATGTAAACAGGTTTTATTCAAACTATTTAGACTCCTGAATATTATTTTTTTTTCATTTTATATCATTCATCTGCCTTAAAAATTGAAACGGGTAATAAAAAACACTTTTTGAAAAAAACAGGTGTTTCAAAGGTGTTTTAAAACATTTTCATCATCAACCCTGTTTGGTTTGTAATAATACGAGTATCACACAAGTGTTTTAATACTATTTAAATATTCTCAAATTAAATTCTGTTTAATTTGTTAAACACAATCGTGTTTAACTAATTAAACCTAAAAAAGGTCAGTGCAGCACCATGTTGGCAAAGGAAGAGGCACGCGTGAAGCGTAAACCACGCCCAGCCGCACAGCGACAGAACAGGCTCAAAGAACGCCGTGAATTTAAGTCAACAAGTCTGACATTATCTACCCGCTTGGACGGGAAGACTCATTTGATGATTTTACCATGAAAAAAAAGTCATGGGCCATGCCCGGGTCGACAGCGCGTTGTGTCCTACGAGCGCCTCAAATATAGCATGATGATTTAGAGGGCTAAAGCCTGCTGTCGTCGCGGTACTCATTACCGTGATCGGTCATTAAGGGCTATTTGAAGGAAACCGTGGATTTTAGACAGTACAAATCTGACAGTCCCATCCAAGGACTCACTCCTTGTCATCAGTCCATTACCACCGTGGAGACAGAGCTAAAAAGGTTACTTGCTGGATTTTAATGAAGGAGCAATGAGCGAACGTGAAATGAGAAAAAACAAACCTAAATGTCACCAAGGTCGAAAATAGTTTGAACATGTTTTTTCTTGCTTATAATAGCAAGTTAAAAAAACAGCTATCTCGATTTTCGACCTTATTGACAGTTATGCAAAAACCGGATTTTAATGAAGGAGCAATGTTAGCGAACGTGAAAGTGAGAAAAAACAAACTAAAATTAAATGTCAATAAGGGCGAAAATCGCTTGAAGGTTTGTTTAACCATCGTTAAGCAATTTAAAAAACATGTTCAAACTATTTTCGACCTTACTGACATTTATGCAAACACCGGATTTTAATGAAGGAGCAATTTAGCGATCGTGAAAGTGAGAAAAAACAAACTAAATTTTAAATGTACAATAAGGTCGGAATTCGCTCCAACTTGTTTAGAGTACTTCTCCATATCTTTTAACAATAATCGGTTCACAACTGAAAATTCTGTAGGAAATGAAATTATTCTTTTCTAACCCTATACTCGAGTTCAATTTTGATATTTAAAGACCAATTTCTGATAAACTCTGTCCGACAAAAATTTATTTGATATTCACCTTAGAGAAAGTAAAGAATGGCCTAAAAAGGAAAAAAATATAAAAAATATATACAGGTCGAATTGAGAACCTCCTCCTTTTTTGTCGGTTAAAAAATATATTTTAACTGGACACAACTGGTTTTGTTTAACATGTGTCATAGATTAGTTGGCAACCCTAAAACCCAGTGTTTGAATTTTAAAAAGGCAGTTGGTTTACGGATGTTCTTCTGCTGTGGTTCCAATTCTGAATCAATGTCGAGATTCATACTTCCCGTATTGTTCCAGAATATGGTCTTTCACACAATGTCTAATATTAAATATTTTATATGGACGTACATGTATACTGTGTAATTTTAATAAGTGTGAACTATTTTAGAATTAAGACGACATAAACGAATTGGTTACGATAAAATTATAATGAAAACGAATTGATAAAAGTACTACTTTTAAATTGTATGATAATATGAATTTAATGGAGATAGAAGTTCATAATAATTGTTGACCTTTTCAAAGGAAAGCAATAAAGACTACTGCCATTTTGTTTTAAGAGTACGGGTAAATGATAAAAAATTAAGAAAATAAACCAGAGAAACCGAAGCGAAATATTTTTGGCAAGAATTTTAATACATCGGCAGGAAAATAAAATAAATTCAAAAATAATTGTCTTACATTTTATAATAAAATATATTATTTTCCTGTATCACAGAAAATTGTGGTACAAAGCGAATTTCACCTTACCACTTATGCTTGAAAAAGCAACTTCTGAGACGCTGGCATGAGTGAACGTAACTAAGGGTGCTTGTACACGGCGCATGTAACCCGCTTGTACCGTTACTCGCGCGGGTTACATGCACCGTGTATATACAAGTTTCTTCAGAATATTGAGAAGACACTCGTTAGTATTTTCAAATGGAAAATGTTTATAACGCGCACTCGTGCTTGCCTCCCTACAACTGAAAAAAATAGAAATATTCAAAAATTCAAAAGCTAAAATTTTAATTATATAAATTGTGATTATACGAATGAGAGGACGTTTTTTATTGTAAAGTAGCGAACAAGATACAGGGACTATTTAGAATGGTATCTACATTTTCGGTCTACTATTTTGTACGACGTTCTTGATCTCTTGAACCAAACGTGTTGTATATAATGTATTATGTAAGGACAGTTTCTGGGTGATCAAATGGCACATCGAGAATTCAGAAAGAGATTTTCTCACAAGTATAATTCATAATAATAAGAAAGAAAGAAAAAAACATGTTTTCAATGGCACGAAAGAAAAAGAAAACAGTGAAATTAACAACTAAATTTAAAAAATAACTAAATCTAAAAAATAGTGGTGGCCCAGTGGTATATGTATATGTGTACGTGGGTTTGAAACCAGGCAGGCGCATTACTTTGTGTAATTTTTTCATCACCACAGCTCTCAAAACGGTGAAGGAAAACATTGTGAGGAAACCGGCATGTCCTAGAACAAAAAATTCGAAGATATGTGACATCCACCAACTCGCACTGGGCACGGGTAGTGAATTATGGCCCACTCAGTCTCACGGAGAGATTCTGGAACATTATTATTCTACAAGAAACTTCTGGCACGGATAGGTCTAATTTTATCTAATTAATGGTCGCCGACACATGAATTGATGTCAACAATCATTGTTTAGTCATGAAGATCGACTCATTTTGGTGGTTATTTAACCATGATTTTGCAGTTTAAGTCTCAACAAATACGGTCCAGATTTCAAGAACGAGATTATCATTCCGAGAGATTGAATCTCAAAACAAGGCTCCACATTCAGAATTGGAGGCAACGTTAAAGTTTGAACTTTTCTAAATCCCGATGTGCCATTTGTGATTATTAGTTGATAATTGTATGTTCAAAACATTTACTATGTAGATATAATAATATCTAGCATAACGGTGCCAAACCAGATTGGAGTCAAACTCTAGTCACTTTGTGTTTTTCGTGTATTTTAAATGTATAATGTACTTCGATAATTATTATCATGTAATGTTTTATATTCCGACAGTTTCCTTGGAATAATTTGACTTAAATAACTATAAAATATAACATAATTAAATAGGAATACAAGGATCTTTCAGCGTGGGGCCAAAATTGGAACTTACGAATATTGACTATCAGCCCCTGTCAACGTTTTTGTGTCGAAAGATCCATAAACCTCTGTAACTGCATTTTAAAACTATAGTACTTGTTTGTTTCTTATAATTAATACACCATTATCAGAAGTCACACACTGTATCGCAAAGAAAACATTAGAATAAATGTATGGAATCAAATTATGTGTTTTTCATTTTTACTTTTTAGTCCTGATGACGAGTTGTTTGATCAACAGTTATAGTAGTATAAGAATATACTTCCAATGATTGTAGAAATTTTCCATTTCGGTAATTTGCAATTTTGAGAATTAGGCTTTTCGAGAATTTGCCATTTTGAGAACTTGCCCTTAAAATAAAATAATAAAAAATACGAGATTTCAAAATCCAAATATAATCTCGACTGCCAACCAAATGAATGTCTCCTTCTCCTTACCATTTATAACAGAGATAAACCCAGATTACAGAATTTATCCACAATAATTTATTGTCTGTCAACTTGGGACATGCTAATATTAAAATACTTTGTTAAAGTTTTATCTCGGAATACTACATGTATACTAATGACAATAAGGTTGCGTAAATTCAATAAAATGCCTTAGGTGTACCTTATAGTCGGGCCACACTGACGGCATTTCCAGTTATTTCGATATGCAAACATGCAAGAACAGCGAGAAAGGGATATCATGCCAATGTAACAAACCTATTCTCGACATGGGGCATCCTGAGGAGATGTTGACTCGAGAATTCGCGCCCGAGTATTTCTCTTCTCAGGATGCCCCGTGGATATGCACGATTTCTTTCTTACATGTGCATAAATGCATAAGGGCGGGAAGGTTGGTGTGCATCCTGCATCCAAGCCTGGATTTCGGTCGCAGTTTTTTTTTTTAGTTTAACATTTTCCTTACATTTAACTTTATACACACCTCTGCTTAACTTTTGAAACTTTTAACAGTCTCTTTACATACTTGTACGTAATAATTCGCCACACATAGTTTTACAAATACTTACATCATCATTCATCATCATTTCAGCCTATTGCAGTCCACTGCTGGGAGAGGCCTATGCCTCTCCCAGGGAGCGCCACAGCATACGATCTCCTGCTTTTTTCATCCAGTCACTGCCAGCCACGTTCTTCAGGTCATCGGTCCATCTTGCCGGGGGCGTCCCACCCTACGCTTACCTACACGTGGTCTCCATTCGAGAACCTTTCTACTCAAATACTTACATACGAAAATATAATATTCTAAACTAAGATTTAATTTACTTCAACAAATAAAGTAAGTTAAAAATACATTAGCACACCATTAAAATTCAATCCAAGTGAAGATTATCACCGTCGCGACGGAAGAGCCAAGCAATTTTTGTGAGAAATTGCGTTCTTCCGTAATTAATTTTCATGTCAAAATGTTGGTTGTGATTTTTAAAAGCCGTTTTCATAATTTTGTGAGGATGTTCTTGATTTTTCAAGCGTAGATATTTTAAGTGCTTCTTTTTCTTAGTTGGGATATTTTTGCTATTTTCTTTAATGTTTTGGTTAGAGTTCTTATTTTCTTTTGTTTCAGCTAACTAAATACTCTGTAAACCAAAAGCAAATGAAAATTTAACTTTGTGACCGGTACCTTTAAGTAATATTTAGAGTTCCGTAACCTAGTGGATTCTATTAGAGGGCCTCGGCTATCCGTCTATCTGCAAACATAGTAATAGGTTTATCGTCAGCCTGTAATGTTCCCACCGCTGGGATACAGGTCTCTTCTCAGTAAGAGGATTATTGAGTATTATAACAATACCTGAAATCATGAAAGCAGATAGTTTTATCATGTTTGTCGTCAAAGCAAATAGTTTTATTATGTTTATCATGTTTAATCATGTTTATCGTCAGCCTGTAATGTTCCTACCGCTGGAATACAGGCCTCTTCTCAGTAAGAGGATTATTGATTATTATAACAATACCTGAAATCATGAAAGCAGATAGTTTTATTATGTTTTTTTTTTCGCAAGTTTGTCACCAATTCACTCAAGGCTGACTGTATGGTCGTAACAAAAAACATCTAAGCAATCACGTCAGAATAGAAATTTGATTAAACCGCGACTCTGAAGACTGACTAGTAAAATCCCGCAGTGTAAGACGTCGTAGCACAAAATGGTTTCAAATAAAATCCGTCGCGTGGCTCAAACTATATTGTGTCCCTGATTACTTTCGCTGATTCTTCCAAATGACAACACATAATATATCTGAGCCAACCATAAAACTTATCTAACAACTTATCTAACATTTTTGAATTTTTATAACGCTTGTTAAAGTATCGATGAAGAACCATGTTGATATCGCATCGTGTGTCAGCAAACTGACGCTTGACGCATAAGGGTGCTCCCACATCTATCGACGCCGAATCGGATTTTTCCGTCTCCCTTTCTCTTTCTGTCGCTTAGAACTGTCATATGCTAGACCGAGTCAATGCGACAGCACGCTGCCGCGTCGAGGATTCCACCGCGTGCTATCGCATTATGCTTTCTGTCTCGGTCTAGCAAATGGCAGTTCAAAGCGACAGAAAGAAAAAGGGCGACGGAAAAAGCCGATTCCGCGTCGATAGATGCGGGAGCACCCTAACCAACTGCTTGCCGGATTTCCGGGACAATCTAAACAGGAAAGTAAAGGACACCCGAATTAACATGGTGCACTTTTAGTCAGGTCGTCAACCCCATCCTGTTCCTACTGAGGTAGACTTTTGATTAGTATAGTACACATATATATCAGTAGTAAGTCTGACAGTCACACAGGGCTTGAGGGCTTATTAGAATTTTAAATATCGTGTTTTGTGTATCACTACTGAGCAAAGGCCTCCTTTTTTTTCCTTCCAAACCTCTCTGTTTTGGGCATAAATCCATATTCTATTACCAATCAGCAATTACCGAAATAATTGACACTTTCAAAGACCATTGTTTGAATCTCTCCCTGACCCACATATCAAAACTTACTTACACTGTTCAGATATCCAACGTCGTCAAAAGCTTCTCCGATAATAACCGAAACAATTACGAGATAGTTCACAAACAAATTAATTACATAGTACTCCATATAATTGCCGATACATTTTGCCAATCTAACGTACTATAATTACTATTACAACTTCCATAACTCAATCGTGTAACTACGCCAAATACCTATTTACTTATCCGATGTCAATAAATAAGTGCCTGAGTATAGTGTCCGAAAACAACAGTCAACGACGATATACGAGTAATACTAGACTCCGCATACACGATCTAAAAAACAAAAACTATTCTGCCAACTTGCTGAGGTACTACGTAAGCGAGGGGGACGGGGTACTGCGTTGTGATTGGCTAACTCAAGGTCTGTGCTGTCTCAACGTATGTTTAGGGCTCACAGGATTGGTCGAAATGAGACGAATATAAGACTTTTTTGCCTAATGTGTTAGCAGACATCGGTCGCCTGTTATTACGAGTCTAGTACTATATCGTCGTTGACAACAGTGTTATGTGATAAATTGTATCTAGAAGATTCGTATGAACTAGCAACGCGTTCCTGTTTTTGCTTAGTTACTTATTATAACTTCACAAAACATCGGGACAACTTTGGTATATGCTAGTTTAGTAATAATAATTATGAAATAACATCTGGAAAGCTCTAGCTGGGCAGCTGGATTAAGCGCTAGATTCAGAAAGCCGTACTTTTGGACACGGCGCGTATTTTCAGGAGCTTCCTCTCTCAAGAGCCCTGAATACCTGTGGCCCGGATCCTGTTCCTGATGCTAGTGTATTTCCACGAGTAACATTTTTTATATTATGTAATATATGTTTGTGAAACAATACTTAAAAAAATATACAACGTATAACGCCAATATGTTTATGATCAATTTTTGTTTAAAGAATTTTGGAAATTATCAAAAAAAAATGTTTTTTTTTTTTTCATACAGATTGTGCCCGACCAATTTCTCAATTTCCAAAAGTCTTAGAACAAAAATTTTTCCGTAACATGGTCTGAGTCACCCCTTGAGAGATTCTGCGCTATTTCGTTACTAAAACTTCCGCAATAAATTCTCTAAATTATGGTGAACATGTCCTAGGAAGCTTAGATGAACAATGCGTTTATACAAACAGACAAGAAAATAACCTTGTTTCATAATAGAATATATCACGTATCCAGTGGATTTATATCCAGTATATGTATGATGAAGCGGGCATAAGGTTGAGTTATGGCGATATTGACCTTTTCCAAGCTTTGTTTGCGTACGGATCGGCGCTGTCCAGGGACGGACGACTTGTTTCAAAAGGTTTTTATTAAAAGTCAGAAGTGAAGTGGGTAAAATTATCTCTTTATTAAGTTACGTTGTATATAAGATGTTGTTAACTGTTTAAAAGATTCCGTTTTGTTGCAAAACGCTTGTTAAAAAAATCACCAAGGTACTCATTTATATCTTCTAATTTCACGCTTCCCAATTTCATTTATATTTTGAAAATGAAAACATATAAGATCCCACGCTTTGAATTTTTAATATACGCGTTCACACAAAATTCAAAGACGCCTACTTCAAGTTTAAAAAGGTGTTCCACCTACTTACTTGCTCTAATTTTAGTCTTATAATAAATATAATTATTTGTATCTCTTAATAAATTCTCGTATGTTATTTTCATGGGTTTCCGAATATTTAAAAATTAGGTACTTCGGGACGGTTTTAATGTCCAACAAACATTATCGAAATAAATATTAAGTACCAACCCAATCGAGAGTTTATTATCCCTTTTTTAGGTGAAGCAAATGGAACTATCAGACTAGAACTAGACTAATATCCACCTTGTTCCTTAAATAGCCCTTTACGTTTCAGGGTCACAGTTACCTATCTAAACAGTATCGCGACCCAGCGCAATGCCCTTTAAACAAATTATAAGGCGCAGCTAAAATTACTTAAAATAATTATGCTCCATAATTTCATGTCTTACACTGTCATGTTAGCACTTATCTATCATTACCATATTATTATTTATGGGTCTAAGATCAACTTGTAACGGTAAGGTATCATTAAACCCTATTATTTTAGCCATACTGTGTGCCATAACATCAAAGGTCCTAGTAATTTGCAAAGATCATTCATGTAATGTGTCATGCTTAAAATAATATTGAGGAGGTACTTTGTCACTATGAATTTTTTGTTTATTAATGGTGGCTCGTATCGTATTCGTAACACCAACTGCGTTACAAAACACAGATCACCGACGTTGCTAAAATGACCGCTAAGCTGAAGTGGGTCTGGGCCGGCCACATCTGCCGGATCCTCAATGAACTGTGGGCCAAATTTACCACAATTTAGAGCCCTGACACAGCCAGAAGGCGTCGCGGCAGACCTCGCAAAAGATGGCGGGATGAGCTGGATAAAACTAACAACCAGTGGCTCACACTAGCCTTAGATCGAAATAGCTGGAAGTCATGGGGAGAGGCCTTTGCACAGCAGTAACAGTAATGGTTGCTACACTAAAGGTTTCTTGAGGAAATAAATTCAACTGCGAGTAGGACTCGGACACGTACTCTAATGTCTTCCGGGTACTCATGACGCCTTACCAATAAATTAGGCTATCGCAACTCCATTCTTCGAGGGCGTATTTTTCATTCCTTTCTTTCAACGTTTCAACGAATAATTATGATTTTTTTGTCGAATGTATATCGTCCTAACAATAATAATCAACATCAGCCCGAGTTTGCTCTTTTTAAGGCCCCTCGCTCACGGTGACACCCCATTGATACAGTCACAAGGCGGTGCTAACTGTTTGCCTTCGCCCACACTAAGATTCACGGTCGCGAAGCAAAAGCCATTTTGTCGTATTCACTGTACAATACAAAGCTTTATCACCAAAATGATAATAATTAAAATAGGATTTCAGGTCATTGAAATGAATTACAATAACAGAACCATAGCTTTATAGAGTTATAGAGTTGCCTAACAAGAGTGTAATGAACCTAATTGCGTATTATGATACATACAAGGGTTCAAAGTGATAATCAAGAGGATTATAACCAATGATTTTCATAAATTGAAGAGTAGGTTTGAAGTGATAATTACAAATCGATAATATTCTATCAAAAACAGCTCAACTTAGATAATTATCAAAGAGAATTACTTGTTCCAAATGGCTATCCAAACACAGCGTTTAAAAAGTCTGTGCAAAAAAATTAATACAGTGTGTATTTAGGCATCGACATATTAAAATATCAAAGTCAATACGGTGAGAATAATAGAAAAAAAAATAGATAAAGAAGCTATAAGTCACGTGTAGACTTGATAAATAAATTACCTACTTTTCGCATTTCCTTTCCTCTATGACATCCAAAGTGTTGCCGTATGTGAATGTGACCAAAAAAAGGGCAATTGTATTTAGCACGTCCCGCGCCCGAAAGTGCGAAATAATGTTAGTCGCTTCCACGGAATTGTGTGAAAACTTCGTGAAAGGACAGTCCCCTAACGCAAAGACGTGCTTCTTCCGCCCTGGTCGCAACAACTTTGACATACGACAGATCGAAGGTAGAAGGCAAAGACATTAAACTATATACAACCAATAGACGGGACATCACGAAGAAAGTTGTGATCCAAAACTTTTTACCACTAGGTAACAAGTAGCTCAGTTTAGTGGTCGCGTTGCTACGCAACGCTAGATAGTGCTACTGACGCACGGCATCAACAATTTTGTATGACAATTTTCCCAATGCCCGCTCGAAGATATGTAAGTTTCAGACTCAATTTTCAACGCACTTTTGGCCTTGCTTGGAACCGTACCGTTTTTGTGACATAAAGAAAATGAATTCCTCGTTTGTACTTCTAGACTTCTTTCAATACAATTACGTCGTAATACTTCAAGTACTTTGTACGACAAAATACATAAAATTCATGCTTGAGTCTGTGCACTGTAATTGACATTACTGAATTATTTTTAAAGAACAGCTTTTGTGTAGTGAGTTGAATAGTCTGTAGAACCCACCAAAGTCTAATAGTGAAGAACAAACTATTGACGAACTTTTATTTAACTAATGGCTTAAACGGAAATACACAAAATATAATAAAAAGCAATGTAGGTATAAGTATTAGTATATCAGCTAATCACAAAAAATCTCCAAAAATATATTAAATTATAAGACACTTAGCAATGTTGCATGTAACGTATCAGATACGGTATCTGCGAACCGCTCGCTGTAAGCTCGCAGTGCAGTGACCCACCTAGTGGCGGTATCACTGCGAACACAAAGGCAGCTCGCAATATGCTCGGACGAGCCGTACTCACTTGCAGTTTGATACAGTAGGTATCTGATACGTTACTTGCAACACTGCTAAGTGAGTACCCAGCTTTACGTTTTGCAGGAAACAATCCCGTTCCTATCATCTGCAAGCCCCATTTAGTGAGAAACTATAACTAACCATAAAGTAAGAAACACGCAGCCGTGTAGCAAGCGCTTTAAAGCGATACTAGCTTTGAGATAGCTTAAAGTACATAGAATTAATAGCATCTTTGCTTAGCGTAGTATGGAGTTGCGAAGCGCTTTGTTGTTGGCATAAGTGAAAGGTTTCTTAATTAAGCTGCAGTGAAGTTTATTGTATAGCTATGTTAAAATACAAATTGCCCAAACTATTTACCACAAGAATCAAATTATAATCCTTTACTTTTTAATTATAAATAGGTCAAACAGGATCTGGAACGGGGTCCGGCCTACTAGGGCCTACTGGTACTGAGGGCTTATGAGAGAGGAACCTCCACAATACGCGCCGTGTCCAGAAGTACTGGCTTCAAAGTCAAGTGCTTAATCCAGAAAATTATTATACATAAGCATAGCATCATCATCATCATCAACCGGAAGACGTTCACTGCTGTACATAGGCCTCCCCCTTAGACCGCTACGCCAAACGACAATTCGCCACTTGCATCCATCGGCTGCCCGCGACCCTCACGATGTCATCGGTCCACCATGTGGGAGGCATAAGCATAGCATTGTTACATTATTTATTTATTTATTTTTCATCAAAATATAAGTAAAAATGTATGGAAAAAACCCTAGAAAAAAATCTAATGACATCATGAAATACCTAGGTGTAAATATATTAGTGACCCCTTTATAGTGGATGTTCCGTATTGACACTCAATCCAGTTCAAAAAGGTAAAATAAATCTTGGCTCTGGAGTCAGTTATAACTGGCTAAAAAAAAAACATTTTCACATTTCATCACATGAATTCTGTAAATATATGTCAAAAATACCCTCATAATTTAGGATTAGTATCTAGGACTGTAGTCCCAAAGCAATATAAATTCAAAGGATCGTGTAACAGGGCCCTTTAAATCCGAAATAGCTCGACGACGCAAAATGGGAATTTATTTCCATAGTTCAGTGTATCGTGGATCGTCAAAAACTGGGTCAGGGGTCTACTCTTTTAGTCCATCAACGAAGACACGGTAGACCCGTACGAATGTTACTCATAACTTTTAAGTGAATCCTACTCCCTATTGGTTTTGAATTCATTAAGTTCCGTCAACACATCGGGAGGCGGTACTACTGTTCAATCATGTTGTCATTAATTTTGAATTCGTACCTCATCTTATGTCCTTAAGTGATAAAAAATATGGCACGTCCGTAACTTAGGCTGAAGCTACGGGTTTCGTGCTTAGATAGTAGTGCCCGCGTTACACTTAATATGGTAGGTACCTAACCTACAGTTCATAGTTCCATAACCAGTCGTATATAATTAAATATATATTTAAACTACCGACCAGCTCCGGTTTCATACAGGTATCATAACTGTTCAGGTACAGGTAGCATCATTGTATTTTTTTTTGTTGCTCTCAAAAAGATTAGAAAGGCGACTTGACTTCTTCCGATAAATGTTCATCTACTTTCATCATACCTAAAACTTCTTCATATATAACTCTGTCTATTAGTAAAAATTGTATAAAAATTCGTTCAGTAGTTGTTGAGTGAATTGCTAACAGACAGACACACTGCTGGGCAAAGGCCTCTCCCCATGACTTCCAATTTTCACGATCCAGGGCCAAAGTGGACTTTAAAATATAAAGGACTATTTTCATTCATCATAATCATCATCAGCCGGAAGACGTCCACTGCTGAACATAGGCCTCTAGTAATAGCACATAGAAATTACGAGACATTGATAATCTCCTATTATTAGTGATACAAAAAAAAGACAGGGATTAGCGCTACTACATAATTATAATAAATTGCAATCCATATTTTTAATTAGGTACTGACTTTCTTATCACTAACAAAATCACCAATTTACGCCGTAAGTGTAAGTTATGTAAGTTTTGTACTTACTCGTACATATTTGTTTACAAACTAAATGCCAGCTCTAGTAAGAAGACTTAAAACACCGGCTTTAATTAAGCGCACCTTTTCATTGTCCGTAACATGTTTATGCACGTGTGAAGAAAATCACGGATCACGGGGCATTTACGGCCCGTTTATTACGAAACCCGGAGTTCCGTAAACATTTGTCATGTGAACACTTGGAAAAGGGGTTGTAAAGGAAAACGTACTCGTTTATATTTTAGTAGCGATCAACACCCGGGGTGCTATGACAGGAAACCTCCACGTGCGCCCGTGGACTGGAGTTCCCTCTCACATACGTCCGGGGGGAAGACCAGGTGCACCCTGGGATGCGGGCAAAAACTCTTCCTTAGGCACTGTGTGCCTAAGTGGTCTCTTTGCCCGTATGCGAATTGCGAATAGCCTGTCATGAGGACGCTCCAACGCGTGTCCTTCTGATCAGCAGAGGGCACAGCGGCGGAGCGGGCTTGCTGACGGTGAGTAATGGGTAACTCGCCGTCCGACCAAGGACCAAGCCGGGGTCGGTAGCGCGTCGTGTTTCGCGCCAAATGCCTGCTGGGGTCGCGGGCTTTTTCTTAACCCAGATTACCGTGACCCCGGAACGTAAAAGGCATAGGACGGAACACGGGTGGATTTTAGTCACTCATTAGGACTCATTTGATAATTTTAACACAAAAAAAAAGCGATCAACACCCACGATGTCGTAAAGTGAATTAATATTTCAACGAACTCTATAATACTCGTATCATATTTTGACGGATGACAGCCCCACTATTGGGATGGTTAGACAGTTTACCGTCTTCATACATGATTCATTGTTTTGAGAGCGGAACGACGACACGATTGGCGCAGTGGCTGAGCGATTAACTGCTGAGCTTTGTAACACGAGTTCGATTCCCGTTCGGGACAAATGTTTGATTGACGTACAGTTTTCCCGGGTCTAGTTGTTTGTGCAATTTGTGTCTTTAAATGTTTGTTTATTAAAATGTCATTACAAATTATTACTTTGAGTAAATCAATCTTTAATTTTATGTCATTTCTGTAAAAGCCTCTTTCATTCATATTTTGGAATAACCATTATCATTTTAATTCATAACGTTTCATACAAAATAATTCATTTTACAATATTTCATGCCTTTTTTGACAAAGCATGTCGCCTGAAATAAAACTCCGAATAAAGCCTGGATTTCATGTTTTTAGTTTTCATTGGGCAGGCTTCACATTATTCTATCCACATAAGCAGTACGCAATGAAAGTACTAAAATGTTTAAAGTACATAAATTAAGTTATACTTATAATGAAGTTGCTCAAACAATTTATTGTAGTAGTCAGGTTCTGAATTTCAAACGGTTATCAAAATCATTTTTTTCATCTTTCTTTTTCATTGACTGATTAATGAAAAAAAGCTTATGTTTTTCTATTTACACTGGCGTATCAACACTCAAATTGTTGTTATTTAAAAAATAACGTGAGTTTAGCTAGGTAAGATTCAATATTTCCAACACAAGTACACATAATCAATTAAGCAGCCCTTTATGTATTTCTTTACAATTACAATTTTATTGTTAACCTTAATTGTTCACAACTGGATAAGTTTTATCAGAACGAAATAAATGTCCACGATATCGAAAGCTTCCAAGATACCAAGATTTTTTTTGTCGTGGTAAAATCATCAAATGAGTCCCAGGACGGGAGGGACTGTCAGACTTGTACTGACTAAAATTCACGGTGTCCTTCAGTAGCCCTTTATGTTCCGTTAACTTAGATTAGTTACAGATAAAACAATAACAGCCTTACAACAAAAACTTAAACAAATGTTGAACACTTGTTTAAAAAAAAGTCAGATTATGACGTTGACATAAGGTCCATTATGCAGTCAAACTTTTAAAAGTTTTTGTGGTACTACGGTAACCGTCTTACCACATGAAATATAAACATCTGTTGAACACATGTCAGGTCTAAAAAAACTGTCAACGTCGAAATGACATTTCACCATGATATAAGGGTCGTTTAGCAGTTACACTTTTTAAGACAAGCGTTCAACAGATTTTTATCTTTTTTGGAATGGCAGTTAATGTTTAGATTTAAGGTTTCTTACGTAACAGTGAAACAAAATTCTTATTCTTAAAATATCAAAGCTCTTAATCTCTCCTGTAACACTCGAAACGTAAAGCAGAGGTGGTACTTCTTATCTTTCTTTTAGTAACTATCTTTCAAAAAAAAAACATTGTCCCTAGGGCTAAAACACTACCATCTGCATTTGTGTTTTAATCAGTAATGCTATAATTAAAAAAATATATATAAATAAGTACAGCTTGCCTCGAAATAAGAACCTATGTTTTATATTACCAAACATTGGCAGTTGTTCAATAAAATGCAAATCCTTATGTTCGGAATAAAGGTACATGACACATGAATAAAGATGACAAAGACACTGATACATTCTGCCTTGAATTATTCAATATTGGAGCGTATCAAAGCTCACCCTTATTTTGTTTGGAATATAATATTGTTGACATTTTCCTTATGAAAACTTTGTGCTACTGCAGTATCAAAATAGCAAACTGAAAGATATTTTTAGATTGTTACGGTTGGCGCAGTGACTCAACGAACGACCTGCTGCGCTGAGTGTCGTTGATTCAATACCCGGACAGAACAAATATCTGTTTTGACCTACAAGTATTTGTTCCGGGTCTGGCTGTTTGTGAATGTGAATTTCATTGATGTCATGATTGTTAACGCACCCACGGTAGATATAATTAATTCCTTGATTAAGGCAATTTTTTTTATTAATTTTATTTGTCTCACAAATAATAAGAAAAGATCAACTTAGGATTGTTGGTGCATTTCTGCAATCACCCTATTTTACTTGGAAATTTCCATTTTCTCATTTAGAAGCAACTAAACTTCACATAAAACTAAACTAAATAAAAGTTATCAACATAGATAATTACGAAAACAGAAAAAGAAACGCCTGCATAATTTTCATTAAATTACTTTCAACTTTATAATTTGTACTACGTGTTTACATTTCAAAACTACGCAAAAGTCAAATGAAGCGTCCTTTGATTTGAGCAATGAGTGTCTGACATTAGTATTCGAGTGTCGTCCCGCTCTCGTGACACGGGTCTACGTGTAGCTGACCGCTATACTGTATGTTTCTACGTGATTAACTTCACTGTAGGTACCTACTTTTGCCATGGAAATTGATTGAAATGTGACGATGTTCGAAGCTTGATGTGCTGTTTGTTCATGAAATCCATGAGTTATGAGCAGTTCACTATAAGCTCGAAACAACGAGACATCGCAAAGGGGCATTATACACATGCATACATTGGGTAGACCTGTCGTGTTTGATGCAACATGTGTTGGCACCAATGAGCCATCCCATCTTGCTGGTACCGCATGCTGTGCTGTTGCGGCTGCTGCAAGTGCCGAAAACGTCTAACGGCGCAAATACAATGACTTGACTTTTGGCTATGTATTTGAGCTGTTTGGGATTGAAACACTGGAGCCATGGGGTCCGAGTGCCCCTAAATTTTTAAAGAAGTCGCCAAGCGTAAAAACTACACATAGGTACACACTTCAAGTAGATTAATTTCATAATTATGTAAGCCCCATCTTAGACAAGGCGACGCAACGCTTACGACTTTGGTATCCATTGACTCGTGCCTGTGTACGAACCTCTATGGATTTGTTTTGCGATGGTCCCCTGGATGCCAAAGTCATATAAGCTATCGAAGACTCTCGTCGCCTTGCTGTGCACGAAAAGACTAACAGTGGTCTTAAAACGCAAAAAAGGACTCCTGTATGAACAGGGTAGTATTTTAGTCCGTAAGAGCCTGAGAGTCCTTTCTGCTCTTCTCAGGGCGGGAGGACTTATTTGTTGATTGTACCACATAAAAAAGGCCCATTATCTTGAAACATCATATTTCAAACCGAAATCCGTTAGATTGTTGTTCAAAAATGATTTTGTATTATTTTCACAAACAGACCAACTCTTTAGTTACCATTACACATTTGGACGAATGAAAACGAATATTGATAGAAAGCGTAAGTAAATTACAACAAAATTACCTCAATTCATTTGTAAATTACTGACAGTGTCGTCCTCTCGAAAGATCTTTAAAGACCTCCCAGAAACCTAATGTAATTGAAATGTCTTCACTTCACACGTAAGACCCTGTAGATCAGAAAATTCCAGTAAATTGTCAATTTTCTGTTTCAATAGCACCAATTTAGATAAGATCTGTCCTCTAATTCAATTTTGTGTTGCTTTGAATGATACTGAATTTGTACTCTAATTGAATGACAAAGGACCTCAAAGAGTGTTATGGATGTGTGAGCAAGGGGACCATTAATTTCATCATTGTGTTCATCACTCATCATCAATTTATCATTATTAGCAATTGTTTTACTCTTGAATGATTTGCCCTCGATGATAAGAGAAAAATAATAATAATACTGGTACACTAATATTAAGGAGGTATATCTATTATATTGATTTCTTGCTGAGTTTTTCAGAAAGAAATCAATATAATAGATCATATAAAAAAAATATAATGGTATTATAAAGAAGTAAAGTTTGTGAGTTTGCTTGTACGAAGTAACCGGAACTTCTGAAACTAATTTGAAAATCTTTCACCAGTAGAAAGCTGTACCATTCTTGAGTGACAAAGGCTATATTTTATTTTGAAATTGTAACTATGCGAAGCTAAAATGGGTAGCTGTTCTTTGTAATTTTACGTTTAAATAAAAGATGGTTCTTAATGTACAACGTTTTAATTGTAGGCAGATACAGTTACGTTCACAGATGACGTTCACACAGTACAGTGCAGTGACGGAGTGAACCACCGGGTCTATCGACCGACAGTCAATAATGGTGTGGATGCTTACTACTTACTTACTAATTAGTGATGTAACAACATTCATAATCTTACATTTCTGTTTAGTCTAGCAACGAACTAGTTTTCATCTTCGTCATGTGAGGAATACCTCAATATGGAATATTGCCCGATTTATTCACAAAGAGCTCTTGTATAGGATCTACCTTTCTTCCCACATGGGCTTTCGAACAACAAAGGATGAGTTTGCATCTTGTGTTGGTAGGGGACGAGTAGTTTATCGACTAGCGAAACCTATAGGCTCGGCGTACGGTCACCTTTTCTATGAAGGATGCAGAAATTATAATCTATAAATTGGTTCAGTTTGTGAGTTAGTTTGTAAGAAGTAATATCTGGAACTACTGAAACGATTTTCGAAATTTCTTTCACCAGTAGAAAACTTCATTATTCTTGGCTTTGGCCCTTGAGTCATTATGCTGACACTCTTGGTCGCCACTGATCGCCTCCGTGAAGACACGGTGGTGCTCGTTCTTCCTTCCTCATCCGACACAGGTATCTCCCGAAACTTCCGTGTCCAGTGAAGACCTGCGTCAGGTGGCCGTGACGCCTATCCAGCCACTCCTCAAAGAAGGATCTTTCCACCGCGATTGTGGCGTGCCCGAAGATCAAAATAGGGCTAAGAAACAAGGTGAAGATTTTTACGACTACTCTACCAACTAACTACCTAATTTCTTCTTTACACGGGAACTAAATTGAATAATCTGATCAAATACTTTGTCCCTGTAAAAAAACCTTTTACGGAACGTTTCATCATATTGAAAAATATTAAATTACATTCAACTTTTTACGTTGTAATTGAGTTTTTAGCCGGAATTGTACAATGTTTGTTGTTGGCTTAGCAACAGCCCCTTTAGGGATCTAAAAGGGGTCACTGTCACGCGTTGCTAATAGGGTATTCCGTATTGGGTCCCGGGATGAGTGTGTATTGACCTTTAAGGTTAATCATTCCATATTAAAGACGTAATCGGCGATTGCTGAACATTGAACATTTAGATTTCGCTGTATGATGATGGCAGAATGATTGTAAAAGATGTTTTGAAATACTGACTTCAAATAATATTATGTCCGCATAAACGTCCATTATCTCGAAAATTCACGTCATTTGCGGTAACTGTTGCCCCCGCATTGAATATTGTAATAAGTAAGTAACTAAACAAATGGATGGATGAAGATCCCTGCCGGGGTCTATGTTTCTGAACTCTATATCTTTGGGGTATTCATATCAAGACTGTATGTTTAGTAGATTTCTAGCCAAGCGTGCTTACCGTCCACCACAAACATCATCGCTTACCATTGGGCGAGTTAAAGATCAACACGACCTTATGGTTAAATTTAAAAAAAAAACTGAGCTATTTTACGAAAACAGAATAAGTATTAATGTCAATAACTTTGCAGTGTAAGATAATGTCTTATTTTCCTTAATCAAAAGAAAATTAGAATCGAAAGACATACGATAAGTTCTGCAAAATTGACACCACTCAATATTAATGTCTTATTTTCCTTAATCAAAAGAAAATTAGAATCGAAAGACATACGATAAGTTCTGCAAAATTGACACCACTCAATATTAATGTCTTATTTTCCTTAATCAAAAGAAAATTAGAATCGAAAGACATACGATAAGTTCTGCAAAATTGACACCACTCAATATTAGTCTGATTTTAACATCTATTGGTAACTACGTAAGATCGCAATTCAACTGTATCAACAAACCAATATCATAAAACAATGTCGACCGCGTCTTCTGTTAGAAAAATAACAAGTTTCAATACTATGAAAGAAGATAAATCAAGTTTGTTCAACAATCGACAGAACTCATATGCTGTCGTAGACGAAAGTTTAAATTGAAGAATTGAATCGTGAATAAAGTTGGACATGTCACTGCAAAACTGAACGGTTTGATAAGGTTTTCAGTCATTCGTCTAAACAAATGCTTAGTTAGGGAATCCGGGAAAGGGTTGTAAAAAGAATATAATTTAAAAATATTTATTAATGTATGAGTGTGTACAGATTCTGCAACCATTCACCGATGACCGGTTAATCATTCGACGTTTCGCCGACAGGACTGTTCATTTATGGCCGTTTCACCGATAGACTCTTTCACCCATGGAGGGTGAAAGAGTCTATCCCTCCTTTTCGCCGACAGGACGATTCATTTTTACCGTTTCATCGATGGACACACTTTCACTTATAATGTTGTGAATTAGATTAACCGTGACTCTGTAACTTAGAGGAATATGGTTTAGTTTAACAGTCTATTCCACCCAAGACAGGATGACTCATTTAATGATTATACCACCTAAAAAAGCAAGTAATTAAGGTTGTTAGCACGATTTTTTTTATTGACTAGATAATATTGTTTTGAAACATGGACTCTTGTTTTAAAATAACAATAAAACGAATACTTACATTGAAAATGTCTACAAACATTGAGGGTATCAGACAACAGAGTACACATTTGTGACGATTACTTGAAGTTTCTTGTATCAATATACTAATAATGTTTAAATGTCACTCAATATTACTTTAAATCATAAAGCCTCGTCCATGGCCTGGGACAATGCGATAGCGACGCGACTAACATCAAGCGACACGCAAGTGCGTCCCTATGTTTCTTCATGTGAGTACTCTACGTACGAACGCTCCCAAGAGCTTTGCTGGGGTAGCAGGAATTGACAGTACCTACAGATTTTGATTGGAATCCGGTTCCTAGTGTTTTAGGTCTGGGTGTTTGTGTATGTAAATTTCAATGATTGTAAATGCACCCACGATAAGAAATTCCTAGCATGGGGGACGTTTCCAAGAAAATGTGCCACAGGGCAATTGATATCACAGGGTTATTTTTAGTCAGAAACTGAAGGGATGCCGCTCCCCCAAAAGCCAAAAGCTGGGTTGAATCATTAAATGATGATTATTTTTTTTTTTTTTTTTAGTTAGCCTATACTGTCCCACTGCTGAGCAAAGGCCTCCCCCAATGATGATTATTACCTCAAAAAAAATCTGCAAAGTACTACGTCGTCATTTCATTATCCGCAAGGCGCTGACAGCCGTTTGTCGCGTACAACTCGTGGCTGCGGTTTATATTGTCGATTTGTCTCCCATACTAATATTGACTAAAGAGATGCAAGCTTTTAAGACGTAGCGCGTAGGACAATTTTCAAAACACTTAAGCCGTAAATACTTGCTATTCTTACAAGTATTTAAGCGTGCTTGTTATTGATTCATCTTTAAATATCGCATCGCTATATTTATATTGCCTAGTTGGTAAGACGTCTGGTCTACTGAATCAAAAGGACGAAGGATCAAGTCCTGTTCGCAATAGATTTTTTCTTTCCACAGAAAAGTTAATGCTTATAAAAGTTAAAAAGCATAGATTATAAGATATAGCATTTTTTTAAATAACCAGGGATAGGCGTACATCTGTTTCTTAAAAGAATAGTATTTGTGACTCAATGAAACAAAACATAAATAAAATTATGCGTCTAATGGGCGTTTTACCACTAGCCGGCCCGGTGCCGGGGAAGCAAAAATGTATGAAAATGTACGGCTCGCTTTTATTTACACCGGCACCCGCGCCGGCGCCGGCGCGGGTGCCGGTGCCGTGCCGGCTACTGGATAAATGCACAATCTGTTGGAAAAGCTACTGTAGGTACTGATTTTCGTTATTTTTAAAGATATTTTAAAGAAACGAAAAATTCTGTTGCGAGCAGGGTTCGATCCTGCGTCTTCTGGATAGGTACTCCAGACGCCTTAACCACTAGGCCATCGCAACCACTACTCACAACGCTGAATTTCTCGTTCACTTGTTTTTCTAACGCTGTTTACACGTAACAGAATTTTTCGTTTCTTTAAAATATCTTTACGAAGACGCGACGCAGGCGTTATTGCGTTTAAAAATATAACTTTCGTTATTTTTAGTTTGGTATGATAATATTTCGGTAACGTAAGAGGAGGAACCACCTAATTATTTTAATTACTTACTAAGTTCGACCTAAGCATTCAACTAGCTAAATCACTAAAAACAAAAACTTCAACATTAATCAAAGACTCAACCATTAGATTCGCTCTACTATAGTTTCCAAAAATGATCATATTTCTGCTATGTTGACTATGACACTTGAATAATATTTTCTCACTTAGAATGATATTCGTATCTGTACCCATACCATGATTTGTCATAACGATACTCGATCATCGATATCGAGGGCGTTCGGCGCTCTCATTGGTTGAGAGTTCATACAACCGTTCATGGAGCAGGCCAATGAGGGCGACACACGTGGTCGATTTCGATGATCGAGTATCGTAATGTCAACTCATGGTATAGGTACTTTCCTCTCGTGCGTATCAGTGAGCTTTAACTTTTCAGTATGGTCCTTTTTTCGTGCGATCTATTTATACTATGGAGAGAGTACTTCTATCGCCACAATAAAACAATTATCTTATCGCTATAACGATAATGACAGTAACCGTTATTATTCTTGTTAGTAACCGAAACTACTTGATATAGCAGTTATTTGTAACGATGTTAGAAACTACACTGTTAGCTTAAGTACCTAAGTACAAAGTTATTGTCTAGACAAGTACATAGTTATACTGCGTTATTGGAGATGTTATGGCTTCTAAGCTATTTGGTAATGGGACCCATGGATGTTTAAAACAATTTATGACGTAGATATTAACGTTAATTGTTACAAATTGTTATAATTCTGTTGTAATTAACAAACTTAGTTACATGAAAGTTCTGAATTGGTTTGTATTTGTTACACGAAGATGCATAAAAATTAACTTTAACGAACCGTTGGTTGACTAAATATTCCGAGGCAAAAAAACGACACGTAACGTAAATCAAAAAGCATTTTGGTAATTTTTACGATAAACAAAATGAGTACTGTCCATAGAATATTTAAAATCGAATACGTCGAATTTACGAGTAAAACCCAATATTTAAAATCGAATTTGTCAAATTTGCACTTTCATCTTACTGATACTGTGGTGGGAGTTCCCGTGGGATCATTACCGAATTTCATGCAGGCAACGCCGCGGACATAATATGATTTATCTACGAGTACCTACTTCTCAGATCTGTAGGAACTAACATTTTTCTTTTGAATAATGAATTAACCTCGACTTGGGAACAACTGAGGCCTCATCAACACCTCTTCTAATTAAGGAGCCACTTCATAAATAAACGTCCCTTAATTGCCGTTCGTCCTAACTAATTTAGCTTTTGCTTATTTAGAGGAAAATTAAATTAAAATAAATTAGAGTTTTCATCACCTTCATAGCAAGGAAGATATTAAACTAGGTAGTTTATGTTCGTTCATGTCTACTCAAGACCATTTGATAACTTATCCGAATTATAAAACAGTCAACCTTTTTATGGAGGTTGTAAAATCGTCAAATAAATCTTCTTGCTTCGAGAAGGAACTGTTTGTCCAGTCAACCTTGTTGGTGGATGCCCTACGCTGCGCTTGACACTGTGTGGTCTACATTCGAGAACTTTATGACTCCATCAGCCATCAGTTCTGTGCGGTTCTGTGCAGTTCTGTGCAGTCCTGCCCACTGCCACTGGCTTCAATAACTAAATACTTTTTAAACAAAAAATTACTTTGCCCTTAGACCAGGAATTTCTCCTGCGTCTTGGGTGCGTTTACAAATACATAAATATAAACTCAATGCACAAACGCCCAGACCCGGATCAAATACTTGTAGATCATACAAAATATTTGCTCCATGCGGGAATCGAACCAAGCCTGCCGGGGTCGCGGGATTATTCTCTTACCGTAACCCCGGAACATAACAGGCTATGAAGGACACCATGGATTTTAGTCAGTAGAAGTTTGACAGTCCCTCCCGCCCTGCCCAGGGTTGGAGGACTCATTTGATGATTTTACCACGCTAAAAAAAAATAAAAAAATGCGGGAATCGAACCAGCAAGACGCAATATAGCAGTCCGATTGCTGAGCCAATGCGCCAACCGTACCGTCTGCAACTTGCTGGTCTAATGTAGGCAACTTTGGTTCGTCTGCGAATATCCTCATCTTGATTCGATCACGCAGAGAGACTCCAAGCATAGCCCTCTCCATCGCTAGTTGACTATCTTGAGAGCCATAGTGAACCATAATACTACATGCGATCCAAATATCACTTGAAATTCAGTGCTAGATAGCAGACAGAATAAGAAACAATTATTTCAGGGGAACCCTCTAGCTCTAAACTTAAGTTGTGAGATTTAACAATCTCTTGATAGCACCGTTACATAAAACTGAGTATGTAACCCAAAAATGTTTAAGATTTAGGGCACGCTCGTAAACATGTAACAATTAATGACAGCTGCTCAACCATAACTTGCAAATGTTGTAATATTCCCCTCTCCCCTCCTGTGTACCCCTTTGTTAAAGACCTTTATAAGTACCAAGTGAAAACCAGCTGATTTATTTTAATGTTTTGTGGGCAGTATTTTCACTGAAAATTGATGCTCACCGAGTTGCTAAAGTTTTTGGTGTTAAAAGTCTCAACAAAGTCCGAAATACTTTAGACACAGGCCTTCTCTCTGTGTGAAGGAGTGATATCAAACACGTGCGGAGTGTCACATGTCTTCGAACTTTGGTTCTAGGAATTTCCGTTTTCCTCACGATGTTTTCCTTCACCGTATTGAGAGCTGTGGTAATGAAATAAAATACACACGATGCGCCTACCAGGTTCATACACGCGCCCAACAATTCTTAATTTGGAGCCGATATCACCGAGTGCAACTATTTGAGAGCATCTGTATGTCGTAGCAATAAGGATCTTTTCGTACCTCAAAACATACTCTCCAAAAACTATTCACCAGGAATTTAATAAACATCGAACTACCTTCACCTACTCTCGAAAGGTGTGGAGTGCTACGATCTACTGAAGAGTGCTTCACGGTCCGTTGGTCGACAAACGACGCCCGACTAACGGCAGAACACGAGACAACTTGTTATTGGCTGCATTTTCTATTCAAAGACATTTGAGAATATGTACCGGTAAGTTGGCCAGGAGACTTTTTTTTTATTTTGGGACAAACCCACCACAGTATTCCCAAACCACTGCCACTGTCTTACGATAAATAGAAAATGGTAAATATTCTATTCTTGACTGTGCCTATATTATGATAATGTTAAAAATTAAATGTGTTATCGACACAGTTAAAAAGAGTAAAAAGAGGAAAAGAGTGGCTGGTAGCCAGCGTGACACCGTGGTTGTGTTCATGATATTTTTTACTTCTGAAAGCCACAGTGGCAGCCACCAGAATAGCGCCGAGACAATGAAGCTCAACTTGGCCCAGAGAATGAATTTACCTGTCTTGGATCCTGCAACGAAAGAATAGTGGAGGATTAGGAAAAATATGTTTCCACTTCTTTACATGGCAAACAGGAGACTGAACAAAGCAAGGCCAATAGGCATAAATTGACATTATAACTGGGAGAAGCCCAGTTGCCTAGCACCACGGGTAAAAATTACTACTAATATCAACGGGTATTTGGCCAGGAGACTGTCGTTTGGTGGAAGGATATTTTGAGAAGTCTCTTTATCGTGATGTTTGGTGAGTCTTCCACAGCTAAGTTAGTAATTCAATGCCGAGGAACGTGAGGTAATCATTAAAATGTATATGCTAGTGTGATGTTTAATTTGAGAAAAACTCGCCAGAAGAGTAAAACATTGTGATGAAAACTAGAATATGCAGTATCAGTCTGAAATAATAATTTTATCAAAAGTGAAAAAAGACATAATTATTTAGTGTAAAGATTTTCGATTACTTTAATCAGCGTTGGACCAAACTGGTTTTTATGGTACAGTAAAAACATCGGATTTCTTTTTCAGATATAAATAATTTATCCATGTTTCTCCCAGAACTCTTGTCACAACCAATTCCCTTGTCGCGCATACAATATAGAAGACAGTTTTTACAAGCACCGCTACGTAAGCATCGGACATAAATCTGGATGTGCCCTAAAAATATTCTACATCAAGAGAAGTGCTCCTTAACTCAGCACAACTTAACACATGCAATAAGTTTTTCTCACAAGTCATAAATATTTATTTATAAATATATAATAATTAGGTACACAAAATTATTAGGGATTTATGTGATTTTGGATGTCATAAATTTTTTATAAGTCATTATTTATGTGATTTTGTTATCTTAAAAATCGTGGTTTTTTTTCTAGTCTTAAGGCAGTTTTTGACTATTTGATCTAAAACTAAGTTATATTATAAATTAAGAAATGTAATCGAACTATCCATAATTTGGTTCATAAGTTGACTAAGATTCGACCAAAGATCAATTTTTTCCTAATTTCTTCAGGATTTAAAAGTATATAAATATTGTATGGTTAACTGAGATTTGAATCAACTAAATTATGTTATTATTATTTCTACGAATTCAGAATAAATAAATTTAAAAACATTTTTTTGGCTATACCTATTTTATTCCAAAAATAATTGTTACGTAAAAAAACAGTCATGAATATGTAAATAGCTACGAATTTAAAGAATCCGTAAGCACAACATCTTTCATTTCATATCAAAATTTCCTAACAACAATAAAAGTTAGGGACAGATTTTGACGACAAAACTTTTTAAATTACTGCCTGTTTACAACACCGCAAACGATTCGTTAACCAAACAACGTAGTAAAAGAAACGGCTACTCTTATGAATGGTAAAACTGGACAAAAACATGTACGACGTATTTACGATAATCACTTGTCAAGTTACTACTATGATTTATTTGTAGAAGTTGTAGGTGAAAAATCACGGTGGTACACGTAAAAAGTTATAGGTGATAAGAAGTTTAAAAGGGACATTGAGTCAGAGCTTCAGAGAAAACTCACCCCCTTTAACGCTAGCTCCACACGTTGGCCGTGCTTGCCAAGTAGAAGGAGACGGCGCTATACTAAGAAACGAGATAGAATTATTTGCGTCTTGCTTTCTGGTATAGGGCCGTCTCCTTCTACTTGGCAAGCACGGCCAACGTGTGGAACCGGCGTTATACTTTAATAGTGATGTCACCAACAAACAGGGTAAGTTTTCAAAAAGCTTACCATGCCTCAGCAAATTCTACAGCTTGAAATCAAGGTGCAACACAGAAGACAAGCGTTTTGCGATATAAAACTATTAGATATTTATGGAGATTTGAAATGTAGGAAGTGTTGCAACTGTACTCACTCGGGAAGACAGCACAGTCTTGTTTTACATGGTAAAATCATTAAATGAGTCCTCTCGACCAGGGTCTCGTTGATCCGGGCATGGTTCATGGTTTAACGGCGAGTCACATCTATCTAGTTTCCACAAAAAAAAATGATTCACACCATTTTATTTAACAAACCATACGTAAAGCTTTGAAGACCACATAAAAATATGATTAGTTTTCAGCACATAACTAACGATGCGACATAAAGGTCACTGTCAATCACATCGTAAATTTCAACCAGGCTTTTTATGGTCCACTAAATTCTGCACGCGGCTTCAGCCACGTGAATCGCGATTTCAAGGTTTCTTTTTAGCTGTCGTGAAAAAATGTCATGTTTCTTCCTTATGGAGTAAGTTGTTTTTGTGGTTGTTCAAAAATGCCGAAATGAGTTGGACCATTTCCTGAAGTACTGGACCACACTCGTAAAAGCCGCATGAACAACAAAAAAAAGGAGGCCTTGGTCCAGCAGTGGGACACTATGGGTTGATTTAATAAAATACCTAATAATAATAAGATGTTGGTATAAAGCTGCTAGGCTGAAATGGGATTGGGCGGGCCACGTCTGTCGCATGCAAGATGATCGCTGGGTAAATATCTCAACCCAATGGGTGTCGGGAGGATGACACCATGAGAATTGGTTCGAAGGGGCTCAGGAAAAGAGTTCCTGGATGGAATTGGGGGAGGTCTTTGCGCAGCAGTGGGACAGTATAACCTAACAAAAAATAAAATAAGTTGTTTTTAGTTAATCTTTCATCGTTGAATGGAATGGATAAACACAAACATGATTAAAATCAAAACAAAATTGACCCTACACGAATTGGACATTTTCAAAAAGGTCAGAGCTTGGCGAGTTAGAAGATATAAATGGTTATACTTCTTGTGACACGTGACAAATGTTTTCCCGAATGCACATAAAACGTACTGAAGGCGCCGTGGTCCTGGAACATAAATGCCAACTGTAAAACAGGTTGTTTTTCAGTGATTGGCCATTTTGCTCGTTGTCATATCTAAACATAGGTTATTAAGAAGTATAATAATAATACAAACGGACAAACGTTCCCACTTATAATCTAAGTTGAGATAGTAAGAATATAAAAAATATCCATGGGTTTATTACGTAGTGAGTGGCCATGTCCAGTGATATCGGCTTGGGGTCATTTTCCCCCGTTTATGACCCGCAGTGCTGTTGACCCCACTATGTTTTATCACCGAAGCAAGTGTTCTTTTGGTGGGTGAAAGAAAAAACTATTTTATAGTACTGGTCATAAAATTGTCCAATGAGTCTCCCTATCCTGTGTGGAGCGGAAGTGACTGTCAGGCTTGTACTGACTAAAATTCACCATGTTCTTCAATAGTCCTTTAGATTCCAGGGTCAGGCTTTCCCCGTTTGGACAGTTCCGCGACTTGATCAATAGATGGCAGAGAATAGCAGAAGCTGAAAGGAATGGTAAGGTTAGGTCTAAGATCAACATCATTCACTTCATAGCATACGTGTAACCAGCCTCCTCTCTGGAAGAGGGAAGGGGGCTGTATTCCATGCGGCCGCAGTGAGGGTTAAGATGTAACATAGCTTCGTATTTTTCTTACTGGGACATTCCGCAAGCCATGCGCCTCGAACTGGGTTCTAACTCACGACCTACAAGTCGAGGCCGTAGATTAAAAAGACCTGGGGGGGGTATTACAACGTCTTAAAACCAGGCTTGTTCCAGTGAGTGAAAGAGATGGCGCTAGACGACTTGTATAGCTCTGTCACTTTCACTCGCCTGAATAAGCCTGGTTTTAAGACGTTGTAATACCCCCCTGAGCTTGTTAGGTTATTGCTGGTAAATAAAAAGAACTGCTAGGTATCTAAAGTTGTTGCAAAATTTTAGCTCAATCGGAAACCGAGAAGAGTATCTTTAACCTGCATGATTTGATTACAGACAGCCAAAGGGACCTTAAAAGCCTTTTAATAAATACTCCTTAACTTTCTTTTTCTTTACAAAATTCTCAAATCAAAAATTGCTGTCAATACATTCTGTCATAATATTTGCCAGAACAATTATGTCAGACTAGAAAAAATGCTCAATTAAAAAAATAAATAAGCCTAAAATCAAATTTTACAGTGTATAATAACATGGAATCTTAGAAACCCACAGAAATCCCAAAAAAACAAGATAATTAACATCGGACGAAGGATATATTATGGATGGTCAGTATTCGACAATATTTAGTTAGTAAAATTCTGGTAGTTAAATTTCAGTTATCTCCTGAAACCGTTTCCGGTAAGCACCTGAAAACCACGATACTTAAAATTTACTCTGGCAACATAATAGTTTGATTAGGTTAATTGAAACAGACAAACCCGCGGGCAAAGCCTAGCACCTCTATAAATGTTAAGGCTTCCAAACTTTGATGGTCCATCTTAATAAGAGTCGTTAATTAGTTATTGACTGTTATATTGGTCATAACAATAATGTTATTAAGTTATTGTTAAGTACTGTATTGTTTTCATAACAATTGAGTACTTACTTAACTTATCTTATTCAGGTGTAGTGGTCAGTAAAACTACTTACTACGGAGCTCGACGTTTTGGCTTCAATTCCTAAGACAAACGGGAGAAATCTAGTGTTTTATTTTTTGGTTATAAACTATCTGTGTGCCAAATTTTATTAAAAACTGTTCAGTAGTTTTTTGTGTGGTAGAGTAACAAACAGCCACACAAACAAACTTTCACGTTTATAATATAAGTAGGCAGTAGGATTTTGCCTTGGTCCTTTAGGCCTCATTAGTAAGCTCAGTATCAGTCCAACGAGCTATGGAGAGGGCTACGCTCGGAGTCTCTCTGCGCGATCGGCTCAGAAATAAGGAGATTCGTAGACGAACCAAAGTTACAGACATAGCCCAACGAATTAGCACGCAGAACTGATGGCCGTGGGGCCGTAAGGTTCTCGAATGGCGACCACGCACCGGCAAGCACAGCGTAAGACGTCCACCCACTAGGTGGTCAGACGATTTTATGAAGACCAAAGGATCACGCTGGATGCAGACTGCTTATAACCGGTCCTACTGGATGTCTAAAGGGGAGGCCTATTTTCAACAGTGGACGTCTTACGGCTGATATGATGAGGATTTTGCCCGAGCCTCCCCAGTTTCCCAAATCAAGTTTCATTAAAAAAGAAGTGGCCTATAATCGTACCCAGGGTCCCCATCTATCACTGCATCAAAATAGGTTCAGTGATCAAGTTATACATAATTATAGACGTGATAGCGTAACAATCAAATTCAAACTCACTTGTGAATTTGTGATAGGTAGCTAATTACAATCATGAAAAAAATGCGCCTTTAAAATTACTGGCAAAATGTAGCTTTCTATTTAAGCGTGTTCTATAAGCTGTAGCAGCTAGATAACATATCCTGCTACTTTCTTGATAACAGCACAATTGATGTAGAACAGTAACGTTTTTTGGGGTTAGTTTTACAATGAAAGCCTGGAACATAAATTACACTTCGAAATAAATAACCTTCATTGTATATAGGTTATTTACGCTTCAGGTAATCTGAAACACTAATCACTTTGAGATAGAACGCTATTCATGTCTCATAATTATGTACGAAAAATTCGACAATAATCAGCATTTTGACAGTCTATGATGATGATTTTTTCATTCATCCCGTTGAGGATAGGCAAAGGTCTTAGACCATACAGCCTGGTCTGTGATATTTTGACGGTCGAATTTCGCAATAACTGTTGATCAGAACTATGACATATATATGCTTTTCGGAATCCTCGTTGGAAGATCTTTCCAAATATAATAATGGTTCTCGGATTTATTACACTTTTAGTTTTATTCTTAATCATGTAATAAATGTCATAGACTCCCTTTACACACGCGCCTCGCTATTCATACGGATGTGTAAACGCACCATCAGAATTGCGTTCCGTTCCATCTCGTTGTGGCTGTCTATGACCACTGCAGTCATCAGCGTTTAAATATTTGTTATTTTTATGTGAACTACATAAACTCGACAAGGGAGTTATTTTTCCTGTCACGGATGTGGTAGAGTGTCAATTAGTTTATGCTGTTTTAAAACTAGAATTAGAAAAATAGTTAAAGCATTTTCAATGTCAACATTTCGTGTGGAACGGACCGTCATCGCTTCGTGGTCGTCGATTTCCGGATGGGATCGAACAGTCTGGAAAAGATGATGGCTTGAGCAAGTTGCGTGCCGTCGGACTCATCTACACGACGCCGAGAAGATGGCGGAGCTGAACTGAATATAGCGCCATGATCGCTTCTCATTTCTCCTTGGGTTTCTAACTTCAAAAACTACAAAATATGGCTAATCTTTATATCCCGATGGATGATTAGTCAGCGTCAAGGTGCGTCATCAGCCCTAATTTGCTCGATGACAATTTTCCGTACCGCGTGCTCCGTGCGGCAGTCCTAAAACTTCCGAAGGGAGGCCTACGCGGCGGGCCTTGTCCGCTTTCCCAGTGGACGATCCCAAGGATCATCAAAGCCGTTGCCAGCCGGGAGATTCTCCGTGTGCTCCTGGTCGACTTCGCGGGAGGTGCCCTGCGCCCACGACGTGGTGCGCCGGCAGATGGCGTTCGTCGAAGATCCTGGACGATTGACGGCCTTAGTGGTCGCCATCCCGTCGTGATGCCAGACCAACTTCATCGCCGGCGTTCTGCTCAAAAATCCATGGCTTCCGGGGCCACATCGTGAACGTGTGAGTGCGTGATCGTGGTACCACGTAAGTCTCTTGTATTCTTTTGGCCAAACTAGAGTCAGTGCGCGTTTTGCATATCACAGGCACCGATGCCCGTCCTCTTTCTAGAACTTTCTGGTCTCAGGATTTTGCTACATCAATTTCCATAATCTGTTTATAGCTGTATAAGTGTTAAATGTTGTAATATACAGTTATCGTTTACAATGTTAATTTATTCGTTTTATTCCAAATGAATCACCCATAGGTTCCCTTTAGACAAGAGGTCCTTGAAACAATAGCCCAATGCTGAAAGCCGAGAGTTTGAAGGCCTACTGTATTACTTTTCAACTTGTAACATAACGGTAACTTTTACAACCCAATATTCTTCTTTTTTTTTCTTTTTTTTTCACACCGTTACAATGGCGCCCGAACATCTATTATATTTATAATCTATGGGATTTATTTGGAATATTTCTTGTCAATAATTTCAGTTTACATTTTTTTCATTGTCATTTTTCAACACATTTTGCATGTCTAGTACATTGTTTTCACATGTCATGTCAAGTCTTTCAGGTTATTTAGAATTGCAATAACATTATGTGCCGTATCTAAACAGTGAGTGCATGTTTACATTCTTATCAGTGTAATCATCAACAAAGCAACATTCCATGCTAATGTCAAGTTGATAGCAGTTGCAAACATAAAATTCAAAGAATATTTGTGTACTTGCAATAATAATTTCAATTAATAAACACAATAGTCACTTGCTACACCTTATGTAAGCACTGTTTAGTTACAAGCTATTATTTTGATTTAAAATTTTAAAACTTTTGTAATTGTGTCCGTCACAATGGCAGAACCACTTGAAAAATTCCAAGGTACAGAAGGTAATAATACTTCTGATAATGAGGATGATTCGCAAAATGTAACTTATAGACGTAAGGAGGCTTTACAGTCTGCAATGTCAACCACATCCCGTGACACGAAACATAACCCACCACATAGTCAATCGGCTCCAGCAGAACACTCGAATGTCGTAACTTATGTAGTACGTGACGACAATTTCAAGTCGTGGAATTTAAAGTTTACCGGTGACTCAAGCATTGTAGATTTTTTCTTGCGAATAGATGACTGCATGCGCACTAGAGACGTACCTGAGCAGAAAATAGTGAAATGTTTTTCAGATTTCTTGAGCGGCAAAGCACTCGATTATTATAGGCAAATTAGAGACTCAGTAGTCACCTTGGAAGATTTGCAAAATAAATTCAGAACATTTTTCTCATCCTTCGACAGTGATTTTATTTGGAAAAACAGATTAGGGATCACAAACAAAACTTAGGACAACCATTGCATATTTATGTATTAGATATGCAAACTTTAAATTCAAGACTAACATTGCCCTTATCTGAGGCTACTTTAATAGAGATTATAAAACATAATTTATTACCAACATATGCACAACTGCTAGCAGTCAATGACATTCAGACCATTGACAGATTAATAACATTAGGCAAGCGTTATGAAGCATATGCAGTTACCACACCAGGTAACTCTTCCTCGAAACCTATCAAGGGTCAAAAACAAGTTACTGTGGTCAACACTCAGTACAAGAAAAAGGAAACTTTAGTAATTACTTGTCAGAAATGTAAGAAATCCGGTCATTCATACAAACAATGCAGATCAATTCCAGGCATTGTATGTTTTAAATGTGGGACAAAGGGAGTAATCACATCGCGTTGTTCAAAATGTAACCCACCCACAGATACCCACCCTGTTCAAACTAAAAATTCAAAAAACTAGAACGTCCAGGAGTGACTGCTTCTTGCTCGAATAAACAACATCTGGGTACGGTGACTCCTGGTTCATCAAGTGAAAAATTAGATAACAGGATTTTTGTAGAATTTTTAATTAAAAACATACCTTACATAGGACTTTTAGATACAGGTGCAAACCTCTCCGTCATTGGTAACGGATATCATAAACAACTTTTAGATTTTGGATTTCAAATAACACCAACAAACTGGAGCGCAAAGTGTGCCAACGGGTCACAAGTACAAACAATAGGAGTAATGACAATACCAGTAACATTTAGAAATAAAAATTGGGAAATAGCATTTATGGTCATTCCAGAAATATCAGATAACTTCATATTAGGTATGGACTTTGTACATCAATTCGGCATTTTAAATTATTTTAATTTCCATAGCATAGAACTTGTGGGAAAAACTGAAGATACACACCCACAAACTTCAAATAAGCTGTGTGGTATAACATCAAAAAGTGAATTATCACCATTAGAAAATATTGAATTAGGAAAAATAATTGATAAATTTAAAACCATTAGTACTGAAGAAAAAGGATTAGGAAAAACTAATATAATTGAACATAGGATAGTAACAACTGGTTCGCCAATAAAACAAAAATACTACCCTTTATCACCAGTGAAATTACAAGCACTGAATGATGAAGTGGACAGAATGTTAGAACTAGGCGTGATTGCACCATCAAAATCACCTTGGTCAAACCCAGTTGTTATGACACCAAAAAAAGATGGTTCACTTAGATTCTGTTTAGATGCTAGAAAACTAAATGACGTCACTATTAAAGACTCCTATCCATTGCCTTATATATCTTCAATATTAGACAACCTTAAAGGCGCTCGTTATCTATCTTCAATAGATTTATCAGCAGCTTACTGGCAACTACCACTCTGCGATTCAGATAATTTAGACGGTAATGGCACTTCATGTCAAAAAACCGCATTCGTAGTACCTAACAGGGGACTTTTCGAATTTAAAAGAATGCCTTTCGGTTTATGTAACGCTGGTTGTGATATGCAACGTTTGATTGACTCACTTTTTCAACATAAATATGGTGAAAAAATTTTTGGGTACTGTGATGATCTCCTTATAGCCACCTCTTCATTTAAAGAGCATATTAATATATTAAACGATGTTTTGGAAACATTAAAGCAAGCAGGTTTGACAATAAATTTTAATAAGTGTGAATTTTGCAAAGATGAATTACATTACTTAGGTTATGTTGTAAGTTCAAAAGGTCTGCAAACAGATCCAAAAAAATTAGACTGTATTAGAAATTTCCCTAGACCAACTACAGCTAGACAATTACGTGCTTTTATAGGTTTATGCTCATATTACAGGAGATTTGTAAATAACTTTTCAACAATTATAGCACCAATGACAGCATTAATCGGTAAAAGAAAAGGTAAAGAGGCAATAGCTTGGTGTAGTGAAGCAGAAACATCTTTCATATCACTTAAAGAAGCTCTCACTCAAGCACCAGTATTAGCATGTCCTGATTTTAAAATACCATTTCAGATTCATACAGATGCTTCATCGGTTGGCATTGGTAGCGTTCTCGTTCAAGAAATTGACGGTATAGAGCATCCTGTAGCGTTTCACTCCCGTTTACTTTCAAAAACAGAACGAAATTATAGCACAACTGAGCGTGAGCTGTTAGCAGTAGTTGATTCAGTCATACATTTTAGACCTTATATTGATTGCAGCCACTTTATTTTAGTAACAGATCATATGTGTCTTAAGTGGTTAAAAACACTAAACAACCCATCAGGTCGTTTAGCGCGTTGGGCTATGCAATTAGCTTGTTTCGACTTTGAAATACGTCATAGGAAAGGTGCTCTGCACGTAGTTCCTGACGTGTTATCAAGGGCAGAATTCAATGCAGTTACATTTACAGGAGGTAATAATTCAGGTGATGATTGGTACAATAAATTATTTAAAAATGTGCAATCAAATCCAATATTTCACAAAAATTATCAAATAAAAGATAATACATTGTATAGATTCAGTAAACCTTCTTCAAAGTTACATGAGGCAAATTCTTGGAAAATTGTCTTACCTCAAGACATAGTACAGGAATGTATAAAGGAAAATCATGAACTCACCGCAATACATCCTGGTACATTTAAAACTTTAGCTAAAATAAAAGAAAACTATTTTTGGAAGGGTATGAATGCAGACGTTAAGACGTATGTGTCTAACTGTGAAAAGTGTAAGGCTTACAAACACTCAAATGATGTACCACACGGACACATGACACACCAGAAACAAGTGGAGCGTCCCATGCATACACTTTCCATCGATACAATTGGTCCTTTACCTAAATCATATTCCGGACACATTTATATACTTTCAATTGTAGACATTTTTACCAAGTATTGTTGGCTTCATCCACTTAGAACTGCAACCACAAAGACAGTAACTTCATTTATAGAATCAGAAATTATACTAAAAGAGGGCACACCATGTGTCATCATATGTGACAATGCCACTATTTTTCAAAGTAAAGATTTCAAGAATTTCTGTACAAAATATTCAATTCCAAAAATATTTTATAACGCATATTATTCACCACAGTCAAACACCGTTGAACGTTACAATCAAACCATTCAAACTTGCTTAGCAATGTTAGTAGAGGAGGACCAGCGAAATTGGTCTAGGTTCCTTCCTCAAATACAACTATTTATGAACACTACTATAAATTTAGCAACTGGATACACACCATATTTTCTCGCCAGAGGCCGTGAAATCATCTCTGATGGTTCATTGCACACCTTAAGGGGCAACGCACCACAATCGATTGATGATATTCAGCTCGCAAATAGGAACGAAAAAGCTAATTCCTTAAATGAACTCGCAGATATTTTCCAACGTGTAAGCAGCGCATTGACCAAAGCGTACAAACAGAATGCAAACAGATATAACCTGCGTCGCCGTGAGCTCAGGCTACGTGTGGGTGATATCGTGTGGAGGCGTAACTTTGTACAGTCAAACGCAGCAAAGTTTTTCTCAGCTAAATTAGCACCAAGATTTATCAAGTGTAAAGTAGTTGATAAACTATCTGATGTTGTTTACCAATTAGAGGAAACAGACACAGGAAATATAGGAAAGTATCATGTCAAGGACATAATAAAAGTGCCAATATGAGTAAATGGTGTTATTTATGCTTAAATTTCAATTAATTGCACAGTGTTACACTTGCACATTATTGGACAAATTTTTTTGGGAGAAAAAATTTTTTCTTTACTAAACTGAATTGCTTTTGTATCAGTGGCTCTTAGCAGCCCTGGTCCCATTTATTTTTTAAAGTCAGTTCAGAATTTTTTTCAAAACAGTTAAAAAAAAAATTTTTTTTTCTTAATAAAAAGGAAAAACTATTTACTTAACTGACTTATTTTGTATATCAGTGGCTCTCACTACCCTTGATTCCTTTTATTTTTTTGAATTCAGTTCAGTACTCTCTTCAAAATAATTAAAAATAAGTTTTTTTTCCCCTTCAGAAAAAACTATATGCTTTACTAAACTGAATTCTTTTTGTATCAGTAGCTCTTGACAGCTCTGATTCAGTTAATTTTTTCAAATTCCGTTCAGTAATTTTCCCAAAACAATTAAAAATAAGTTTTTTTAACACAAAAAAAAAACTATTTTCTTTACTGAACAGAATTGTTTTTGTATCAGCGGCTCTAGATGGCTCTGATAACCTTCATTTTTTCAGAATCGGTTCAGTACTTTTTTCAGAACAATTGAAACAAAGTTTTTTATTATAAAAATAAAAACTATTTTCTTTAATTACCTGGATTATTTCCGTACCAGCGGCTCTTGATAGCCCTGATCCCGTTTATTTTTTCAAAAACGGTTCAATACTTTTTTCAAGACAATTGAAAAAAAGTTTTTTTGTGGTATTGAGTTAGGACGTTAACTCACAAACATATTCGCACATTGCTCGCTTTGAATTGGGTGACGACTCATATTCATTTGCAGCATTGCCTGTCACTCCAGTGACGTACTAAATATAGTTCCCAGTACTGTTTCGCGACCAGCACTGTGGTTATTATATTTTGAAAAACTAATATTAAGATATGTTATAACTATAACCGTTAATAGACTAGGATTATTTGATAACTTTAATAAATATCAATAGTTCATAAGTTAATACACAATTAGCCAATAGTTTAGTTAGCATATGCATAGGATTAAAAATGCTTAGATTTAAAAAATGCTTAGATTTGAAAAAGGTTAGGTTTAAAAATGCTTAGGGTTAAGAAATAAAAATTATAATAAGCTTATACCTTATATTTACATAAAATTATAACTTCATATCTAGTTAGTCGTTTCAATAGCTGTAAGAATAATTTTTTTCCTCTGGGTGGAACGGCTGTTTTTTCCGAGAAGAGGGGTATTGTAGCAGCTAGATAACATATCCTGCTACTTTCTTGATAACAGCACAATTGATGTAGAACAGTAACGTTTTTGGGGTTAGTTTTACAATGAAAGCCTGGAACATAAATTACACTTCGAAATAAATAACCTTCATTGTATATAGGTTATTTACGCTTCAGGTAATCTGAAACACTAATCACTTTGAGATAGAACGCTATTCATGTCTCATAATTATGTACGAAAAATTCGACAATAATCAGCATTTTGACAGTCTATGATGATGATTTTTTCATTCATCCCGTTGAGGATAGGCAAAGGTCTTAGACCATACAGCCTGGTCTGTGATATTTTGACGGTCGAATTTCGCAATAACTGTTGATCAGAACTATGACATATATATGCTTTTCGGAATCCTCGTTGGAAGATCTTTCCAAATATAATAATGGTTCTCGGATTTATTACACTTTTAGTTTTATTCTTAATCATGTAATAAATGTCATAGACTCCCTTTACACACGCGCCTCGCTATTCATACGGATGTGTAAACGCACCATCAGAATTGCGTTCCGTTCCATCTCGTTGTGGCTGTCTATGACCACTGCAGTCATCAGCGTTTAAATATTTGTTATTTTTATGTGAACTACATAAACTCGACAAGGGAGTTATTTTTCCTGTCACGGATGTGGTAGAGTGTCAATTAGTTTATGCTGTTTTAAAACTAGAATTAGAAAAATAGTTAAAGCATTTTCAATGTCAACATTTCGTGTGGAACGGACCGTCATCGCTTCGTGGTCGTCGATTTCCGGATGGGATCGAACAGTCTGGAAAAGATGATGGCTTGAGCAAGTTGCGTGCCGTCGGACTCATCTACACGACGCCGAGAAGATGGCGGAGCTGAACTGAATATAGCGCCATGATCGCTTCTCATTTCTCCTTGGGTTTCTAACTTCAAAAGCTACAAAATATGGCTAATCTTTATATCCCGATGGATGATTAGTCAGCGTCAAGGTGCGTCATCAGCCCTAATTTGCTCGATGACAATTTTCCGTACCGCGTGCTCCGTGCGGCAGTCCTAAAACTTCCGAAGGGAGGCCTACGCGGCGGGCCTTGTCCGCTTTCCCAGTGGACGATCCCAAGGATCATCAAAGCCGTTGCCAGCCGGGAGATTCTCCGTGTGCTCCTGGTCGACTTCGCGGGAGGTGCCCTGCGCCCACGACGTGGTGCGCCGGCAGATGGCGTTCGTCGAAGATCCTGGACGATTGACGGCCTTAGTGGCCGCCATCCCGTCGTGATGCCAGACCAACTTCATCGCCGGCGTTCTGCTCGAAAATCCATGGCTTCCGGGGCCACATCGTGAACGTGTGAGTGCGTGATCGTGGTACCACGTAAGTCTCTTGTATTCTTTTGGCCAAACTAGAGTCAGTGCGCGTTTTGCATATCACAGGCACCGATGCCCGTCCTCTTTCTAGAACTTTCTGGTCTCAGGATTTTGCTACATCAATTTTCATAATCTGTTTATAGCTGTATAATTGTTAAATGTTGTAATATACAGTTATCGTTTACAATGTTAATTTATTCGTTTTATTCCAAATGAATCACCCATAGGTTCCCTTTAGACAAGAGGTCCTTGAAACAATAGCCCAATGCTGAAAGCCGAGAGTTTGAAGGCCTACTGTATTACTTTTCAACTTGTAACATAACGGTAACTTTTACAACCCAATATTCTTCTTTTTTTTTCTTTTTTTTTCACACCGTTACAAAGCACTTAAATTATAATATGAAATATTTGATTGTTTGTATTGAATAGGCTCCAAAACTATACCCTTATTTGTACTTGCAACATAAATACAAAATTAATCTTTACTTTTTCTTCTTCCCTCGTCTTGAAAGCATAGATAGTTTTACAGACAGCGAACACGACACAGATTCTTCTTCGAAATCTTCCTCATCATCTACAACATCAAGCGAAAGACTTTTCAAGCCTCAAAATCTTCCCTTCATCCTAGAGCTACACGATATTAGAAAAGACGAACCTCCAATGCCTACTTTGAAGCCCGGCGACACTGAGCCGCCTGTCGGGCCAACAGGCTTATTGATAAAGAAACATAAGAAGAATAAGAAGAAGGTGCCAGGAGCTCATAGTAATTCTAGTGGGTCCAGTCTGTCGGAAGCTAACTCTGTGGCGCCTTCGAACACGGATGTTAAAGAAGAGTTCTATGACGCCCATGAAAGTTATCATGCTATACCAGGTGAATTCATATTCATTTCTTTGAAATCCACAAGGTAAAAAGATTTAAAACAAGCTGAGGTATGAATAGTTGTAGACCCTGTCACGGCACAGCAAAAATTGTAAGATTCTCATCTATTTATTAAAATGAATGCGGTGAAACCTAGATAACTGTCTTTAAACCAGGATTGATCCAGTGAGCGAACGAGATGGTGCTAAACGACTTGTATAGCTGTCTCTTTCACTGACTGGAACAAGTTTGGCTTTAGGACATCATAATACGTCTGACAAAGGAGATCACCGCTCCATACATTTTTGGGACAAATGTTACTATGGCACAAAAGTTGCAGGATTGCTCTCGGTCATTTTATAAAAGTTCTAAAGCTCCAAAAAAAAAAATGCCCTTTGTACAAATATTTTATTTCACAGAAAACCAAAAACCAGTAGCATTAGCTACTGCGTTGACAGTTCACTCTGAAACCAATGAGACCGCGGCTAAGACACCTGATGTGGAGGCGTCGACGGGGCCGGAGACTACATCGCCACCAACAATAAAGAAACCATCTGCTATTATTGTTAGTTTCATGTTATCTATACTTAGGGCTGATTTTTATATTCAGGTAACTTTTATCTGAGGAATAAAAATAGCGATTTGACATATTTTCTATAAATAAGCTGTCAAACCGCCATTTTTATTCCTCAGATAAAAGTTATCTGACTATTGAAAAATCAGCCCTTTTTTATTATAAAGCTGAAGAGTTTGCTTGAACGCTCGAATCTCAGGAAATACTGGTTCGAGTAGGAGAAACTGGATTACTGGATTGTTGGATTGTCTGTCCAACTGGGTGTTGGATTGTCTATTTATCAAGAATATCGAGGTTATAACATCACGCTATGTCTCAGGAGGCCTCTGTTTGCAGTGGGAACTTTAAAAGCTTATTACGATGATGGTAATAAAATAAGCTCTGCATGAATATTAAAAATTAATCTTATTTATCAGTTTCATTCACAAGCACATCCGATGAATGAACTAAACCGAACCAGCACATTACTAAGAATGTCATTCAGTTCGTGTCATCAAGCAAAAGAAATGTGTGGGTGAGCAGACCCTCCCACACCTTTTCCAAGACAGTAAGCATCTCACAATATACAAGGACACAAACACACGCTCCATTTGATTCTAATACTCGAGGGAAAACACCTGTACACGCAGACATACATTTTTGTAAAAGATAAAATTTGTTTATAGATCTTTGAAGTATACTAATCGTGTTTATTTATTTTCTTTGCAGAAACCAACCGCGCCGCCGTAATAAGCCCTTTGCTGGTATGTTGAATATAAAATTTATGTATTTTATAATATTTTGTTTTCGAAATAAATTGGAAAAACATCATCAGTGAATGGGAGTAAGAAGGATACTCAAAGATTATGGAAACAGAGAATTAGGTGACGATGCCTTTTACACTTGTCACAAAAGTTAAGAGGGAACACTACGGCCGTTTTTCCATACAAACGTAGTCCCCTGTTTTCTCCCTGGATAATGCCAGTAGAGCAATAATTTTTTTACAAAAAATCTATGACCACTATTGGCATGTCTCTATGTTTTCCTTTTTTCCATAAATTAATTATAAAAAGAGATATGAACATTCAAAATTCTAAAAAAATGGCCAGATTTTTCGCTGTGTTCAAATATCCCGAAAACAAAGACTAGATTATATAAAAAAAGGAAAACATAGGAACACGGCCAATGCCTTTCTTTATTTTTTAAAGAAAAAAGTAGTGTAATCGGTTACGTTTTAGAGGAGTAATCAGGGGACTACGAATCGTTGATTTCGTGCCATTTAATAAGGTATTTTCGGTCCAAGCTGCTGTTGTCTCTGTCGCGCTCTGTAACTCCGTTGTGGGCACTGCGCGACAGCAATAGATTTTACAAATACCTATTTTTCAATTCTCCAGCCCTTGGTGTTTCCTCTTAAGGACTGAGTGTCTCGGACTGGTGAATTATTGCACCCTATCTCACAGAGAGGAGGCCTGGGTCCAAGTAGTAAGAAGATAGATTACCTATGCTTTTACTAGCTACAGAATACCTTTTCATCAGATATATCTGGCCTGGATGGAGTGACAGGGACTCTCAGACTCTAACTAAAAATCCAGCCTGTTTCTTCAGATGCATTCCAGGTCAAAAGGTTACCTTTACAGACGTACCACGATCCCTCTTCTACAGCGCCTGTGTCGTGAGCTGGAGGATGTCCTCTTCTTTCAGCCTCCTCCTTTGCTAAAATAGCAGTAGGAGGTAACTGATTGTCATTCCCCTTGCAACGCAACATGGCTTGAACCAGTGTCGCTTATCGCCTGCATGAGGGCACAGCGATTCTCCGCCATGCTAGGCCTAACATGGTCCTGCCATGTCATTATTGGAGAGAGTTGGATCGGATGATAACTTCTTCTCTCATTTTATTAAATTTTATCTTTCCAGATTACGAGTACTTCGAATTCAGCTTGCAAATACAGCAACGAACTCTAGTTATTTCTTCAGTAAAACATTTCCAACACAGCAGAATATTTTGTTCCAATGATCTAAATAAAGTCATAGTTTCAACTCATGTTTTCGTTTTATTCTTGATACTTTTTAATCTTAACAAACAGTTTGAACCAGCTTATCTGCGTAAAATGTATAACACTCAGGAAAATTAATGGTGTGAAAATAATTAATAAACTGTATTAACGCAATGTTTTTACTATAAATTATAAAGAGCCTTGGAGACAAATCGGGTTTTGGCCTAGTAATGACTGACGTTGACAGCTTTTGGCAACAACCATAGAGTATTTTGTATATAGGGCAACAATCATCACACTTAAGTCTCCTCCCTTCTACTTCCACTTGGGTGTCGTGGTAGAATGTGACATCTGGGCTGTCTGGCTGGCTGGATGACTAACTGGCTGGTAGGCCAGGCCAACTGCTCCCACTACAGTGGTGATATCTTTGCTAGGCCTGTAACAAGTATAAAAGTAGTTATTGATTATTTTAGACGGGTAGCGCCATCTAGTAACGGAAACGCGAACTGATAGTAAATAGTTACAGTTCATTGATAGATGGCGTTAGAGAGTAACATATTTATTTACGATACTTAAAATTCTAAATAAAATATAATAAGTACATAGATAAAATTCAAATAATTAATTGTGATAGATTTAAGTTGAATTAAATTTAATTATATAACGTATGGTCTAAAAGGCAAAAGCCTAGAAGCGGGTTTGAGCGTGATTAGATGACGTTGAACCTTTGGCTTCCTTTTTTTCTTGGAACCTGGACACACGTTATAGACGCTGACTGATTTATAGAACAAGAATATTTAATTAAAAGTTAATGACGCGGACCAGGAGTGGAACAGCGGCGAAAATGAAAGAGTATTAATATAAAGGAACCACATATGCGTATGTATCCATAATTATTTCATGTTTTGTTGCAATTACATGGCATCACCCACCATGATGATGGTATTGAAATGCTCACGGATTCTTTCTGATATTGTTCTCAGGGTTCCATCCATTATTTTAAATATATAATAAAGAAAAATTAATAAACGTCTTCTCTACGCTTGGCACACATGAAGTAAGCTAGGACAAGCTCTGGTTCCAAGCCACGTATTACATTCTACAAAACACACAGGCTGTGAATGCTGACTGCGTGGCATGTCCACGGTTCGACCTGGATAGATGGTAGTATGTTCTACCTGAAGTAAGTGTTGTGACTATAACCATAACCGTGTAAGGAAGCTTGACAAGTGCTGTGATCCTGTACCTATGTGTGCATCATCCAATTAAATAGCTGAGAAGACATCAAGCATCTCTTTTATTTATCCAACACCTCATGCGAACAGAACCCGTTAGTCTCATGGCAATCTACGCTGGCAGCTGGTGGTAAGAGACGTAAGGACCTTACAGGCCTTACAATTAATTATGTAAATAGAACGCCAGCTGCGTGGCGTAATGTAAAGTAAATGCTATGCAATCATGTATTCCCGTTGTCCCCGTAATTTACGTCCCCGATATGTACAATCGATAATGTTGAATCATGACCCCCATTTTAGCAATAATTCGTTTGGATCCGTCATGAAATAACAAAGATCAAAGTCGTTACCATGGTTATGTATGTTTACGCGAATGTTTATTTTTTTTATTTATTTATTTCATTAACACATGGACCTAATTGTATTATAATGTCTGAAAGAAAATAAGCGTATGGTGGGTCATAATTTAACTTTTATCTGAGGAATAAAAATAGTGGTTTGACTTATTTTCTATAGATATGGAATTTAGATTATTATTCCACAAGTCTGCGCTTTTTCCAAGAAAGTGGCATAAAATCAGTCAAAAGGAAATTATGCTTCTTACGTTTAAATGCAAAAGAACGTTTAACTTTTCTCAAGAACTCGGTGACTCGCGATATTTGTATAATTTTATGACCGAACACTTGTCTTATACAGCTAGAAACGGTAAAGCTTGACTCAGACAAGCTTACAAATAAGACTTTTGATAAAAGGCTGCATACCTTCAGGGGAGATAGTGGTCAAACAGGGTCAAACGCGAACCTATCATTAAATGAAAAATACTTCTTCTAGAGTGTTTCTTTACGTCGCCATTTTGGTTTCTGAATTTATTTTTCTTTTCTTCCCAGAATAGGAATTTGTCCTGTATTGTGTGTACAAACAACCACTATCTACCTACTACAAGATATACCTATATCATACAATTAATAAATATTTAATCAAATGGGAAATCGAACCCACGACATGTAGTGCAGCAGTTGATTGCCCCGCTGCGCTGTCCGTATCGTCATCATCAATTGTATTTATTTTCAATTAATATAAGCACGTCTCGTAGGGGAGGAAAGCCCAAGACGGAGAGCCCGCCTAAAGCGGGTATGCATGTTTTGTGCCAACTCTTCCTATGAGGAGCCGCGTCCTGCACGCACACATTCTCTTTAGCAAGAATGACGCTTAATAAACGCCCAAATAGTCGGTTCAACATTGCGCGGGTTAACATGCATACCCGTTAGTAGGCGTAGGCGGGCTACCCGTCTTGGGATTACCTCCCCTACCCCGGAACAAACTACCAAAAAATTTCATAAAAATAATTTCGTACAAAGTGGTATGTCTGAGCCAAGTCACAAGGGCATTATACTCCAAAGAGGTTTACAACTCACTCGATGCTTTAAACTATACAACCTCATTCGTTGCATACACCCATAAACTTGAGCTGTCACTGTCATGGCGCCTGTCAGTTATCAGTATTATAGTAAAATTCCTAGTGACGCTATTCGCAAGTGTAGCAGTATTATTTATTTACCGGTAGTCCCCCTTTAGGGACTTGCCGAGGCTAGCTAACAAGTAAGTTTAATATTATTGTATTCTTGACTTGATCGGTTTTAGTCAACTTGTGGTGGAGTTGTTGCGTTTCTCCAACATGTGAAGTCAAGACATTGAGAATCACTTCACATCTTCTTCCAACTAAAAATTAGAATCTAGCCAATATATAATATATCATTGAATCTAGCAGGTAAGAATTTATCTTTATTATAATTGGGGTAAGGCTATGGCCATAATTTTAAAATTAGTTGGTTATGTGATGATACCCGCTTCAAAGCCCAACCACCTGCTGTGATCATTTATTACTTTATCGATGGTGTTCTGACATGACCGCAATGTGAGAGGATCGTCACAAAGAAGATTAGTTTATAGGCCACATGCGAGCACACGAAAGAGAAACAACGGAACTTAAGCAATCGCCTTGGCCGAAATCGGTCGTATCTCTCATCTCGAGCACATACTTTCCTTACTGGGTTACCTAGTTGATAAAGGGCACCGTACTTACCATGTAATTAAGGACGACCCTACAGTCATTAATTGGAAATGTATCAGAAGAAGAATCCAGATTTTTCTCTAGATAAATATAATGCGGCAGAGGTGGTGTGACGATCTGATCATGTTCGCAGGGCAAACATGGCCAGAAATTGCCCAAAATAGAGAGGTTTGGAAGGAGAAAGAGGAGGCCTTTGCCCAGCAGTGGGACACCGCATAGGTTATTAGCAGAAATTTTCCTGAATTTAAGAACTGTTGTGAATAAAATCTGTTGGTGGAGCTAAAGCAATTTACTTTTTTAGTGGGCCTTCCAATACTATCACCCTGTAACATGAGTATAATATCACAGTTGTCCGTGTACAGCCAGTTACAAGTTAAAACAGTTTTTAATTAATCTTTGCATTTAATCTTTTTTTGTGTCGATGATTGTAATATAGGGTAAAGTACCCAACTGCTGACCTCCCACCAACTATTGACCGCATAACAGTTTTTATCAAAAATAATAATAAATCTTCTTGCAGTGCTGCATAAAGAATACAGAAAATGAAATATAATTTATCTTGTAATATATTGGCGTCACAGAAAATTTATATAAAGCAATAATGCGTCCGTAAACCTATGATAACAAAATACCCTCCTAAAATCATCAAAAAATTTAACAATTTGCTAAGCTGACGGTTGTTTTCAATGTCATTTTATTTCAGTTTTACACGATAGATTCCTTTGAGTTTGGTATTTTTTGGTTATTTAAGACAGACACAATGCTTTTCCACATGATTTTCAAGTTTTAATGAGCGTTAACTTGTTAAAATGATGAGGTCAATATCTGGTTCACTCAAATGTATGAATAACCATTTTATTAACATGACATGTCAATAGCTGGTAATTTACCAAATGTACGAGAATACCAGTTACTGACACCACGGTGTGTACGTATGGTTCATTTTTAATGGTGAGGTAGCTTAACTTTAATGCATCTGTATTAAGCCCATGGGCGTTGGCACCCCTAAAGGTGTGTATCTGCATAATCACAAACATAAAAAATACCTTACGTAGTAACCTGACTACCTAGCATAATTTGAGTGAGGTACTTAAATTTTCGGTCTACTGTCACATTCTGGATCCTCCTGAATATTTTAGACTTTTAGACTTACTAGTATTATAGGAAAAGTGAACGGCTGAATGGATTTTGACACAATTTGGCAAGCAGATTATTTTAAAACCTGGTTAAGTGGGTGTACCTGGACGCAGGATACTTTTTATGTCGGTATATGGTCCCGTGGGACAATTGCAGAATATAACACGAGCAATGCCTCAGCCACAGGGTGGTTTAATGCATAAAATGACAAAATATACCCTAACCTGCATGTTTAGGCAAAGTGTGAGCTAGTTTTTTATTTGTATCTATGTTCTCTTCATTTGTGAGGTCTTTTACATAAGTTTAAACAGTTAAAACCGTCTTATGTAATTTGGAAAATATTAATTCAAAGGTTTTGAAACTCACTTTGTAGAACTAAAGCCGTGTTCTTTCAATTTATATTTTGCCAGCGAGTATTTTTATATCTGCTGCATAATACAGAACAGTGAAATTAATAACTACTACCTAATAAAGAAGTAAATTGGACAAAAAGTGATAAAAACTACAACAAAAAGTGATAAAAACTACAAAATTTCAAAATTAAGTGCAAGAATATTATTAACGGCGTTTGAAGACCTAAATAGTGTGAAAAAAGAAAATGAGAAGGGCTATAAGACTACCTTTGTTTGTTTTTTTGTCAAATAAAACCTCGTATCACATTCATAATAAAAAAATATTTGAGTTTATTCTTATACTACAGGAGGTCAAAAATTGGTCATTTGTATGATGAAAATTTGGTACAAGCATGTTAATAACTGGTCAAATGGCCTGTTCTTGCTAAACTCGAGAAAAAAAACACTTTTTACCTTTGTATGACTGGAAATAATGTTTTAGTTACATTCTCCAATGTTTATTTTATCTTCCAAAAACATTCATTTCAACTTGTAACTCGTACATTAGTTTATTTTGCGAAAGAAGCAAGGAAAACCGCTTAAGGGGTCAATAGTTGGGTGTTTTACCCTATATGTTTTTGTATTATTCACAATATAACTTATCTATACAAAGGGAAAATAAATAAGTTCAAACGACGTATCATTGTCCTCAATAAGTAAGACAAGAGACTTCTAATACAGGTGAAAAGCCTACCCCAAATATTATTTTACATTCAAACTACGAATTTCGCCATCCCAAAGCGAAAATTTCAAGTTTCAACAAAATATTCACACTCGAATTACTAATTACTATTTGAACACGACCTCACCTTGTAATAGCCAAACAAATTAATTTATTCCTCTTAACCCAAGAGTTTGGGGAACCGAGCTTCATTCAATTTTCGTTGCAAGTCAAAGTGCTCCCAGCGGTAAACAGTTAGGGCTCTTGCACACGGGCCACCGGGCACAACCACAAAATGCCGCTACATTGTAATATCCTGTAGTTTTCATACATTTTATATGGGCTCGCCGCACACTGTTGATGGTGGTGGCCGCCACACGCTACAATCGTCGCTTCTCACTTCTTGTGGCCCGCACCGGCCACTGAACGCCGCCTCACGCCACTCGCGCGATTCCGCACCCCTCTCGCCCTTACCTCGATAAACCTGAATGCAGGCATTGGTTAAAAAGTAGCAGCCAACGACCGCAAGTGTCGACCTTCGGCCACAAGCGGTTGTCGCGCTTCAATTACAACCCGGACGCAATAACTTGAAACCTGATTCGGAACTCGATCTCGCTCCCGCTACAGACATTTCGGGGTAGCGGGAGAGGGATCGAGTTACGAGCCAGGTGTCAAGTTATTGCGCCCGGGTTGTACCTTTGTAGCCGCTTCTAGCTTCTCGTGGCGGCGTTTGTGGATGTCGCGAGTCGCTCGTGTGCGGCGACACTAAAGCCATCACATTAGCGTAGGTAGCGATTTGCAATGCGACTGGAAGAGCAAAACGAGTTACACCTTGTGTCGCAGATCAGATCGCGGCTTAGTGTAGCCTCAGCGTTAAGTCGCTTTGCCTCCAACGTTTTGGCAATCAAGCTTCTTTTGATTTCAAATGATTCGATGTTGACTTTTGGCACGAAATCAAAGGGGTAATTCTAAAAATCGTGCTGTTTATTTACAGAGAACGCTCACAGAACCATAGCTAGAGTAGAGTGTGTAACGGTAGTCTTTAACAGACTGTTTTTTTTTTAATTGAAATGTTAAAATCTTATTCTAAAATCTCTTATTTTATTGAAATGTTAAATCTTACGTTTACTAAGGATTTCCATAAAATAAATAATCCCTACCTACCCGTTTTTCCATTGACATATTATTTAATTTTAGCCTGTACTGTTTCACTGCCTAGCAAACACCCCTCTCAATTCCTTCCAGGGGTAGTATTACAATGTCTTAAAACTAGGCTTGTTTCAGTGAGTGAACGAGATGGCGCTAGACGACTTGTATGGCTCTGTCACTTTCACTCGCCGGAATAACGCCAATCCACCAAAGCGGAGAGGAGAGGAGATGTGTATGAATAACAAAATCAAAATCAAAACATTTATTTCAAGGAGGCCAGTTACAGGCACTTTTGAATTGTCATAGACAATCAAAGGAATATTATTAAACACTACAAAAGTTATGGTGCTACAGTCCCAGTCACAAGACATAAAAACCGGCCAAGTGCGTGTCGGGCCACGCACAGTGTAGGGTTCCGTAGTTGCCCATCAAAATACTTATGCGAACTAACTAAACTGATTCGCTGAATTTAATTTTAAAAAGAAGAATTTTCAAAATCGGTCCAGGAGTCTTTGAGAAATCAGGGAAAATACATAAGAAAAAAGATTACGACGAATTTAGAACCTCCTCCTTTTTTTGAAGTTAGTTAAAAATTGTTGACGATAAAAACCTACCTATCCCCAAAAAACATACCTATTAAAGCTGTAAAAATAAAGTTGACAAACTTACATTTGCAGTTGTCACCGATACATTTTGTTTAAGAAAACATATTATCCAAGTACATTTTATAAGTTGGTCGACTATTACTCGTAAAGTTGTAAAGCCTACTTAGTCATGATAATTTTATTTTAAACTTCGTTATATATACTACTATTGTGAATTTTTTCACACCCCCAAACATAACCATCTAGCTGGTAGAGGGGGGGACACACGAATCGAGCAAAATTTAGCACTTTAAAGCTTAATATTTCACAAACGAATTTTTTTATCAAAAAACTGTTAATGAAAACTATCATTATTTTTTAAAGGCCTATTTAATGATACCCCACACTAAGGGGTACGCGAGAAAAAAAAAATCCTCACTTTACGTGTAAGTACAGGAGGTACCCTAAAAAAAAAATATTTTACGAGATTTTATTTTACCTTTTTTTCGGCACAACAAATCCGTATATTTACACCAAATTACAGCTCTCTAGTACTGTGCGTCTCTGAGCTAAACTGCGGACAGACGGACGGACGGACGGACGGACATGGCGAAACTATAAGGGTTCCTTGTTGACTACGGAACCCTAAAAACTGTGAAAGTACCGTAGATGCACGTTCCAAGAAGTAGATCTCTATGGAGAAGAACGTGCAAGAAACTCCATGGACACTCTTTTTAGATCGCCAGAATAATTACAGAACCATTGTTACATCATTCATTTGAGGTGGTACACTATGTGAAAACGATGTAGCAAGTTTTTGATTAAAAGTGTCCAGAGTAACAATTGAAACAAAGACAATTCAAAAACAAAATGATCAATATTATTAAAATAAACCGTGGCAGCTAAGAGATGACCAGTCTCAACTGACAGCGCCCGTTCATGAACATGACACATGCATCAGCACCATTCAGCTCAACCATTTTGGAGGGAGCTAAATGATCCGACACACGCGCCACCATCAGCGAGACATTTAAGTGAGCATGACACAATCTCAGCCGCCAGGGTCATTCAACTGGAACTCTTTTCCTGCGCCATGTATACGAGTAAACAGCCTTCCTGGTATGCGTCTAGGTCGTCTCGCCACCTTTTTCTAAGCCTTATTTGACGTCAATTGAAATCATTTATTTTTATTTTAATGTGAGTTTTGATGCTTGTTAAAAATACTCAAAAATAATATCTATTAAGTACAATGAGGTATTAGAGAAAGAGTTGATGAATTGACATTTTGCTGTTTATTTTAAGAATTTCATACAAACTCGCAAACAATTTATGAAAGTCGAAGGCGTATATGTGGGATGAAAGGTAAGTATCTAAAATTGACTCATTGATAATTTTCTATTTACAGCCATGGATAAGCCAGGTCGCTACAAAGCGAAGGGCAAAAAGCCAGGAACAAAATCAAAAACGGCAAAGAAAAAAAGCAAAACTGATGGTAATTAAAGTAACTAGAAACATTAGAAAAGTCGCGATACAAATATTCGTAAAATGGAATATTTTATGAATCACTTTATCGCAATTCATAATAAGATTCTGCTAAATTGGCCTTTTTGACCCCCTGATCTTCTGTCTAAAAACGACGTATTCAAAGTATTGCTTATATTAGCAGTTAGCGTGAGGGATAGTATAGGTATTGTAAGCTTGAGTATATTATATCTACACCTAAAAAAAATAGATATGGGAACATAATACTTACGATACGCTTACGATTATCATTATTTCGTAATATTTTCATAATTTATTTTGCCGTTTTACGTAAGTACATTGATTTTTAAATAACTTTTATTATACTACCCAGGCCCTACTTGTTCAATGTTCTTGGCAGAAATAACCAGAAAACTAGCTTCCAGAAAGAAACAAGCAGAAGAAGAAGAAATGACTACAAATATTATTCGTAAGTTTCCTTGATAAATTATTTGAAAATATACGTAGCAAAACACATTGATAACAAAGCCTTTTTATCTCTAGAAACAATAATAGAGAGCATTACAAATGCTTTACCCATCAGGATGTCAAAGAAGGAATCTCCACAGAAGATCCCTTCTCTCATGAAAATAGAAACATTACAGTCATTAGCTCCAGAATTGGCACGTAATGATACGATAAACTTCGTCCCGATAAAAGACGGTATCGAAAATGATGACGTGTCTATGATAGAAACAGAAATAATTCCAGAAAAGCCTGGTCAATTCAAAATGCCAAAAATGCCTGTAGTCAGTAGCGAAATACTGAAAATAGCTTTGGCAAAGAATAGGAAGATGTTGATGCACGACCAAGGAGTGAACACTGGTACAGAACTCGACGTAGCTGCTGAGATATCAAAACATGTTTGCACGTTAAGGAAAATATCGTTGATTGCCGAAGAATTTAATCAGAAAACCGGTAGGTACCTATACATAAAATTGTTTTCTCTTTGCGTGTCCATGAAATTGATAACGTATAGATACGACCCATACCATATCTATACGTATTGGTCTATGGTTTGCCTATAGCTCTACGGTTTGTCTTGTTAAAATCCTGGAAGGTCCAAGCTGTTGGCCAAGATGGGCAAATTAATTCTGTTCATACCATTAATATTGTATAGTTTAATTTAATAGTTTTCTTCGAACAGACTCTGGACATTAGTTGACCGAAGCATGGAGAACTAGATCAGTCTGTTATGGTGTAATGGTATTGATTTCTTGATTTAGCAGGTGCCATGGAGCGAAAATCGAACGTCTAAATGACAATTCGACTAGCTTTCTGCTACAATTTTTTTATTCATATTTCAGGTCGCATGGGTAATCACCAGATGATTCGTTCGGTAAATGCTCCATTAGAGATTCACTGATGATTTTGCGTTGGACTGTAAATGAGATCATATTCCACAAATAAAATAATGGGTTATTTAAAATTGAATGTTTTAAGATCTGACGAACGCATTGACGCCCAACTCTATCTCTTAAAATTGCCTTCGACATGCTAAGAAGAAGATACAGTTCATATAAACGCTTGTATGTCTTAGAAGGTTCTCATTAAGGTGAAGCCCGTGTCCCAGCAGTTGGAACTTTATAGGCTGATGATGACAGTTTCTCGCAACAGAGTTAAATATAGTATAATCCGTGTTGTGTGGTTATTAAAAGTAATTTTACTATGATTTCAGCTAAAAATTTAAAAGAAATAGTAGACAGTGTCCAAGAGGATCTGATAAAGAAATTAGCGGAAGTAGAAGCAGAGCAGAGAAGCGCGTCAGAGAGAGCATTTCGAGTTCAACCTACGATCACTCAACGACCTACCGGAACCATCGATGAGTACTAAGAAGTTTGCATAAAATTTTAGAAGAAAACATAAATTGACTTTTGCAACCTGTGTCAAATTTCCAGTGTCAAAATAAAATGCAATAATTTTTATGTAAGCATTAAATTAATATTGTAAAAAAAATAATAAATAAAACAAACCATCACTTATTCGGTTGTTTTCATCGAAATTCTGTTTATCTACCAAGGAGGAATCTAACTTTGAATTTGGTAATAGTACGATTTTCTTCCTTCTCAAACTGAATTGGAAACTGGAAGAAAGCGTTAAAACTTTATATTGGAAATGTGAACAACAAAAACAGTTGTTTTCGAGTATTTTTACAGTATGGGATGCAAGTGTTTACTGAACAAAGAGTACGAGTATAATCAAAAGAAATTTGTCTTCAAAGATAAAAAAAATTAGTAATCTTGAAAAAAATCCATAATATTCAAAAATAAACAAGTAGTATTAATGTTAAACGCACAATGGAAAAGAAGGCACAAGATAAAAGTTCGAAGGAAACTCTCAAATCGAATAACTCTTCACAAAGAATTAAGTTGAACAGGAACAACTCTAAAGAGAAAACATGGCACGGTAAGACAGTTTTTGATTTTAGATTCGATAAATTATTTTCAATTTTGTAGTTATAAAAACACAAAATATTCTACAATTCAATCTTAAGATTGAAGGCAACAGACGTCGCGAGCCGATTTCCGGCCACCGTAGGCGCGCATGGGAACGGCGAGTAATGGGTGACTTGCCGTCCGATCGTGGACCAAACCTGCGTCTACGTAGCGCGCCTCAAAGAGCAGTCAGCAACCTGACAGGGCCCCATGGATCGAGGGCATCCCGCGTAAGATGACACCTCGATTGGGCGCTTTCACATTAGACGATAACGGTAACCGACACGAAATCTGTAGTTTCATATATTTCTCGAAAAAATGAGCAAGAGCGAACGATATGTCGTCTAATGTAGAAGTGTCCAATAAGGGTCAGTTCAGACCACGACGCGAAGCGACGCGACGATGCGCGCACTCTTTGAAGAGCCATTCAAAATACGACTTTATTTTCTACACCAAAAGATACACATTTCGTTGGGAGAATTTAAGCGGCGTCAAGCGGCGCCGGATGCATCGCGATGCGCCGCGCTGCGCAGCGCGGCGCCGCTTAAGCCGCTCGAGGCCGCTCGACTTTGCGGGAGGAAGGGGGTTGGGGCGGGAAGCACGTAGCGAATGTAGACACTCCGCTGCACCGCGCGGCGTTTGGATGCGCAGCGCGGCGCGGCGCGGCGCATCGCAGCGCAGCGCATCGTCGCGTCGCTTGGCGTCTCGGTCTGAACTGAAGCTAAGTTACCGATTTATTAGGCAAGGCTGGAGCTTCAAGTTGAATACGGAAAGCAAACCAAAAAGTAATACCTAGATATAAAAACTTAGATTGTGAAATGTCCAGATACCGTGTTTGAAACAAAACGTAGCGTTTTTAGTGAAGCCAGTTTTTTATGTGTGAGTGAACACCACGCATACATTAAAGGCTGGAGCAGACCAAATGCGTATGCGTAGACGTCAGCGTAAACGTGCGCGGTGTGTCCTGTCTTATACAGTTCCATACATTACAACTCAGTGGTACTCGCACGTTTACACTTACGTCTACGCATACGCATTTGGTCTGCTACAGCCTTAAAATGTTTTCCTTGGAGATGTACACTTGTTTTACGAAGGAATCGAACAATGGGGGTAATTATCTTTCCCTGTTTTTGGCTTTAATTTTCAGTGGCCTAATAAGAATCTGGACATTCCAAAATCTTTAATAAGTTTGGCTATTCAAATTGATATAAAAATGATAGTTACCTACTTTTAAATCAAAATAATAAATTTTCATCCCAAACAGACACACCTAAAAAGGCTTCCAGCAGACTACCAAGGATTGTTCGTATGTCGACGAGATACAACAAACCAATCGTAAATCCCATCAAACCGAGTGTCGACTCCGGCAAGTTGAAAATTTATTAACATTCCCGTATTAGTTTGAGTCCCAATATTTGATTAGTATTCTATTTTAGGTGACTCGTTGCCCGGCACAAGTAAATTGGAAAATCCTCCAAAGAAAATGAGAAAAGAAGATGTGATGCGTATGTATCTGCTGTGTTATATTAGACTCTATTATTTCATCTATAAGATTTAACTCTTTCGTTTTCCTTATTCGCGTTTAAATCATCAACTGCCTAGTCTTTCCCCAACTGTGTTAGATTTGGGACACAGTCGGATGTACCTTATCATCAGCGATTTTCTAGAAACGTCCTTGACTTCCAAAAATTCTTTAATGAGATTACTCAGTAACTGAAAGTCTGACAACCAGTCTTACCAAAGAATAAAAAAAATACTGTAAGCTGCATTTGAACCTGCGATTCTGATTCAGTACACCAGATGCTCTTTCTAAACAAGCTATCGCGGTCATCTCACAAGATCTTCATTCATCTTATGGTTACGTAGGCACTATGTTTTACACTTTACCTTAACCGAGCTCAACAAGTTTTGCTTTCAACACTAAAAACAGACCTTTGTGAAAAATATTACTCAGCCACAGTTCAAATATTATTTTAATATTATTCTTATAATCTTTGTTCAGCTGAAAAAATAAAATTGAGTCATATACCAAGGCTGAAATCTCACAAGGATGGAATTAAAGAAAATAGTGTACCATCGAATAGAAGTCGACCTAGCAACAGCAACTATAACCAATATATACCAGAGAATAGAAACGTACAGAGAGTAAACCTCTTGATAAATTCAGGTAATTTTCACATTACTATGTTAGTGAATTGGCAACGGGAAAGAATGTTTAATTAAAATAAATATGATTCGACCTAGAACACAATAATATCCCTCAATTTACGAGTATATCAATCACGGTCACCAATCTTTACAAAGACTTATTATCTACATCATCATCATCATCATCTCAGCCATGAAACGTCCAATGCTGAATATAGGCCTCCCCTTTAGATTTCCACATATACTGGTTATTATCAACATAGCCAAAATAAATACCAGTATTTTAGCAAATAATTTACAACACGCATGTCACAAAGTGTGCAAAAAACTATGCTTCTTTACACAATTCAGTACAACTACTACTGCTTACACTACTTTCACAGTCATCCTAAATCGTGTGATTGATACTGTAGCGTAGATTAATTACTGCTTAGATCTTACGACGATCTTTACTATAGCACACATACGAGTACATCTTGAAAATACTTTAAGAAGAAACCCGGCGCGATCGGGACTGTTTTAATAATTCTCCACACTATGTTAGCCCTGCTCAAGAATTCAATAAAGCAGTTGGCTGTACGAACAAAATAAGAAACAGACCAACCCCAATTCCTGAAAATAATAGGTTCACATATTTCTGGTTCATTTTGATTTCCAGAACTGTGCCCAGATGACCGGCCTCCGCCAGTGTCCGTACAATCAACGAGACCTATACCCACTCTGGGACAGATTTATGGCCATATCAATATGATTGAGAGTGATCGACTCAATGGTAAACAAGTTGAAATATTGTGTTATTTGGAAATACTGTGTCTGTTTTCAAAATTAGGAATTTCTGATCTGAATTCTGGCAGCGGCAGCGATCATTTGAAAAAAATGCTTCAATCTAAAAGTGTTTTTTTCTAGTCTTATTTTTACAAGACGTACAAACTAACGTTAAAATATTTTAGTCATTTATAATAATTTGGTTTTTTGGTATTTTGTCCGTGTATTACATTTCCATGTGACTACTTGATTTTTTTTAATTCGTCGGCCGCATTAAATTGAAAACTCATGTGTATGTTTCCATAAAACTTGTCTCCGATTTTATCGCTGTAATATAAATTCAAAAATTTCGAGTTTCATTAAGACATTATAAATAATTTTCTATTTTTATATCTAGACTGGTTTACGGCATTGGGGACACCAATGGCTTCCATTCCATCATCAAATGAAGCAACCACGAATTCTAGCCCACCAAATGAATTATTTATTTCTGCCTCAAGTAGCGGTTAGTATTATTAGTTACTTTTAAAATCATAACAATGTTTGCTATAGCAATCTCATCATCTTCCTGCCCTTATCACAGTTTACTTGTAGTTTGGCAATACATTTTCTTCTTCCGTTCTCCCCAGTCAGTTCCTATTTCTTTCAAATCAATCCTTACACAATCCATCCATCTTTTCTTCGGCCTTCCTCTTCCTCTCCATCCATCTATATTAGAAAACACTTTCTAAGTCATCCTTTCATATTACATGTCCTTACCAAGACAGACTTCAAATTTTCTACAACAGGGGGGGGGGGGGCTGGGGCCTCTTTGAAACTTCCTGTTATACATAATTATACTCATTCCTTTATTTTACCCATTCTTGTCATTCCGCACACCCATCTTAATATTTTCATTATCTTTATCTATAAAGCAAGCAATTTCACACATATTATCCATATGCATATTTAAAGCTACATGACTATCTTAACATCGAGTCGGTGCCTGTACCTAGTACGTATTTTTATGAAATATCCTCAAAACACGTGACCCCAACTTGCACAACCCAGACACTCAGTAAATACTTTGTCATTGGTAAAACTGCTTGTCAGACTTTTGGCCTTCTTCTTCTTTTAACTAGTAAAGACACAAATGCTTTTGCACGTCATGAATAGAATTTTGTTAGTTCGTCACGAATTTCCAAACCAACTGATTTGAGAACAGTTTTTCTTGAGCCTATATAGGCTATTGTTGAATCTTGTCACCAAATAAAAAATAAGATGATTGAAAAACTAATGGCTGTTGAAAATGGATGTTGAAAACCAAAATCTAAATAAAATCTTTTGAAAATTATGTGTTCAAACATTCACGATAATCATCATCATACATAGTCCTCTTCAGAAATAGTACAAGGTCCCTATGAATCTCATCCAATATCTATAAGCATTAAAAATAATCTTTACTTTTTTGTGGAAAGAAAAATTCGATTGTCAGGTGGACTTGTGACCTTCTCATTCAGGCGCTTATACGCCATCGCAGTCATGGTCAACTAGGTCGACTTCTTCATTTCGTTTCTTACTTCTTCTTGTGACGTTAACGCCATCTATTGGAATAGTTTTATTCACTCTTCAATAGATGGCGCTAACATCATTGAATGAGAAGGTCGCATTTTAAAGTCCTCCTTACAATTGAATTATACTTTCCTCAAAATAGCTATACTATTCGCAACGCATGCTTCTTTATTTTTTTTAATATTGTGAAACAGTTGGATCTCCTACACGCTGCCGCCAAGAAAACCTCCAAAAAAGATCCACTATAATAATGGAGACACAGGAAATTTGCCGAGAGTACCAAAATCTACAAATGACAATATCGGAGGGTGGCAAATACCGCTGGATTTGGAGTGCCCTACCAGAGACAATGAACCAGGTACCTAGTAGTATTGCGTAGTAGTTTATTTTCCCAATAATTATAACTAAACTAAACTACTAAAATTACTCTCCTCACATTATTATAGCATTCAAGACGATGAGCCTAAAGAATACACAAAAATCAAAAACTTTGACTCCTAAAAAGTCACAACAGTCACAAGTCGACGAAGTAATGACAATGAACACAAATCAAACATACTGTGTAGGATTGTCAATTGAGAACCCTAAAATACCTTCAGCCCCGAAATTACCCGGGGAATGTTGCACAGGTCAGTTCATTATGTTTTTCGATTAAAGTAAATGCTCCAACCAGCCCGCGAATTTAAAATTTACTTACGTTTTTTTGCAATTTGAAGGCCAGTGACATGTTGTAGTTAGATTTCGGAGATTTTAACAATTTACACCTTTGCTTTGTGAGAGCTGATGGAGCGAATGTTTTGATCATTTTTAAATTTAAAACTATACTCGTTATTGCCGCGTATCATATTTTGATAAAGTTACAACATGTCACTGGTCTGCAAATTGCAAAAAACGTAAGAAAATTTGAATTTCGCGGGCTGGTTGGAGCATTTACCATATCTAAGTTTTTTAACCTGTTTTGCGTAGTTACACTAGCTGACGGCAAACGTTGTTTTATACACTGGTAAACGCCTGGGGGGGATAACTTACCAAGTGATAATTATTGATCAGTTATCGAGCGGAATAAGAAATGATTAAATCCCTAAAACAACTATTAAAAAATGTTTGAAACACTTCACGAAGTGCTTTTAGAAGCTAATTCGCGTGCTTACAAACCACTCTTACCACTTATGATCAAATCAATCATAGTCGTAAGCGATCAATAATGTAAACCTTTATTTTGACTTAATTTTTGAATAAAATTTATTTATTATTTATTTATTTATTATCAAAAACCTGAATGGACCTTTAAAAGATATTTGCCTCACAGTCCATGAGCATGTGAAGCTACATTGCCGATTCAGTCTCGGTTACGACACCCGTCTCATGGCCACTGCCTTGCCTAATCCACACACGCACGAACAAAGCCACAAGCCGTTGCTTCTTCACGACTGCACCTACGAGATTTACTCTGATGTTTTTAGATCATGCCTTTTTACCTAAATGGGTTATATTTTTTGCCACTGTTGCAGATACAACTACTTTTCTAAAACAACAATCGACAGTGGTTTTATCCGGCACTCCAGAAGCGCATAGAGTTGAAGAAGGCACTTTTACTTCCAAAAGCTATGTTTCTTTGAAACCTTCACGGCTGTCTAAAACAAAAGGTATTTGAGGTGGTTTGTTTAGAATTCTTACAGTTTGTAAACTGATTATAGAAGTAGGAAATATATAATTTTGATCCGGACATAACCTCGTCGCCACGAGCTACAAGCACAAGGGACACGTAAATATTTCTTGGAGCAACGACGAGTCAAGTAGATGCGGTAGAAGTTGCGATATGACAGTGCTAATGCATAGAAAATAAGTAGCACACACGCTAGACTCAATTTATATCGCTTGTTTTCTTTAAGCTTATCAAATGAGTCATTTGGCTCTGGGTGTAGCGGAAAGAACTGTCTGACTCTTACTGACTAAAAATCATCCAGGCGTTTGGTAGTGTCAGTTTCCTGACAGTTCTTTGTGCGTGGAACACTAAGGGCCGTTAACCGGCGCCTAGTCTTTGATAAGACGGCGAGCTACCCAGTACTTGCCAGCCGCAAGCCCCAGTCGCATCACTTAGGTGACGATCTATGCAAAAGTCTTGGAGAAAATCTAAATACGTTTTACAATATCAGATTATAAATTGTTACAGTGAATAAGTCATGCTATACTATAGGCAACAATAAAAATAAACCATGTATCAACTATTTCAGACGCAAATAACAACACAGGTCCTTCAAACACACATCAACATGTAACTCAAGTCCCTCGGGTGCCAGTGCCATCCTACACTGATTGCTTTTCAGAGGTTTTACAGAAAACAACCAATTTTGAAGTCTTTGAAGGTAAACCTCGCGATCATAATAATTCCAAGTATCTTTACCTATCTCGTGAAGTTATTGTCATGTAGAACGTGAATATAGTAGGCATTGTGTCGGCCAATGTCTTACCGTCAACCATTATCTGAGGAGGCTTTAAATAATTCTAGACACGGCGCGTACCTATAGTAAGGTGGTTTCTAGAGCCCTGACCACCGGTAACATTAAGGCCGTGGCCCCATGTCTACGGTGCGGCGCCGCCACCGCCCGCTGCGCAACGGCACGGCCGCGGCACCGGGCGGCGCCATGCCGCGGCACGCGGCGTACCCAAGATTGCGTTTCCCAATTATTTTCTTTAGATTTTGTTTTTCTTCATTTCTCGTCGTCTTAATAACAACAGGAGCAGGATACGTCTTTCGCGGTCCATATCAAACCAAATCTGTAATTTTTATCTTTGAATACACTTGCTGAGCGGGTACGAACACGACGCCGTAGCGCGGCACGGCGCCGCACCGTAGACATGGGTCCACGCCCTATTGCTGTTCCCGATACTTATGGACTATTATTTCTTTTAAAATAAATGTATTAGCAAAGTTTCCGCCACGTGGAAAAATCTTGACTCCTATTGAAAAAATCTAGCTGCTATTGAATACTATCCCCGAGAATTCAATAAGACTGTTCCGTAAACCCAAACATCCCGCAGTCTGCGGAGCACTTGCAGGTTTACTATTGAACCTCTTTTTCTTACGGATCATGGTCATAGGTATAATCTTGGATCTACCACAGGATCTACTCAAATTCATTTCGGAGAACGGTCAACACACGCGTCTCATAGCGTAATTCTTTACTGTCTAATAGCTTTTGCCAGCGGCTTCACCCGCTAAAACTCGAAAATTATCCCACGGGAACGTAAATTCGTGATAAAAACTATCCTATGTGTTAATCCAGGTTATAAACTATTATGTGTACCAAATATCCTAATCCGTTTAGTAGTTTTTTCGTGAAAGAGTAACAAACATAACAAACATACAAATACACATACATACATCCTCACAAACTTTCGCATTTATAATATTAGTAGGATGGCGCACTAGGGTGACACGACGCACTGTTTAGAAACCAGTGCCATAAACAATTAACATATTTCACAAAATGCAGGTATGGAACCAAACAAGTCAAAGAGTAGTAACGCCGTCGTAAACCCCGCAATGTGCCACAACACATCCGTGATAGAAACAAAAGATGCGAATGAAATGTGTGATGCGGACGACTCTACGACCTTAGACAGTTATGACACGAAGCAGAGCAAGTCCAGCACCACCAACACGACAACAACAACGTTCCTGAAGTCTGATGCTACGGCCACTGAATGGTCTTGCAAGTATCAAAGCGAGAATAGCTCAGGTAACTTTGTTCGTTCATCAGAGTCCACCGCATTAAACAATTACTGTAATGACACGATATCGGTAGGATTGGTAGTTTCATACCTTTCTAGGGAAAATGAGCGAGAGAATGAGATGCTAGTGTCGTATCGTTAACGATATCGAGTGCGATGCGTGTCATGGTTTCGATTACCACACGAAACAAATCTATAAGTAGATGTTCTGGGTTTGTGTTTTTTACATATAATTTTGTTAATGCACCCACGATAGAGACTGACTGACTCATCCCCCCCACAATACAGACTGACTGACTCCTGCCCCCCTGGCTGGCGCGGAAGGGACTGTCAGACTTTTACTATCTAAAATCTACCGTGTTCCGTCAATAGCCCTTTACGTTCCAGGATCACAAGTTCCTACTTGGACAGTTTTACAACCTCGCAAAATCTTAAAAGTCCATTACTCCATTTATTTACTGCATTACTGAACTAAGCTCCCTTAAAAGATGAAAGTAATAATTCACTTCCCTTACTTAGAATACCCAGCCCTTGACAGCTGCACGTTCAGACAAGAATTGAACAGGAGGTGCTACGACGACGGCCGATACAACGAGATGAGGGAACGTTGCAAACGTGCCAGAGGTTCAAGAGGTTTCCCAGCTCCCGGTATAAGTGTAAGTTTTAAAACTTTTATAGAGTTCGGAGTATTTGAAAAAAAAATCGAGATCTGCGATGGCAGTGGTCTTATGCTTTATTGCTGGCCAGCATTGTCTCCTTTCACTTTATGAGTAACATGCCAGTTGACAGGCCTGTTGGTCTAGTGTTTAGTGGCCCTGCCTGCTATGCCGGAGGTTTGGGTTCGATTCCCATCCAGGACAAAATGTCTATGTGATGAGCATAATCATTAATTTGTTCTGTGTCTGGGTGTAATTTATCTATAATATTTATGTATTTAGAAACATCTATATATATAAAAGCAAAAGGTCACTCACTCATAGGACACGAAAGCTCGGAAACTACCAGTGCTAAGGGTTCAAAATTTTGCACAGGGGTTCTTTTTAGGACGTAGGTACCCGCTAAGAACGGATTTTGCGATATTACGCCCCTAAGGGGTTGGTTTTGGGGTTGACAGTTTGTATGAAACTTTTTTGCTACAAGTACTAGGAGTTTCAAATTTTGCATTCGGGTTCTTTTTAAGACGTAGATGCTACTTTAGAAAAGGGTTTTATGAAATTCGACCCCTAAGGGGTTGTTTTTGGTGTTGAAAGTTTTTCTGAAACTTCGTTATTACACGTGCTAGGAGTCTCAAATTTTTCACGGGGGTTGTTTTTAAGACGTATGCATTACCCGCGACGGGGTTTTTTGAAAATCAACCCCTAAAGGGTTGTTTTAGGTGTTGATAGATAGAGGTCTCAAATTTTGCATGGGGCTTCTTTTAAGGACGTTGGTGCTCACTAAGACAGGATTTTGCGAAATTTCACCTCTAAGGGGTTGTTTTTAGGGTTGATAGGTTGTATGAAATTTTGTTAATACAAATACAAGAAGTTTAAAATTTTGCATGCGGGTTCTTTTTAGGAAGTAAGTGCTACTTACGACAGGGGTTGTTCGAAATTCGATCCCTAAGGGGTTGTTTTTGGTGATGGTAGTTTGTATGAAACTTTCGTTACTACAAGTGCTAGGAAACTCAAATTTTGCATGTGGTTTGTTTTAGGACGTACGCACTACCTTAGACGGGGTTTCTCGAAATTCAATCCCTGTGGGGTTGTTTTAGGTGTTGCTAGATAGAGATCTCAAATTTTGCATGGGGATTCTTTTAAAGACGTAGGTGCTCACCAAGAAGGGCTTTTGCGATATTACGACCCTAAGGGGTTGTTTTTGGTGTTGAAAGTTTGTTTGAAACTTCGTTATTACACGTGCTAGGAGTCTAAAAATTTTCATGGGGGTTGTGTTTAAGACGTACGCACTACCCTCAACGGGGTTTTTCGAAATTCAACCCCTAAAGGGTTGTTTTAGGTGTTGGTAGTTTCTATGAAACTTCCATAAGACGAACGCTGGGAGTCTCAAATTTTGCGCGGGAACTTTTTTTAGGATACAGAATATTCTCATTCAAACGGGGTTTTGAAATTGGTGAAATTGAACCCCAAAGGGAATGCTTCTGGGGTTAATAGTTCGCATGAATCTTCATAACTACAAGCAAGAACTAAGAGTTTTAAATGTTTCACAGGAGGGTTCTTTTGGCACGTAGGTGCTTCTTAAGACAAGATTTTGACGGGAAATTGTCTCAGCAAGCTTGCAAAGGAGGAGGCTAAACACGTGAGGGAGAGGACAGCGTCCACCTCATGATCCAAGCGCCGCGGGAGACGTCGCAAGACGATCTCCGGCCACCGTAGGCGTGGGCATGTGGACGGCGAGTAATGGGTGACTCGCCGTCTGATCATGGACCATGCCCGGGTCGACGGCGAGTTGTGTTCCACGCGCGCCTCAAAGAGCTGTCCTGTCAGCAATCGGATGGGGCCTCCCTAAGAGGACCAGAGCCTTCCGAATTCGCGGGACTGTCTCACTCGGTAACCGTGACCCTGGTACATAAAGGGCTATTGAAGGAATACCGTGGATTTAAGTCAGTACAAGTCTGACAGTCCCTCCTGTCTCGCCCTGGACGGGAAGGTCTCATTTGATGATTTTGCCACGATAAAAAAGTGGTCGTTTATACCTTCATAGTTTGTATGAAACTTCGGTACTACAAGTGCTACGAGTCTCTTATTTTCCCTGGGGTACGTCTTTAGGACGTAGATGCTTATTAAGATGGTATGTTGCGAAAACCGACTGATAAAGGGTTGCTTGGTGGTCGATAGAATTTTAGTTGCGTACCTATTGATTTAGATTTTATAAAATATTCCATAAAGAGGGTGGCCGGAGAAGAAATTCACTGAAGCAAAGTTCGAAGTAAGCGCGGACGAAGTCGCGGGCGAAGTGCTAGTATAAGTATATTTATCAGTTGTCTAGTACCCATAACACAAGCTCTGCTTAGCTTGGGACTAGATGGCGTTGAGGAATATTATTATAGAGGAATATTCTCTTTACTTATTTTTACACTTATTAATTAAATTTTTAAATATTTTTATAAAAAAACAAACTAAAAACATTTAAAAATATAAAAAATAGAGGAATATTATTATTATGATTATATGTCATCTCCTTTTTTGATAATTCAGTATATCATCAATATAACTGGCATGAACTCAAGGTGTCCTCACAACACTTCCACTCTGTGAAACAGCATGATGCTAATGATCTTTTCAGTTATATTACAAGGATCGTGTGAGTTTGTAGGAAGTACCTAACCTCTAAAACTACTCAAACGATTTTGACTAGAAGTAACATGATTGTCGTCGTGTCGGCTATAATATTTCATTTGAAAATTTGCACGTTTACAAAGACAGGTTGGTTTGCTAGAAAATAATATTATACATGAGTCAACAAATAATTTTAGGAAAATACCACTGAAAGTTATAAATACATTTTTTACAATTTTCCGTCATTTTTAATCAAAGTTTTTCAATTTACGAAACCGAATAATTATTAATTCTGGAACTTTTACGAAAGTAGATTTCATTTTAGATATTACCAATTTTCACACTTATTGTGGTGTCACAGAATTACCTGAAGCGTTCAGGTGCTGGGCTTAGTTATTACATATTTATAAAAAAGTTTTGCGTTATATTTTTTAGCCAGCGACTTCCCCTACTTAAACTTGAAAATCATTCCACGGGTACGTAAAATCGGTACAAAAACTATCCTACGTTTTAAGACCTTCGCACACAACAGTGCCGGCACAGTGCCGACACGTGCCGATCATTAACGTATCGATCAGTGTCAGTGAGATAAATAAGAAAATCAGTGACAGTGCCGTTCAGCGACGTTCAGCGATCACTGAACGTCACTGTCACTGATTTGTACGGATAGCGTCGTACAAAATGACAATATGATGTCGACAATATCGGTGCTGTGCCGGCACTATTGTGTGCGGACAGGCCTTTAATCCAAGTTATAAACTATGTATTTACCTTTCATCTTCTTGTTTTTAAAGACTGTGACACTAGGAATTTCTTCTTTGTCGTGGGTGCGTTTACAAACAAAGAAACACACATCCATAAACACCCAGACCCAGAACAACTACTTGTAGGTCATAATTATATTTATGTTTGCATGAAAGAGTAACAAACATCCATACTCTATCCTTGCAAACTTTCGCATTTACTCGTATATAATAAGATAAGATATATAATATAATATAATATGATAATATAATATTCCACTACTATCACACAACATCATCTAGTCCCAAGCTAAGCAGAGCTTGTGATAAGGGTACTAGACAACTGATAAACATACTTATATATTTCTAAATTCATAAATATTATAGATAAATTAAACCCAGACACAGAACAAATGATCGTACTCATCACACAAACATTAATATATTATTTATATTTCCAACCCAGTACCAAAATCATTTGGGTCGTGGCGAAGTGGAGGCTCCATCCGTCGCTTGTGCTGTTCACGATGGAACCACGTATGGAAGAAGACCGCTAAACGATGGGCCACCTGGTCCAGCAAGTCTCATTTTAAATCAAGAAGATGTAAGTAGAAAACAACTACTCAAAACTGTGATCTTTAATACAAATGCCAGCTTACTCAACTATCCCTATCTGTAAAATTTTGTTATCGATTTTATCGCAGGATTTAGTTCGACGGTAGAGGATAGCATCCACCTTATGTAAGATTCACACACAATGCGGTAAAGAACATTGAAACCTATTAACGGTGAATACAGTTCATATTTGCATGCAACTTACGGGGCACGTCGCTACGTGTCGAGGAATGCCGACGGAGATAACTTTGCAAGCAAATATGAACTGTATTTACTCTTGATAGATTTCAATGTTCTTTACCGCATTGTAAAATGCCGCCGGATCTGGCCGGTTGGTGTGAATCTTACCTTACACCCCAACCGCAGTGGTAGACGCCCACGGCGACGGACGTCGCTAGACGATCTCGGGCCACCGTAGGGGCGGCGAGTAATAGACGACTCGCTTTCCGCCCGTAGAGCATGCCCGGGTCGACGGCGCGTTGTATCAGCACAATGTCGGGGCCCCCTTTATAGGGCCAAAGACTGCCGGAGTCGCGAGACTAACAAATTACCGTGACCCCGAAACGTAAAGGGCTATTAGTATTGAAGGACATCGTGGATTTTAGTCAGTACTACTCTGACAGTCCCTCCCGCTCTGCCCTGGGTGGGAACAGTCATTAATTTGATGATTACCACGACAAAAAAAAACTTGATTTTCGATTGGAGGAATGTTCTCTCATGTTTGTGTAGATAGATAGAATATAATAATACTTTATTGTACACAAAAATTAACTAATTGGAAAAGGATATTAACCAAGTGATAACATGATTTTTATGTCTTAATTTTCAGTTCGTACAATGCATCTGCTGCGATCACTTGCATGGGAGGATGTTAATTTACAAACTACAATTGTTTTATTCAGTGAAGCAGGTAATGCCACTTTTCACTTAAAAAAAAAAAAACATGTACTGAACACTTTTATAGTTATGCTGGCGTGACTCCCAACATTGGACTCAAGAGGTGGATACATTGTATAATAACAAAGGAAATGCTTAGCACAATCTATACTAAATATATAGCTTCTTCCACCATCACTCCACACTAAACATACGGCCTATTTCCGCTAATCCAAGTACAGTCACGTGCATACATCACTTACAACCTACACAAGATGCAAAACTGTTTTTGAAGCGAAAGAATGATTGAAATAAAAAAGCCGCTCACTAAATGACTTTTTGTGCTATGAAGATAATTATAATATGGGAGTGCGCTCATTATGGTGACAAATATTTTCTAGCGACCCATTCATTTGACAGGGCAAACAAAAGTCTCCGCTACAAAAACCTCTAAGAATTGAGTATTATTTTGAAATGAGAAAACATGAAACAAAGGATGTATTTCAAAGAATAATTATATCAATACCTTTTGCAACTAAGTACTCTTTATGCTTGTAACTGTACCTAGGAGTAAATCTACCAGTTAAAGTACTTTCCCTCATAAATTGTAAGAACCACTTATAAGACATACATTTCTTTCAGGCACTAGTGCGATAAAAGAACAAAAATCAGCCGGGGTCACTACTATGTTCAACATGAGAGCTTTTCAGGGTGTCCCAGCATTAACTGAAACAGGTAATTTTTGTTCATCTGCCTAGCCTTCTCAACTAAGTATATTATTGGGGTCGGCTACTTGTAAAACTGCTGCCTCAATAAAAATATTCATATAATACTATAGTATTTCTCACTCTCTCTCTTTACTTTTAGGTTCTACAAACAGCAAATCTAGACACGTCAACTCAGGCCCGTCGATGTTTCCCTTCTTCCACAATCCAAGTAAGTATTTCAGTACAAACTGAAAAATACGACTCACCTCTTTTGGTACTACTACAGACTCTTCACATTTTTATTATTGTTACGAGCTGGGTATTGGGATAAATTAATTAACACCAATTAAAACCAAATAAACTTTATTCACAGACAACTCACAAATTAAAACAATCATAAAACACTACTCAACACTTAAACACTTATACACACTCTTACTTATCACACGTAAAAGTCACTTAGAGACCCACTAGATGTTTCTAGAAGGTGGTCGAATGTTCTGGAAACATCCATAGACTTCGTCATAGTCCCATAACTTCTGGAACATTCCAGAATCATCTCGAAACATCTAGAACAGAGTAGAACTTTCTAGAAACTTCCTGACCAATCTTCAGTAGAACTGTCGAGAAACTTATAGATAGGTCTCGCAATCCGATCGACGTAACATTATCTTCGATAGAACAACTCATCAGTAACCTTTTACAACAATAGAAAAGATCATTTTAATTTTGGCCAAGTGGTCAAAATTAAAAAAAAAAAGTAAGCTTTAAAAACCTGAAGTAAAATTACTGTGAAAGTCATAAAGAGACAAAAAGTCCCCTCAAGTCCTTCTAAGATTTGCTGCAATCATCTTTTATTTTTTTTTTAGCCTTTTCGGTGTCCCTCTGCTGGGCAAAGGCCTTCCCTTTCTTCTTCCAAATCTCTCTATTTTGGGCAATTTCTGGCCATGTCTGCCCTGCGAACATTATCAGATCGTCACACCACCTCCGCCGCGGTCGACCTCGACTGCGTTGTCCTCCCTCAGGCGTCCAGTGAGTGACGATGTATGATCTTTAATCATCAAATTATCAATTCAAATGTAAACCCTTTGTTTTGCAGAAAAACTTTCTAATGTGATAAGAACGGATAAGAATCTATCAGGCTTCCAATTCCCTGACTGCCAACAAAACCAGTGCACTAGTTTTGACCAAAATCTCACTTGGAAACCTGACGCGGCCATAGGCGGTAACTCAGTTAAAAGTTGCCAGTTTGAAGGTTGGTATTTTTAAATATTCTTTACATATAATAAAATCGTAGAGCTGTCATTCCTGTACATTGAATATTTTTTTCTTTTTGTATTTTTTTCGAGATAAGGGATCGATTCTGATGCCAGATCAACTTTTATTTTTTTTCGAAATTTTTTATGTTTTTTTGGTTTGATCTATCTCCGAAACTACTGTTAAGTTGTCGATCAAATTTTCCTCAAATATTCCTAATAATATGCTTCTGTTAATGGGCTGTGTATTATTACGCTATTTTCCCTAGGAGATAAGCAATTTTAAATTTTGTTGTTTTAAACTGTTTGTTTTTAGTTGGAAGCTAAACCACTGGATATTATTTATTCAATTTTTCCTCAAATATTCCTTAAACTGCTCTTCTATTAATAGGATATGTATAATTACGCTATTCTCCTTGGGGGATTAGCAATGTTATAATATGTTGATTTTCAGTCATTGTTGACATTTGTATAAGAACCGCTATTTGAAAACTACTGTCAGCGTACTAGCCAGTGGGGTTGGTAACATGCTTGATTTTCGTGCAAGGAGTCTCAAGATCAAATCTTGCAATTTTCTTTTTGACTTTTTGTTTCTTTTTAAGTTTTTTTGAACTGCTTCAATTCATTAAAAAAAAATGTGCGTACTTTTATTTCAATATCATTCGCAATTTTAATTTATTACCTACGATTTTTTTTCAATAGTTCTCTAGGATTTAAATCTACACTGATTTAAATTGTAAGTAGTAAGTTGGATATTTTTTTAAATTGTCATATTGGTTCGAGGTGTAGGAATTTTAAAGATTCGAAAACAATTAGTGTTTCTATTATTTTTGGTTTGAATTCATGCTCAAACCAGTGCATTGATTTTGTTTTAAACGACGACAAGTTGTACTCATTCAGTCAAATAATTAGTTATGTTTAAGGTATCACGTGGTATGCTGAACGGAGAAGAGAAATGCTATCGTACGTTCAATTTGCAGCGATACCTAAATCGACCAAAAAATTATAGTGATAAATGTGATAAATACGGATTTTTTTAAATTAAAGCCGTTCAATTATGTTCGTTTCCTATGCAAACTATGTACTAGGTTTATCATTATTCGGGCACGCCGCAATTGCGGCGGTAAGACCCCTCTTTGAGGAGTGGCTGGAGAGAAGTCATGGCGTCCTGACCTACCGCTTGACGCAGGTCCTCACCGAACACGGAAGTTTCGGGAGGTACCTGTGTCTGATGCGAAAGGAGGAGACGCCTGGGTGTCACCACTGCGAAGATCGCCCGGAGGACACGGTGGAGCATACGGTGCAAGACTGCCCAGCTTGGGCAGAGCACCGACGTGTCCTCACGGCTGCGATAGGCGGAGACCTCTCGCGCCCAGCATTGGTCGCGGCCATGCTGCGGGGCGAGACGGAGTGGGAAGCGGTCGCCTCCTTCTGCGAAGCAGTAATGCTCGCGAAGGAGGAGGCGGGCCGCGAGCGAGAGAGGACAGAGTCCTTCCTCCGCCCCACCCGCGGTAGTAGACGCCCACGGCGACGGACGTCGCTTGATGATCTCCGGCCACCGTAGGCGCGGGCATGCGGGCAGCGAGTAAAGGGCAACTCGCTGCCCGACCAAGGACCATGCCCGGGTCGACAGCGCGTTGTGTCCCACGCGCGCCTCAAAGAGCGTCAGCATAATGACGGCCAAAGCCTGCCGGGGTCGCGTGATTATTTCCTTACCGTGACCCCGGAACAGAAAGGGCTATCGAAGGACACCGTGGATTTTAGTCAGTAGAAGTCTGACAGTCCTTCCCGCCCTGCCCGGGGTTGGAGGACTCATTTGATGATTTTACCACGCTAAAAAAATTGATTTATGATTATTGATCTAATCTAATAATAAAAAATGTAAGTACCTATGTTTGTTTACCCTGAATCGATCGTCCCAAAATTTTGCATATAGGTACGTTGTCAGGAGTTTAGACACGGATATAGGGTATCGTTCATCCCGAATAACAGAAGAGAGAGTGTTGCCGCGCAAAACAATGGGGAAGGCAAGTCAAAGCTAATAGTAGATGGCGCCACCATAGCTTAGTCTTAATCCGACCAATGACGTAGTACTATTTTGAAGTACCTTTAAGATTTAAACTGATTTGAACCAATGACGATGCTTGGAACAAGCTATACTAGCGCCATTAGCTCCCCAATTGCCATCCCCATTACGTTCATATGTTTGTTTTCCAAATTCTAAATTAACGCAAGCGAAGCCGCGGGCAAACACTAGTTCAATATAAATGAAAATCTTCAATATAAGAAATGGTAACCCACCGGTATCGGGTACAGGATCCATGCTACCGGTGTTCAGTGCTCCATAGAAAGAAACCTCTTAACGTTATATCCGGATTTTTTTTTTTCTGAATCAGGCTTTTAAATAAACTATCTAACGAGAGCCTCCTTCGATGTTGGGCGAGGCTTTTGAAAATTTCAAGCGATCTACCGATACGTCTATCGGCACAAAGATCGCCAAATTCACCTTTGAAACGTCGCGAGGGCAAAATTTGAGCTTAATTTAACATTTTTGTCGCTTTGCGTCGCTGGGTCAAAATGTGAGCGCTCGTTATATTCATAGATGTTCGCGGTATTTTTACGAGTGATGGATGCCTATCTCGCTCGTCCTTGCGCAATATGTTAGGGGATAGACAAGGATGGTTAACCTTGGAAGCCACGTTAAGATACTTGATAGATTTTGCTGCATCTAGTCACACAGCATAGAGAGTTTGCTGCATCTCGTCTTTTTACATTTGAATACGATGAGCATGTTTCTGTGAAATTCCAGGTAAAACACCAGAACAGGTGGAACAAACAACAAGTTTGTTGGAGGAAATGGAGCTTACTTTGGTGGATCACCCTACAGGTAGTTAATGTAGATAAATTTTTCAATGTTTTAACCGACTTCAAAAAGGGAAGGTAATTTAAAAAAAAATGCAATTCTCATCCCTTTAATTTGCCCTAGATCATACGATACTTCTGAATGTGAATGAAGCTCACAATCGTCGACACAAATGCATTTGTTTTCTCCAAATCATCGGATCATTTAGTCGATTCGAACAGATCTTACACACTACGAAGCGTACGAACAAGACACGATCCCTCGTATCTTGTTCCCATCTTATAGTAGAGGGGTCTTGCTCTCGTATGTGTGTCGACGTATTAGCATGCAAAGTTCAGTATCTAGTACAATCTCATTTTTAAATCGTTCCAATTGCATCTAAGTCTTGCGCAAGATGCTCACGCACTTACCTACTGTAAGACACACTGCTATTTTATTTCCACTCAACATCGTCCTAATTGTTTATTTTCTCAGATACCAACGACCTACCAAACTATAACACCAATCAGAAGACGAGTACACCATCATCCGCACCCATGGAATCGCCTGTGACACTACCTGCAGCTATACACTCGCCCACGGCGATGCTCAAAGCCGAACCCGGGCCTGCGCTCTTGCCCATGAATTCACCCGCATTTCCATTCGGGGCCCCGTCCGCGCATACGTCCTCTCTTCCATATGCGCACTCTTCCGTAGCTCCTTCCGCACATCCATTCCAGGCTTTGCCCAGACGTCCCTCCGCGCAGCTGATCGCACTTCAATACGTGCACCCATCGGCAGCTCCTTTCGCCCATCATTCCGCCGTTCCTTTGGCACAACCCTCAACGGCTACACCCATACATCCTCTCTCACATCCGCCCGCACTTCCATGTGTGCACCCTTCCACACATTCGTCTGCGGCTCCACCCACACATCCATCCGCGCATACGTCCGCGCATCTATATCAACACCCGTCCGCGGCTCATTCCAACGCTCCTTCTATAAATCCGTCCGTGGCTCATACCGCCGCTCCTTCCATAAATCCGTCCGTGGCTCATACCACCGCTCCTTCCATAAATCCATCCGCGGCTTCACCCACACACCCGTCTGCACATCTGCCCAGGCCTTCGTGTGTGCATACATCCACGGTCCCCTCCACACATCCATCGGTGGCTCCATCTATGCCTGCAACTGCGCCAGTTTCACCGCCACCGTCTGTGCCCCCGTTTGCGGTTCCAGGCACGCTTCCATCTGCACTTCCGTTCGCTCCCCTGCCCCCATCCGCAACCCCAGCTTCGCCCGGGGCCTCGCCACTACAATTCAACTCGAATCAAATACAAATGAACAAAGAAGATTGTAACACGGACACAATAAAAAATAACGTCATCATGTGTCACAATGCAGGTAAGCAACAGCACAGCGACACGTCTACCTTTTCTATGAAAATGCTGGAATTTCCACTTGATGCCGCTTTGGTGGTGTAGAAGAAAATAGAAATGATGACACGGTCTGTTATTCCCTAGGCGGCATTGCTGCTTCGGATGGCGGTAGGCTATCGCCTTGAATATAATATGTACAGCAAGTAACTAAACCAGCAACTATATGTATACGTTCAGCAGTGGACTGCGATTGGCTTAGTTGATTGATTCAGGTAACCGAACCGAAAAAATTAGGAAATACACTACCTAATAGTATTCACTAATAAAACAATATAAATATGGCAGAATCAATCAAGCAGGTCAAATTTAATGTCTGACGTTACGATCATATCTAGTTTAATTTATGCCTATGAATAATGAGATTATTTTTGTGACTTTGATTTGACATTTAAAATATAGCGTGTTACTCAGACGGGCAAAGTTTGCGGGAGCGCGCTTGCGTTGGCTGCTGCAGTCGTACCCCCCTTGGCGGGCCGTCACTCGCCCGATTGCGAGGCGCATTTAGTAAGTTTCTCTCGTATTTGGGCGCGTTTGAACGATGCACACGGTATAATTATGTCAATTAAAAATAATTACATTTTAAGTCACAGAAACAGATGTGGGGTTTCCTGGCATTTTCGGCATCACCTCTTCGGCAACTACACCTTCTGGCTCCGATATAACCTATTATAGGCCAGCTGCTAGTTCAGGTAAAGATTTAAGGTCGAAACACATTATTAAAACGCCACGCGACCCGATGAAACGTGATGCGTTTTGACTCGAATCAAATGTGCAGGCATGGCGTCGCGTCGGATGTTCATAGTGTGATTCTGGTCTATAGAAAACAATACAGTTGATTCGACTCAATACACGTTTCATCGGGTCGTGTCGCGTATCAATAATGTGTGGGCGACTTTAGAGTAAATTCGCTTTATAATGAACATCACCAATGAAGCTTTTCTTTTTGTGGAAAGAAAAATTTGATTGCGAACAGGACTTGGATCTGAAGACCTTCTGATTCAGTAAACAAGACGCCTTACCTACTAGGCTATCGCAGTCATGATCGTCAAGGTTGAATTTTTCAATCGTCAAATGATTCCTCCCACCCAGAACGGGTCGGGAGTGACTGTCAGACTCGTACTGACTAAAATCCACGGTGATCCTTAAATAGTCCTTTACGTTTGAGGATCATGGTTACCTAATGAGATGGTCCCGCGACCAAATCAGTACCGCGACCCTTCTTAGCTTCCTACAGTGGTTTTGCAGCACAGGCGTCAATGTGTATAAAATGTTTAAAATCACCAATTAATTCTGCGCGCCATTAGTGCAATTAATCCACTTCCAGAGCCATCAGGGACGTCATTTTTATGCAGTATGGTTCTCTTGGCACGCTAATTGCATTGTTATTAAGGCTGTGATGGAAATCCTGGCGGCATTTAGTTCTTGGACGGTATTAGTTACTTGAAATGATGACTCTAAGCGGTTTCATTGGAAAATATTGCCAATTCAAAAAAATGAGCCCGGTGTGACGATTTCTTCACCCGGACTTACATACAATTCCCTTAGATATACATTTTATTTATAGCTGATTATCTACCCAGCCTAGTTCCAACTAAGTTCAGATCATCACGGACCACAGTATTAAACAGAAACGCTTGCGAAAACGACTTCAACAACCCAGTTACTGGGTACTTACATGTTAATGTACAATTTTAACTTAACTTAGAAGCTGTTTTACATAAAACAATCATGTTATTTTCAGATATAACACATCTTATCAGTGAATCAAGAACTCAGCAAGCATTGTATCCTATTTTAAGAAGATTCTACTCAAATAAAGGTTCTACGATGAATCGAGCGAAAGATCATTTAGGTAAATAAAAAACATTGAATAAGTAAATAGGATTTCTCCCTTTTCGATCAAGATCACTTTAATCTTGATAAGCGCTTTAGAGGGACGATAATCGTGTGCCAAACATTGACTGCTAATGACAGTGCCAGGGTTTACGGCTTAAAACGGCACGGTGTGTGCTGTATTTGAGATATATTGTTGAGGATTCAATACCCACAGACGAAATATTAGAATCAACTTATAACTTTACGTTTTTATTTCCTTTTGATCACTAAAGGAACTTTGGAATGGTAAAAAAAAAACACAAAATGGAGCAACATTTCCAGTCACAAGCCATAATAACTCGCTAAAGTACTGTAGTTGCCCATTCCAAGCCCTGGATCTCTATGCCGAATAATGGACAGCGGAAACTCTTTTATATCAAACAAGTCTCGTATTACTGAGTTCTGGTTACATCATACTTAGCATAACAGTATGTATGACTTTAAGGGCTTCACACACAGCAGCTGTAATGTAAAGATGTACAATACATCTCATTACAGTCATCTTTCCATAGAGATTCGAAGATGTGAAAAAATTATACATTATAGCTGTCGTGTGATTGATCTCCTGACGATTTCTATGGAAAAATGTAATGAGATGTATCGTGCTATAATGTACATCTTTACATTATAGCTGCTGTGTGTGAAGCCCTTTACATTTTGGTAATCGCACACAAAATGCAGGAAAATGTGCAAGTGCGGAGTAAGGTTTAAAAAAACTGCATCATACACAGATAAGGACCAGTAATCAACTTCTGACTTCTACAGTTACAGGCACTGGAACCCAGATATCACCTGAGAATTCTATAGAAACGGTATCGATGGGTGTCACCACATGCAGACCTTCTCTGGCTGAATGTACCACCAGCTACTCTAATGAAGTCATCAACGGTTACTATTTTCATTTTTCTTTTTCCTCTAGCCTCTGTGTAAGTCCTGGATTTTTTTATTCATCAAATGAGTCCATCCAATGTGGTACGGGATTGACTGTCAGACTTGTACTGACTTAAAATCCACGGTGTGTTCTTCAAAGCCCTTTACGTACCAGGGTCACGGTTGCCTGATAAGATGGTCCCGCGACCCGTTACTCCTATTTAAAGGCCTTATGCCTTATTTCACTTGTATAAAATCAAACAGAAATAGAGTAGTTATCATAGATTGTTGTAAAGATAAATTGATAATGGTATTTGTTTCAAGATCGTGGCTTAGCTTTGAATGCATCCTGGATTTTTGTCGTGGAATCAAAACTAGATTATATTTCATAACATTTATGAGAGATGAGATTTCTGATTCTGTAATTTATTTATGAAACATTGGCTATTTATCGCCTTTTACAACTATCCATCATCTATCAGGCTATTAACACCATTAATTCATGTACAGTCAGCTGCACAGAAAAGGAAAGCCCCTTTAGTAATTATGTCACCACCAAAGGGACTTTCTTTACTCTGCATCTTACCGTACGGGGAATACAACCTTACAAAAATATATGCTTACACAATTCTTACGCCGATTGAATTTTCAGGCTCTGCACATATAGAACGTACTGAAATGGGTATTCAAGCCGAAGATATCTTCCAAAAACCTAAAGAAGGTAATTAACATACATATTACAAAACGCCTTTCTTTCTACATAACAATTTCGAAAGTTGTAGTAAACATACCTATAAAGATACAATTCCATAGGCGACCAAAAAAAAACGGAAAACCTTTATTTTTATCTTTGTAGGTATAGGTATACCTTTAAGCCTCATTTAGACTATGCAAGAACTCGCACGCGTCGAGTTGCGTTATATTGCGGACTTTATGGGTACAATGAGTTTAGATAGTCAAACAAATACCGCAATGAAGTGTAACTCGCATGCGAGTTCTTGCTCCGACTAAATGAGGCTTTATTCATATTATTAACAAAAAGTTTGTGAGGACAAACGTTTGTTACTCTTTCACGCGAAAACTACTGGCCCTATAGCCAAACGGCAAGCGACATTCGCTAACGTTCAGCAGTCGCTAATATATTTTCAACTTTATACCCCATTGCATAGACTTGAAAATCTATCAAAGATTACAGATCGTTTTCGTTTGTTTCGTTCGCTATCGCTCAGCAGTCTTTACTAGATTTTCAACTTTATGCGATGGGGTGTAAAGTTCAAAATGTATTAGCGACTGCTGAACGTTAACGATTGTCGCTTGCCGTTTGGCTACAGGCTCTGAACAGATTTGGATGAATTTAGTACAAAGACAGTAAGTTTATAACCTGAGTTTACTAAGAAATTAGTTTTTATCTCGATTTTATCTTCCCGTGAGATAAATTTTATGAGTTATAGCGAGTGAAACCACTGCCTATAACTCACACTTGGCTTTATAAAAATGGCATGAAACTGCAACCGTTACTAACATTGATATTTTATTTGTTTAGTGATTGATACACAAATATCACCCTTAAAGGTGAACAGCGCATCATCCCTCATCGGTGGAAAAAAAAGAAGTTTTTATGTCGGGTATGACACATACTTCTTTTTTATTTTTTTTGCCTGTCTAGTTTTCAACCTTTATTTTTCTCTGAATTGATAGACAGACAGTCTCCAAGTACCCTTTCAAAAGGGTATTTGAGGTTCATTTTGTTTAATGCGTTCACAACACACCTAGGAAAGAATCCCTCAGAATAACAGTTAATTTGAGTTGAGGCTTATTTTACTGTATTGGTCTTTTGTCGCAGTCAGCAAGACTATATCGTATAGATTTAGGTTTAGTTATATTAACTTCCTTTCCTACTCACCTAATTATAAACGCAAAAGTTTGGACGTTTGGACAGACGAAGTAATGTTACTCTATCTTATATCATGGACGGATCTTGATGAAATTTGGCTCCGAGATGAGTCATAATCTGGAATAATACGTAGGATACCGTTCTCCCGATACTATGATCTCGTGGGATAATTTTTAAGTCACACGCAGGCAAAGTCGCTGTCAACAGCTACAAATAAATTAATAATTGCTTTATTTTAGAATGTCGTCTTATTGCCAACGATGCGGAAAAGGAGCATTTAGCATGCCAGGCAGGTTCAGCTACTCCAAGACTTGGTTTTGCTGGTGGGTATTCCTGATTACTCATTCTTAGAATTAAGTCATCATCATCATCCTCAGACCTTTAATCCCGGTTGCTTCCTTGGCTTCCACCTCGGTGGCCGGGGTCCGCCTTCCTACCTAACCGCCTCCACTTCGCGCGGTTTTGTGCATCTCCTGCCGTGAGCCCGTTAGCACGCATATCGTCCCTTATGACGTCAAGCCAACGTTTCTCAGGCCTTCCTCGTTTCCCTGGCCCCGGCGGGGGCGGCGTGGCAAGGCATTTGTTTCCCACGTAGTCTGCCGGTTTTAGTAAAACGTGGCCATACCAGGGTAGGCGACTTTCTTACAGTTTATCTGCTATGTTACGGACATGAAGGTTGCCGCGGATGAGGGAATTTTTAATGCAGTCCTTTCGCGAGACTCTGCACATCCTTAGAATTATGTGAAGGTATCAAACCAGTACGAAACTACGACACAGAGTAGATACGGCTCTGAACATAGACACTACTTGTACCTACAGTGAGGTTCCTTCTAGTCAAGCACGCTTCACAGTCGACCACATCATCGTTCACCATCAGTCGAGACAGTGTTCAAAAATAAGCCTATTGCTAATAATAAAAAACATGGCCGATGGCAATCAATTAGCTGTTAAAACTCAAAATGAGATGCTATTTTAAAATAAATTATTGAACCTTTAATAAGACGCACTTTAAGTCTGTGTGTATATGTCTGTATGTATGTATGTTGCACAAATACTCCTTTCATTACCTTGAATCTTTTCTTTTTCAGGCACAAAGCTAATGTCAATTTCGTCAAAAGAGTTGTGCAATCAAAAACCCTTATCGGCTACAGGTACGTTCTTAATTTTATTTTTCAAATTTAACGGATGCTTTTTTAGTAATTAGAAGCCCGAAATTTGGAAGTTGGTGGTATGATGCCCCCGTGTCTCGGAAAGCTCGGTTAGCCTTTGATCCTACGCCTGATCTTTCTCCAGTCGTATCGGATTGCCGTCCCATCGAACTGTGAGAAAAAGAAAAAAGTGCACCTGTGCCTTTGTGCACAAAAAAATAGAAAATCTCTTATGAGATTGGCCTCAATCGATCAGGAGGACTATGTCAAATTCTGCAACTTTGCCATGATAGCCAACTTTGCCTTCTTCATTCACGGCGTCTCGGGTGGACGCCGCGGTATCACCAATGAAAATCACGCGTCGCGTCAAAGTCAAATCATTTATTCCAATTAGGCCATCAAAGAGGCACTTTTGAACGTCGATATTTAAATTTAAAGGGAATAGGAAGGAAAGGGATTGATTCTACACCCATTCGCTAAGGTAGGTTGTATGGAGAAGAATGGGCAAGAAACTCCATACTTACTCTTTAAAAAAAAATGTTTTAAAATATTTTTTAACAGCGTTTGAAATAATTATCGTCGTAAGGCAAAATTGGGCACCATGGCAAAGTTGCAGCGTCTGACCGGTATTTGTATTAATTGTAGTTTTATCAGACCAATCTCGCATACAAACTTACGATATAGTTTTCATTATTTCTTACAGTAGACAAAGCACTAGGAAGCAAAGCAACTGTGGTTCTAATCTCAACGGCTGTAGGGAGCAACGCAAATATGGTTTTAAAAGACCAAAGCAATGCTTCAGGGAATTCAAGAGCTTCTAGTAACGCTACAAAGTCTTCAAAGTCTACGAGCAGTAGTGAAACATTAACTTATTGTTCAAATTGTGTCTGCCCTGGTGATAGTGAAAAGTCCAAACCTATGGAACTACCGCTCAAAGTTTCGTGTGGTAAGATAATTTAATCATTTTAATTATACAACGTGTAACGTTAATAGCGCAAAACATCTAGTGGTGTAACTTAGCCCATGTTACTGAACAATGTTTGTTCCACTTTTAGAAATTGGCAAAAAAAAAAAACATACTGATGGAGGCGATCAATTTTTTTCATATTGTTTGAAAAAGCAATGCGAATTTCCAAAAGTCTTGGAACAAACATTGTTCAGTAACATGGGCTGAGTTACCCCACGATGTGTCTTGCGCATTACACGTTGTATAGGCTTTTTTTCTTCTTCTGCGTCGTGACGGCATTGCGGATTTGATTCCTGCTGGATTTGATTTTAAATGTTTTTATACTTATTTATGCGTATTTGATGGTGGGAGGGGTTAAAAAAAAGAAGTGGAAATAAAACAAAGACAAAGGCTCTCTTTAGAGGAAATTACTTTTGTTCAGATGTTCTGCCACATCAGCGGCGGCCATGTTTCGAATTCCAAATTTTGTTTTTGCATCTGTCAAAAAGACCTTTTTTAATGTAAAAACTAGAACTCATTAGCTTATGTGTTATAAAATCTTAGGCTGCGGCTGCACTGCCCATGAGAAGGTGGTATAAAGACATGATCTTCACGGTGACAACTTTATTTCTGGTGTAGTACCATGGCCCAGGAACGCAACTGAAAAAATCTTTCTTGCTCTAGGCATGCGATTTCCTCACGATATATACCTTGGCCGTTTTAAAAGCAGTAGCGTTTTAAAACCATTGAGCCATAAATAAAATTAATATTCTAATCACAGTAACTCTTTTTCAGGCAGCTAATGCGAATTTAATCGCCAGACTTATATTTTACTAAGAAACAGTATTTAGGAAAAATCTAATTTCACTTTAAGTATTCTTTTCAGGATAATTTGTCGTTCGATTCATATTTGACGTAGCTTTCTCGTCTGCTTAACTTATTATATCAACATTTATTTTTGGATTCATGAAAATTTCCCTAGAATCCTTTTACGGTTCAATTTCCTTAATGGTTTATTAGGTTGTTCAAAATATTATGATGAAGGTTTATTGATTTTGGTAAATTGCTGCGTAGGTATCAATCTATTTTTGATAAACATCTTGCGTTAACATACAAATTCATTGATAAAGGAATAAGGATTGTAACAGAAAGGAGTGTATTATATTTTAATTTTTGTATTACATTTCTATTAAGGTCAACGTTGCCTGTTGACATAGTTTAAGAAGTTCTTATAGTAGTTTGAATAGAGATACGACGGCACGGTCCTCGCAGTGGCTGAGCAGTCGACTACTGCGTAGCGTATCACGGGTCCGATCCCCGCACGTTCCGGGTCTGGGTCTATGTGTGTTTGAGTTTACATGTTCAAAAACGCACTCACGAGAGAAATTCCCAGTAATCATCATCATCAGCCTATTGATGTTCCCATTGCTGGGACACAGGCCTCCTCTCTGTGAGAGGGGGTGGGCCATAATCCACCACACGGGCCCAGTGCGGATTGGTGGATGTCACATGTCTTCGAATTTTTGGTTCTAGGACATGCCGGTTTCCTCACGATGTTTTCCTTCACCGTTTTGAGAGCAGTGGTGATGAAATAAATTACACAAAGTAATGCGCCTGGTGGGGTTCGAACCCACGACCTACAACTCGTAAGTCGGGGCCGATACCACTGGGCCACCTCTGCTCTAAGTCGGGGCCGATACCACTGGGCCACCTCTGCTCTAAGTCGGGGCCGATACCACTGGGCCACCTCTGCTCTAGTCGGGGCCGATACCACTGGGCCACCTCTGCTCTAAGTCGGGGCCGATACCACTGGGCCACCTCTGCTCTAGTCGGGGCCGATACCACTGGGCCACCTCTGCTCTAAGTCGGGGCCGATACCACTGGGCCACCTCTGCTCTAGTCGGGGCCGATACCTTTGGGCCACCTCTGCTCTAAGTCGGGGCCGATACCACTTGGCCACCTCTGCTCTAGTCGGGGCCGATACCACTGGGCCACCTCTGCTCTAGTCGGGGCCGATACCACTGGGCCACCTCTGCTTTTTATTCCCAGTAATAGTTGATAATAAATATTTGCAATTAAAAAATAATAACATTATAATATTTTTTACAAACAGGAACTGACCCAACTGTTGCCGACTTCAATTACACCAGATCTACTTCAGCGAGGGGACTGGAATCCTATTATGAAACAGGTACCTAAACATAAAGCGCATTTTTATACCATAAACTGTGCCCCACAGCTGGGTGAATGCCAACTCTTTCTCTATCAAATCCTCCTAATTTTGACAAAATCTGACCATCCTTGCTCTGCGAACATAATAAGAGCTTGTAGCCAAACGGCAAGCGACAATCGCTAACGTTCAGCAGTCGCTAATACATTTTCATCTATATACCCCATTGCGTAAAGTTGACAATCTATCAAAGATGACAGATCGTTTTCGTTTGTTTCGCTCGCTATCGCTCAGCAGTCTTTACTAGATTTTCAACTTTATGCGATAGGGTATAAAGTTGAAAATGTATTAGTGACTACTGAACGTTAACGATTGTCGCTTGCCGTTTGGCTACAGGCTCAGATTGGTACATAAATCTTGTGGCATTCGATAATGAAATAAACATACAATGTGTCCAACTTCGGTCTGTACAAACTTAAAGGACAGTTAGTAGCTTGCTCAATTCTGTCAATAAAATTATTCTAGTCGGAACCCCACCCCTACTGAATGGGAGTTTGAAAAGAAACTAACAGAACTGTCATTTATCGTCGTAAACTCATTTTTAAATACCGCTGCCCTAGAGCAAAACAAATGTCTTGGTTGACCAGAACAGCACTCAATATAATTTCTAGAGCAAATTAATCAAAAACCAGCCTTAAATATTCCCACTTTGGGATACAGAACCTTGGACTGGAGACCTGGGTCACAGGGAGGGGACTGTAATCCACAATGCGGACCCAGTGCAGATTGGATTTTTGATTCTAGGACACTCTTTCTATAATTCCTTCACCGTTCTTCGCCAAAACAAACTAATGTTTTCTATTTATTCAATTTCACAGAAGATTTACTGAACAATTTGATCAAGAAAGCGTTAATAAGTAATTCTGTCGGAACCCTTCAACCACATGTCTCTGAAAAATCACAGCCCAGTGGCAAAAGTAAGTTAATATCATTCGTTCAATTTAATGCCAGCTACACACGATCCAGCTTAATGTAAGAGTAGCAGCGCGCTCGAAACGGTGTGCGCTAAGTATGGCTATCAGAGTGCATGACAAAACTTCTGGTAGCCATACACCATCAAGTTTACTGCACGGTTTTTTCAGCGCGCTACAAACTTGACGGCAAATTGTATCGTGTATGGCTGGCATTAGTCGTAATTTAAAGTCTCTCAAATAAAAGTACTCAGTCTTGTATTTCATAAACCATGAAGTAATTAAATATCATTTGGACTCTCAATATTTATTAAACAAACCTGAGAAGTTTGTTTCTTTGTGTTTGGATGTACCATTCAGATCTGCCAAATCTTAATAACTTGACGGCCTAAATATAGATAGATGTTTAATGTTATTTCTTATCCCTCTAAAAACTGAGTGGCTTAGCGTTTGGAAGTCACAGAGCGAAGCGCGATCATAAAATATGTGTCTCCTACTCTTAGACATAAAAAAGTAAGCGAGGTATGTCGCTGTAATTTGGATACTTTTATCCCAGTATTACGTTTCTGTGGCATAATTTCGAGTTGCAAGCGGGCAAAGCATATATCAAACATTGGTTTGTAATTTATTTATCATCATCATCATCAGCCGGAAGACGTCCACTGCTGAACATAGGCCTCCCCCTTAGACCGCCACGCTGAATATAATAATAATGAATAATTTATTTATGCTGTCAGTATTTTTGTTGTATAGAATAAAAACGACGTACTTTATATTTGTAGAAAGCCGATCTAACGTATACTACGTGACGACCAGCACTAATACCCACATCAGCCTAGACACCAAGTCTATCGGACCAACAGCGTCCGACGTGAGCAAACTGAGAGACATGAACAAGACAGATGCTGAGATACAATATTTTATTGAACAACAGGAGAAAATTCCAGGTCAGTATGTTTCCTAGGGTCGAAAATAGGTACATTATGCGGATGCTCGCGTGGTTCGTCGCAACACCGTGCTTCGTCGCGCGTGCAAAAAGTACAACATTGTGGCCTATCTTCTTTTATAATAAAAAGCTTTGTCCTTAAACTTAGCGTTACTCATGTATAGTGGGTGTACGTTAAGAAATTTTAACATGCATCGATACCCGGGAGAAATATTGTATGGTCACAGGTACAGGTATGTAGACCATACAAATATTTCTTTGATACGAGAATCAAACTCGCAACGCGTAGCGCAGCTATCAATCGCTCAGTCACTGGGCCGTTTTTTACTTTTGGTTTTGAAATCTATTTTAATGCTTCCATACAATTCTTTTAAGGATATTTTAGAGAAACATTAATATATAACAGCATCTATATTGGGACAATAATAAAACTCAAGTGCCTTTGACAAGACTGTTAGTGACAGCAACCTTTAGCAAAGGAAATATCGAATGCTTGTCAACTGATTGAAGTGCTCTCTATTGAAAAGTTTAAAATTGCTTTGTCATACTTTTCAGATAGATTATAAACCCAGTCTTGCGCCTGATCTCTCTTCGGTCGTGTCGGATTGCCGTCCCATCCGAACTATGAGAGTAAATGAACAGAAAATGCACCTATTCCTGCGCACACACTCGTTTTGTGCACTTAATAATTTTCCGCGCAGTTGGCTAATATCCGTTGGGATTGGCCGCCGTGGCCGAACTATAAACTTTTCAGTTCCGATCCGTATTGTAACATTCTTAGTACTTGTTTAAGTTGGAAAGCGCGGGCGCGGGTGCGGAGACGTGGCGTTACAAACCAGGAAGCGGATCGGGGAAGCAGAGAGGAAAAGCTGAGCGGTTTGCGGCCTTAATCCGGGTAGGAGGATTCAATTGATGACTTAAAAACGTGAAAAAAAAAACACGCCGATCGGTACCCTGGTAATCAGATCACATGATTAAGACCCTCATTTGGCTTTGACATATTCGGGTACAATGCAAAATGAAATGATTTCGTGTCGAAAATCTCTAAAATATTATTAAAACTTCTTTTTTATTTTCTTTCTTCAATACAAATATTATGCATGTTCGTAGCATCCGTTATAAATAACCCTTTCTTTACGAATGTTCGTAAATGTTAAATATACACAGCTTGTCATTCCGAGGCTAACCCTCTACACGGTGTGTCATGTGACATGTCATAATACGTGTATTTGTGTAATCCGTTTTGTTTGTCATTTAAGTATGTCAAGGGAATGTATGCAGCTCTGATTTAGAATGACAACAACAGCCCAACCCCATGACGATAGGATTACATTTTGAGTGGCAATCTATGTAATGTTTTAACTTGTTTAACACGTTTTAGCTCGAATTTGATCTCCATCTCGCCTGATGAGAAGCGATATTAGTTTGGTCGACGGTGAAGTACGCTTGCCTAGAAGTAAATTATTCACTCTAGGCTTAAAGATCATCTTTTCTTTGGTTTACTCTTTTGAGTATTCAAAACTATATAAAAAACGGGAGTGCCTCCGCTGCTGGCGGCGGTTGCCGAATAGGCTGCCGGCGCCGGTTGCAGAATAGGTTGCCGGCGCCGGTTGCAGAATAGGTTGCCGGCGCCCGTAAATTTTTAATTAATACCGTTTTGAGGACAAACTAGTCTTGCCTAGGCTTCTTCGACAGGTCGACAGAGCTCCTACTTCTGAATGGTTTAAAAAAAAATACCCGCAAAAATAAAACGATAAAACTGATCATTTTGGTAATACTTAACCACACTAAAAAATGTAAATTACATCATTATTGTACAAAATTATCACTGAAAGCTTTTGAAATCTGTTTAATGTTCAGTTTCACACTGAAATTCGCATTAAATATACTTAAGTGTACTGTATTTAAGTGAATGATTTTATTTGGATTAATCTAGACCTAAATAAAAGCCATTGATCACTTACAACAACAAACCGAGAAACGTAATTACTTTTTATTCGAGCGCGTAATTCTTACTTAGACACTTTTTGTATTCTCAGAATGATATTATTATTTATTTTGGAAGCATTCGTGGCCAATATATCGGGCGGTACGGGATACTCAGTTGATAGATCGACTCAAGTTGATTTATAGTTTTTCTTCATCGCTAGTGACATTCAATCTTCGAGTATAAAATGGCGACCTTAACCGCTAGATTAGACTCTAGTTTAAGGACACGTTAACCTATATCCGGACTTATTGAATTGATACATTGAGTTTCAGTAAAACCGTGGCTTTGAAAAAAGTAATCGTTGTTACTTTGCAGCTTTGTGACAGTCACTTTCTTTCTTTTTTATCTCATTTGAACATTATCTCTGTCGCAAATTATTTATGGTAAGCAGAGATGTGGTTGACAGCTAAGCAAGGTTGCCTTAAAATTAAATGTGTCAAATGAAAACATGGAAACTCTCTCTCTCTCTCTCTCTCTCTCTCTCTCTCTCTCTCCCTCTCTCTCTCTCTCTCTCTCTTCTCTCTCTTCTCTCTCGCTGCTGGAAATTTTTGTTTCTCGATGGGCTCGCGTTTCATCATCATCTCGCCTGGTGGTAAGCGATATTCTGGTCGATGGTGAAGCAAACCTCTAGTAAAGTATTGTAGCGGCACATACTTACGAAACACATACTGATTAGAGGCGCGCACACAGCTGTTCACCGTAATTTATTTTTCAAAGATGTTCTCATGTCATGTGAAAAATATGTGTTTAGTCTCCTTATTTATCTTAAACCATAACCTTTTTCTATTCTAGGTCCTAACTCTGATAATGACGAAATTTTATCCACGTTGGTGCTGAACCCCGTTACTTGTGAGACCCCCACACAAACTGAAGGAATTGACAAGTTTGAGCGTGAGTATAGACAATATTTGTATCATAGTAGAATATACTACACAGTAGTGCAGTAGCAACGGCTCTAACATACGAATTTCAGATCGTGAGTTTGAACCCAGCGGTGACCATGACTTTCTGTAATTTATTTTATCACCATTGCTCTTAAAATATATAAAAAAAAGCGTAAATTAGAAAAATATTTAACAAAAAAGCCTTTTTGTTTTGATTATTTATATGAGAACAAAATAGGGCGCATGATTTAGTGCTTTCTTTTAATCTTTTAATTTTTAAAAGACTTGTGAAACCATTTTCGATATTAATCTCAAATAACCATAAAAAAGCTCTGCAAATACATACGTTTCATCACTAAATGATATTTATTCAGTAAATTGGTTTTGGCAAACTCTTTTACACGTCAAAAGACACTATTTTAAACTAGATGAGGCCGGTGTTTCGTACCTGACTACTCTGAGAAGAAACATCCGAAACAAACTCAGAGGTCACAGTCTCTTTTAAAGTCCAGACAATTTTTATTGATCAAATGTATGAGAACTATGCAGGTGTCTGAGGTGGTCTTTTGAAGAAAGAACCACACAGATTTGAGTGGACCTGTCCAGTCAGTGCAAGCATGTGTCAGTTACCGTGTAGCTCAACTCAAAACACAAGGAGCACTCCATACATTTCCGCCCCCTGTACTTTATAAGGGGTGTTCGGTGATTTTTCACGGCATTTATTCCAAAAGCGCTTCACAATTGAGCGTAATGATATGGAAACATTCCGCTTGTAAGGTATATAAAACCCTTATGTAACGTTTATCGTGGCGAGCGTGTTTTGTTTTGACGGAAGAAAAACAAAACACGCTCGCCACGATGACAAGTCCGTCGAACGGCATCATTATAATTATATCGTCGAAGCAAGGTCGATTATCATTTTTAGGGTTCCGTAGTCAACAAGGAACCCTTATAGTTTCGCCATGTCCGTCCGTCCGTCCGTCAGATCGTCGCAGTTTAGCTCAGAGACGCACAGTACTAGAGAGCTGTAATTTGGTGTAAATATACGGATTTGTTGTGCCGAAAAAGTGGTAAAATAAAATCTCGTAAAATATTTTTTTTTAGGGTACCTCCAGTACTTACACGTAAAGTGAGGATTTTTTTATTCTCGCGTACCCCTTAGTGTGGGGTATCATTAAATAGGCCTTTAAAAAATAATGATAGTTTCCACTAACAATTTTTTGATAAAAAAATTCGTTTGTGAAATATTAAGCTTTAAAGTGCTAAATTTTGCTCGATTCGAGTGTCCCCCCCCTCTACCAGCTAAACGGTTATGTTTGGGGGTGTGAAAAAATTCACAATAGTAGTATAATTATAATTATAACGAAGTTTAAAAGAAAATTATCATAACTAAGTAGGCTTTACAACTTTACGAGTAATAGTCGACCAACTTATAAAATGTACTTGGATACCATATTTTCTTAAACAAAATATAACGGAGACAACTGCAAATGTAAGATTGTCAACTTTATTTTTACAGCTTTTAGAGGTATGTTTATTGGTGATAGGTAGGTTTTTATCGTCAACTATTTTTAACTAAATTAAAAAAAAAGGAGGAGGTTCTAAATCCGTCGTAATCTTTTTTCTTATGTATTTTCCCCGATTTCTCAAAGACTCCTGACCGATTTTGAAAATTCTTCTTTTTAAAATTAAATTCAGCGAATCAGTTTAGCTAGTTCGCATAAGTATTTTGATGGGCAACTACGGAACCCTACACTGTGCGTGGCCCGACACGCACTTGGCCGGTTTTTAGTAAGTAGGAATTGCAACTCGCCTGATTCACGTCATGGGCAAACTCCGTTAGATGCTTATGTAATACTAAAGTTATCAAAATTCTCATAGTGCCAACCCCGCACAAGAGCACTTCGATGATGACGTCATTCTGCGGTCTCACTGCCTCTAACCAGTTCCCAGCGCCGGCGCCGTCGACAATGACTGTTCAGAGAGCAGACTGCATACAAGCCTCCAACAAAAGTCAGTATTATGGTAAGCGTCCACAGGTCCGCATCGCTCGTATCGTACGTAACGGATTTTAGTTTGCTTTGTATTAAAACTCATACAACTGCGTCGCAACCGCATCGTACGGACGGCTCATCGGCAATGCCTACATGCGATGCGTACCGATGACGTCATACGGAATGCCGATCAGTTGACGCACCCCGCACGCTAACTGAATCATTTGGTTTTTTTCTTTCTTGCATTCCTCTTCTGCTAAAAAACAAGCAATAACAACTTGTGCATCGGTTTCCTCCTTTCTCACAAACACTTTCCGAACGTATGATCACTAAAAAAATCCAAATGAAGGCGGTATCGGCAATCCGATTGCTGATACTCGCTTCGGCAATCCGATCGCTGCCGATACAGAAATCCGTTTGTTGCGATGCGTCCGATACGTACGATGCCGACTTGTGGACGCTTACCTTTATAAGGGTTATATAATCTAATTCATACTGCCTCATAGCAATCATGGGTTGATTTACTAATGAAAAATCCCACAGCTCTGAATACCTGATAAACCTGATCCCTGACCTGATCTGTTGAACAGTTGTCTAATAAAGTGTCAAGATCTCGACATTTCACGTTGATACTCGTATGAGAGTCGTTTTGCAGTTAGACTTTTTTAGACAAGCGTTCAACAGCTGATGTTTATCATTTTGTGGGAAGGCGGTTATATAATGTATTTTCGTAGGTCTCACAACTTTTTGTACACAACATTCAACGCAAAAAGGCATTTCACACATTAATTTTTCTATTTTTCAGCGAAACCTCACACTCGTAATGTGGATGGTACTGATATAGAAACTAACACAAACTACATAAAAGGCTCAGGTAAGACTCTAAACAGAACAAACGCCTTTGGCAAACGTTTGATAGGGCGAGCCATTTAGCCACCAGATAAGCTTCAAGTTGAATTCTAATTGGAACAACCCGATAGCAATTTTAGGTAATCAGGGTTTGAACGATGCACTACTGGCTCAATAGTCACGTTTACGACGAAGAAGACGAAAACTGATATTTCTAACTTTGACTCACGCAAGCGAAGCGGTCCTATAGCTGCTACGGCGTAGCGCATTGCAGCTACGCCGTAGCAGCTACGACGTAGCGTGTTGTACTACCTAGCACGACCATGAACATTATAAATAATATTATTATTATTCATTATAACTTTTGATGGCAATAAATTCAATGTACTATTATATACCACTAATTAGTAATTTTGTACCTCTCAATTACCATAAATATGCAGGTCGTGCTAGCAAGATTGCTTCCCAGCACGACCACGCTAAAATTCCAGCTGGCATCGAAGTTGAAGACACGGGAACATGCCTAAAAATGTGTGCCCATTATGTACCGCTTTTTCATTCCCCGTAAATTGACGTAAAAAAAATCTGCCCACAAGCCTGCATTTGATTTTAAAACTTGTCACGAGATGGCGTAAAATAAATTGATGGGCAGAATTTTTAATTTTATTTTTTTCTTACAATTACGACAATATACCGGTAATTAAATCGGAGTAAAAATGAGAACAAAATATTAGGCATAGTACCGTGTCTTCAACTTCAATGCCAACTGGAACTTTAGCGTGGTCGTGCTAGGAAGCAGTCTTTTTTGCACGGCCTGCATATCTAAGGTAATCGAGAAGTACAAAATTGCTAATTAGTGGTACATAATAGTACAAAGTAAGAGGAATTTATTACCATCAAAAGTTATAATGAATATGATCACGGTCGTGCTAGAGTGTACAACACGATGTAGCAACGAACATCAGATTTCTGCTTCATATTAAATTCAAACTATAAAAAACTTATTTTATACAGTTACAGATAATCTCGCACAAACCTCTGTGGTACACACCACGCAGAAGTCCATGGAGGTGAAAATTTACAGGAACTGCTCGAATACATTACACACAAAGGCGGACGTGCAAAATAGTAACTAACATTCTTACTGTAGTTATTTGTGTTATTTTTATATTGCTAAATAAACTAAATTAGAAGTGATTATGACGTCCAGATAGTGTTGTTTCCTAATTGCACCCAACATCCACACCGCTCGCTCCGAAAGAAATGCCGTGTCCGGCTTAGGCCAATTGACGCGTACCTCTAAGGCGCGTCTTTATTAGGCAACTCTTGCATACAAGTATGACGTCATAGTTGTATAAAAGATGCTTGAATAAAAAAATTACAGTAATTATACAGTTCAATTAATGACCTACTTGCAACTTGTAACTTGATTGCAAGTTTATTCTTATAAGTTATGTACAAGTTTTTTTTGTTTTTTTTGGTGAAATTAATCATCAAATGAGTCCTACCGAATCCCGGGCAGAGGAAAGACGGGGCCCTCTAGAGGGGGCCTCGTCATTATGCTGACGCTCTTTGAAGCGCGCGTGGAACACAACGTGCCGTTGACCCGGGCCCCGGGCATGGTCCATGGCCAAAGAGCGAGTTGCCCTTTACTCGCTGCCCGCGACTACGGTGGCCGGAGATCGTCTTGCGACGTCCATCGCCGTGGGCGTCCACTACTGTGGGTGGGGCAGAGGGAAGACATAGTCTTCTCCCTCACGCGGCCCGACAAACTTATATACAAGTAACTTGTATAATGGAAACGTAGCCTTGAGTCGTATTCATTGTTGTTTTTAGGTGTTAACGACCAGATAATATCTCTATCCCGCCTGATCGGTAAAAAGAGAACGGATTCGACAATCAGCTCACAGATGACGCAATGGATAAATGAAACACCCGTGGAAACAAGTTTGTATATTTTAAGTATATTATAATACTACTTTTATAAAAATATAAGTACTCGAATGCTCGGCCCGTCCAAAAAGTCTTAAATTTTTTCTGGTGATAGTCATGCTCAATCCTACGCAGAAATATTATTGTCAATAACAATATGTCCAGCATAATTAAAACTAGGAAGATATTCTGAGAAAGTATTGGATTTATCCAATTTTAGCTGAAAAACAAGAAACCGGCGAATGGCCCGTTTTGGTCAATAAGCAATCGAGAAAATGCGAGCTAATTGCATCCTATTTTAAAATGAAAAGAAAATCATTTGAAAAAATATATCATTATATCAAACACTAAACTGAAATACGAAGATAATAATTAGTATGCAGGCTTGCATAACTATATCTAGCAGAAAGATATAATTTTAAGGTAAGAAAAAATGTTTGCATTAATATTTTTTTCTTCAGGTCTTCATCAAACGAAGTTTCCAAATTCTCACAAATCTCATTCCAAGAATGGTATGTTTAACATTTTTGCTTAATAGGTATTATTCAGTAGTTTTGTTATTGACCTAGCTAGTAACCTATCTATACATCTATACAATTCTTTTGTTTAAATTGTTGTCTGTTTGTCTGTCTGTCTGTCTGATTGTAATGGCTAATCTCTGAAATGGCTGAAGACAGTTTTTGTAACCGTTAGTTTGTTTATCAGTAAAAGCAACATTTCGTTGACAAGGACCATTGTGATAATCACGTTAACTATTACACACTGCCCAATTTGACATTGAAAATATTACATTGCAGCTTTGGACACTATTATGCTTGGTAATGAAAAGAGTACAATAAGAAAATCTTGTATCTTTACATTGGAAAGTGATAACCATTTATGTACTGACGTTGACAATCCAGTGCCTTACGGTTAGTACATTAATTTTTTTTCATTAGTTAGATAAAAAATAACTCTGATTAGTCAGCAACTTGATTAGGCAGCCATAAACTTTTAGGTATACAATTTCATAACGGAACATTCTAGAATGTTCTAGAACTAGAAATATATTCGGAATGTTCTAGTAATTAGGTCAACGTAACAATATTCTGTAATACATCTTTCAGAACTGCCTACAATAATTCTATCAAAAGACAGCCTTGAGGATGTGTTACCCATTATAAAATCAAAAGACGTATATGATAAGAAATCGGAAACTCAACCAAACGCCATGAATCCACGAATGGTGGACGTGTTTACATCAGGTATGTTATAATGAAAGGTACATAATTATTTAATTAAAAAGGTTTAACTAAAAATCAACGAGGATTTTCCAATTTTAGATAACTATGTATCCAAAGATGTCAAAGAGTCTATACTTCAAGCTTGCCCAGAGATTTGCGAGACAGGTACTATGATGCCTTATAATAAATATGTTTTTTAATTCTGTACAAAAAGTCATACTAGTTAATTTTTCCCTAGAATCTCCATGTCAATTCAGCAAGGGGTCCAAATTGAGTATCATTTTGAAATTGGACAGTTATATTAAAAGTAAATGTGTGATATCGATAAACTTGCAAAAGTCGAGGTGTATGAAATAGGTAGGTTTTAATAAATGTTATTATCATTTAAAAGTACCTAAAATATCCTTTGATTCATATAGTTTGTAACATTATTATGTGAATTTATTTTAGGACCATTAATTTACGACTTCCGAGATACCTTTAAACAGCTACAGGTTAATACAAAGTAAAGGTATGATTCCGTCTGCTGAAGCAGCATTTCTGCCGCTATGATGCTGTTCAGTAGAGCTGTCTGCCGTGCTTTCAAGCAAAGCTGCAGGCAACAAAACCGCGTATCATGTCTGCCGTTGCAATGCTGCCGCGGCATATTATTTAAACCTATACCGTCTTACTGCAAAGACAAAAGCCTAAAACGATTATCAACTTTGAAACGGCGTTTGACGTAGATATAAGGGTCGTTTTGCAGTCACAGGCTTTTTAGACAAGGTTTCAACAGAAGTTTGAGTTTTTGTTGTACGACTGTCAGAGAATAATACTAAACCAATGGTGTGCGACATCAATGTTGCGTACAACGCAGTTTGGAATGATACCATAACAGCATGCAGTTAGATTACTATTTTTATTATGTTATCAACTAAGTAAATTAACGGTCCTAAAACAATTTTCTCATAATAATGTTACACCGTATTCTTATAATAATCGTGTATGTCCTGGTCATAGGAACGGAGTCGCTACCACCGACGTATTCCAAGAAGTCTGCGTGTGTGTTGACGACTCAGTGTGTCCTGCCTCCGCTGCCGCAGTGTGGTGGAGGACACTTGTATCTGCCTAAAAGTCCTGGTAAGGGCAATTGAAAAAACCATATTTTAAATTTTAAAGTCAAGAGTACTAGGTGGAGACATAAATTATCCTACTTTGAAAACTTTCTGTCCACAAGATCACCTCATATTGGGACTAGACAGTTATTGTATCTGATGTTGGTATTGTTGATAAAGATCAGTCCGTCTCAGTTGATGTCGAGGGCAACATAGTTACACCTTTTTCTTTTCTACTTTTCCATAGAATAAGCTGCTTAATATTCATTTTTTCTGCTTCCAAAAAGCCGCACCGGGGCACCGCACCGCACAGTAATTATTTGTAGCTGTAGGGTCTCACATCCTTGGAGAGGTGCCGCAGCGTCCCTCCGACGTCGTGTGGCTGCAGTTTAACTTTAAGTATAAAAAATACCGAAAAATGTTTTGTTTCTATTTTCAGATTGTGTTTTTATGTACGGAGAGCCTCGATGTGTGGTCCACAAAGTTTGCGCCGACGCCGCAATCCAGCTTGATCTTCCGGCCAATAAAGGTAAAATACCTACTCTTCCCAATAATCAGTAACATCACCACATGGCACATTATCACTAGAGTCTAGAACATCGTGAAATATCAGGCAGTGATAGCATCGCTTTAGAAACATTACAACATTAGCCGTAGCACTTACACCGTCACGTCAGCTATGTCGTAGCAATACCATTTGTTGTAGCAATTTAAACGCTCCGGAATTTCAGCTTCTGCTACGCCGCACGCCGTGCCAATGAAGTCGCCGCGAGTCGTAGCAATAATGACGTATCATAACAATATACCCTGTAGCATTTAAAGCGTTTCGGCAATTCAGCTTCTGCTACGCCGTTGCTATGATGTCGCCGCGAGCCGTAGCAATAATGACGTATCATAACAATATACCCTGTAGCATTTAAAGCGTTTCGGCAATTCAGCTTCTGCTACGCCGTTGCTATGATGTCGCCGCGAGCCGTAGCAATAATGACGTATCATAACAATATACCCTGTAGCATTTAAAGCGTTTCGGCAATTCAGCTTCTGCTACGCCGTTGCTATGATGTCGCCGCGAGCCGTAGCAATAATGACGTATCATAACAATATACCCTGTAGCATTTAAAGCGTTTCGGCAATTCAGCTTCTGCTACGCCGTTGCTATGATGTCGCCGCGAGCTGTATCAATGATGACGAATCATGATAATACCCCTTGTAGCAATTAAAGCGTCACGACATTCCAGTTTTGGCTACACCGCACCGTAGCAAATATGACCGCGCCATGCGTCTACCCCACAAGAAAAGAGTAACAAAAAGAATTTTATGTGAAGAATAGAAATGAAAATTATTTTTAGAAATACTTTTTTGTTAAATCATTTATTCTTAAATCTATAGATATTCAAGATTTCTTATTTATTAAATCCTCAAAATTTCAAAAAAGAAACCAGAAGATCATACAAGAATTTCAAATAAAACATTTACTCTGAACAGCATGAGTTGTAACAAGAGAATAAATCACTCAATCGTGTCAATTTGCTAATGTAACGTACACAGCATTGTCTACAATAACATAATTCAATTTCAGAAGTGAAACGGGAGTGTGTAACTCATTCTGTCGGGCAGCTGACGTCTCACGGCTCGCTTAGGGATGGGAATCCCAGCGCGCTCATCAGGGAAGTTCTTTCGCCAAAAGGTAAGAACAATAAACCATACTTAAATTCATGACAAGCTTTTCACCGCGGTTTCACCCGCGCTGCTCGGTTTCTGTTGGTCGTAGCATGGTGTTATATAGCCTATAGCCTTCTTCTTTATATGGACTATCCAACACAAAAATAGTTTTTAAAATTGGTCCAGAAGTTTCGAAGCCTATTCAACACAAACAATCAAATATTCAAATCTTTCCTCAATATAATATTAGTATACTCGTAGATAGAAGTTGCTCTGTCTGTTTGTAATAGGTACTTTCAAGCCAAACTGGTATTAATGAAAGGACTCGGTTAGTTTATATACTGTGTTAGGAGGCCATCTCATTAGTTTCCTTGGAGTTATTACCAAGTACCGCTCAGATGTCAAAGTGCGCAGGAGTTTGGTTACATTATGCAGACGCCAGCGACTTTTTTTTTAGCATGGTGTAATAATCAAATCAACCTACATAAATCTGTCCAATTTTCCCAATCGAACATGAACTTTCTTGTATCGTGATAATGTTGAAAATATTTTAAAGTAAAATGTCAGATTCGGGTAACATTGTACTTTGAAAGTTTACCTCATTTTGTGACAGCCTCTTTAAAAAAATTAACACTTTATTTAAAGTGATCCATAATGATTGTTCAATGAAATAAAATTTCTAAATAGGTAACTCAAAATTGATAATTATGGCAAAAAAACGTTACAATTTCTGATAACCATCTCAAGCTAAAACCTAAAATACGACGCTATAGAGGGTACACAAGGTTTGTATTGTAGTAGTGTGCCAAAACAGTATGTTATTTGCTCTTTATCATTCCGCAAGTGCCCTTAAATACGCCCTTAAGATACTTTAGCACTGATTTATTAAGAGTTGGCAAGAACGCTACAGCATTGGCAAGGGCTCAACGATGTTCACTGAGCTTAAGACCGAGTACAAGGAAACATGAATGATTTTGTTCATAAATTATGTAAAATACTGACTCGGAAAATATTGTGTTCAAATATCGGTAAATTGAATGTACTGTATGTGAGCATGGGGGTTTCAGAAAGAGAGACTTTATGAAAATATTGTATTGACAAAAGAGGTTTTAAACTATTTTTTTTTCCAATTCTATATTTTGCCTTACGACTTCTGGTCTGTCACCGATATAAATGATAACACCCACCAGCACGTCAAACTATCCCGATCTGTACATTTTTTCCCAATCGAAAATTAACCTTTATTGTGATAAAGTTGAAAATCGGTCGAAGAAATTTTAAAGATTGGGGTAGCTTGATGCGCCGACCATCTGTACCTATTCTTATTATCCACCAAAGCGGAGAGGAGAGGAGATGTGTTTGAATAAACAATCAGATATCCACATCTCCTCTCCGCTTAGCTTCAGTCGACATCTAGTTGACATCTGATTGGTTATTCAAACACATCTCCTCTCCTCTCCGCGCGCTTTGGTGGATGACGGACCTTAGTAACACGTACAAATTGGCTTTAAAATAATAATGATTTTTATTATTGCTGAAACAAAGGTACAGGTTGCCAAGCCTTTTTCAAAAATTAAGAATAAAGTTATAATTCGTTTCTGTTTGACGAAAGTTAATTTTCATTTTCTCTGGAACTTGCTTGTCTAATCCTAAATCAAACCAATGATGTGGCTGACATGAAAATTAATTTTACTTCTCCTGGAATAAAAAAGAATCCTTTATTCTTTCTCGGAAATGTAATAAATACAATTAACTAGTTTATTATTAGATGTTGAAGGAGAATGACAGGTCTCCTGATCGCGTAGGAATAATATACTTATGGACGTAGGTTCGTCGTAACGTTAGGCTCGGCCACCTGCCTGTGCGGACATAGCCGAGTTTTGGTTATTTTCAGCGTCATCTAAGAACAATTGGTAACGGTCCCAATAAGTAGTTAACTAATTGGCTCATGTGTTCGAACCCCTCTTTGAGGAGTACTTAATTGAAGAGGCGTCCTTATTTTAAGCTTGACACTGGTTCTCACGAGACTCTTTCGGGAGGTTCCGTTTCGGATTGGAAGAGCCAAAACACCCGAGTGACTGGTTCGAAACCAGTCTAGCGCTAAAATGTAAAATTTTCTTCATCATCGCTGCCCTCAAAACTGTAAAGGAAACCGGCATATCCTGGAACGAAAAATTTGTCGAAATATTACCACTACCACTTGCATTAAGCTCGCATGGGATTACATGCCATCCACTCTCACAGGGAAGAGTCCTGTGTTTCAGAAGTAGGAGAATTAAAAGCTGATTAAAACGAACGGCACGAGTCGAGACGTCGCGCCAACGGTATTTTAAAAAATGACGAAAATTCATTTCTTTTCTAGTTTTATACTGTATTTTATTAATTTATTTCTCATGTCTGTTTAGTGTACAAGGCGCTGTACGAGACCACAAAACTTGTGGTCAGTAAGGAAACGAAGCAACCCTCCTTGAGGAACAGTAATGTAATTGCTGCCCGTGTTGATGCAGGTCAGTTATATTTGAAATAACTTTACTCAGCTTCATTAATCTGATAGGTAATGATATCAGTTATGCCAACGGGCGTTTTTCCGTTAGACGGCACGGCGACGGCGACGGCGCGATGGCGCCGCGCCGTGTCGGTGCCGGAGAAACAAAAATGTATGAAAACGTATGGCTCGCTTTTGCACTTACCGGCGCCGTCGCCGGCCCGGTGTTACATTTTTGCTTCCTCGCACCGGCACTACGCCGGCGCCGCGCCGTCGCCGTCGCCGTCAGCGTTGCCGTGCCGTCTAATAGAAAAACGCCCATTCCCTACCACTCAAAGCAACAGCAACGCTGATGCTACGGTTTGATTTTTGTGGATTTTCAACTTTAGCTTCTAAACAAGCTGTCGAAATACGGAGACTCATACAAATACATAGAATGAAAATAAAGTCCTTTCCCCATTAAATTAAATATAAAATATTCGGCCCGCCATTACTTCATTTTGCAACTTTGCGGCCCTTGCTTACTAAAAGGTTGCCGACCGCTGCTATAGGTCATAAAGTTAAAAAAAAATAAGCAGACTTCTCGTAGCTGGACTTTTCAAATAATCTGTGCTATTACTTTGAAACAGGCATTTGAATAAAATTATGAAATGGAAATTGAGAGGACTTAAATAACTTACCTACCTACTTATTACTCTTGTAATACATAGTTTTATCTGTAGGCGGAGGCTAAATTAGGTAGGTACACGACACGGTTTTAAGACACCTGACATTTCATTGAAATATCATACAGATATTTGGTTGAATAAGTAACCAGGTAATCTACTACGAGTATATCAATATCTTCATCTACAGTGTGTAGGTGTTGCCACAATATTACCTATGTAATCAGAATTCATAATGATTCGTAAACAAACGAGAGAAATATTTTGTCAGGCAACCCACAATAGGTCTTCATCAAAATATAATGAATTTATTAGTATGTATAACTTTCATTTCAATTCAGTTTGATTAAGGTTGACATTAAGGGTTGCCAACGAGCGTGAGTCCTTGATGTCTTCTGTTTGGTAATTCAATGAGTGTGAAGAGATGTCAGACAAAGAGTTCCACTTGATAAGAATGTCATCCACATTCTGAATAACAATCAAATCTGCATGTAGGTACTACTTCAGCTTCAGAGGCACACCCAATAAAAAAAAATTAAAGCCTAAACAGGTATCGCTAATGGAGATCATACATTACACTCAATTTTTGTTAAAAATTTGTGTAGTACCTGTGTCCTCCATATTTTTATTTTAAATTCATACTGCTCATGTAAAGATTGTCTGGAAGATATCGCTGTTAGCGATAAGACCGCCTTTGTAACCATAGAATTTGAAATACTGTAAAACCGTTTTTTGTAAAAAATTTGGTGTACGATAAAGTGTATTCTATCTATCTATCTACATTTTGCGAGAACGAATGGATAGATAAAAAACTGGGCAGTGAAGAAGTACGTTTTTGATCCCCCAGCAACGCTATTCACTATGAAAAAGCCTTTTGACGGCGCAGCCGCTGCTCTATTACCACACTGAGACTAAAGTTTGCCATGCACTAAGCAACTGACAGCGACACTATCCAATCAGCGATGAGCACTCGCGCTGCACGATTGGACGATCTGGAAAAGCCATTCGTGGCATTAAAGCCGCATTTAGACGATGCAAGAACTCGCACGCGAGTTGCGTTTCATTGTGAACTTTATTGTACAATGAATTCAATTGATCAGACAAATATCGCAATGTAGTGAAACTCGCATGCGAGTTCTTGCTCCGTCTAAATGAGGCTTTATTTAGAGAGACCAAGTCCGGCTGTAGACGTCTTTCAACTGACAGCTAGGGATCACGAACTAAGAGCCGGGTATTGAGATTGATTACCATCCATTTATTTATGTATTATTTTCGCCAGAGGTAGACGCAAGAACTTTCGACGTGCCAAAGCTAAAGTCAGCAGGCATTTTGACATCCGAAGTTGTGGTGAGATCCAAATCACGCTGCCACTTCAAAGAAAGAACGTCTTATTGCAGTAAGTTGTACCGTAGTTTATGTTGAATAATTTGGGGTCAGTGAACGAAGAAAACATGGAAGAGTAACTTCAAACAAAATCTGTTTGATAGACGGCCCACGACGTTTGTTTTCTTAAAACAGCTAGTTTGTTCTCTATTAACATCACGAAGTTATGATTGGGTAGGTTGTCAACGCTCGTCTCTAATTGGCTAAGCAACGCATAGTAACAATGACATCATTGGCGCTAGAAATGAACACATGACATTAATTTGACGGGCTGCAAAAATTGTCAAAGTGGACGAGTTATATAAAAAGTAGCAATGAAAGATTTGAATATTTTTTATTAGGTATGTATTTTTATTTCTTTTGCATTTGATGTAGATACACTTAGATCAAAGAAATAGGCAGATAGAGCGCTCAGAACACGCGAGTGGGTCCACCAAAGTTAATACAAAATCAAAATCGAATACAAAGTAGCGACAGTACCAAGCTACGCGTCATACCAAGCTGCCGTCGTTGTTGTTTTTTGCCAAAATATGCCGTCTTATGTCTTTAACCATCGTAAAAGTTGTTCTCAAAAACAAAGAAAACATTATGGAATGTAATTCTATTTAATTTTGTATTAACTTCGGTGGAGACACTCGCGTGTTCTGAGCAGAACGCTCAGTCTGTCTATTTCTTTGATCTGAGTAGATACATAACAACAAAAAGTTCACGTTTATATTTACATAAAATGGCTCATACGACTATGTATGCATATACAAAGAAATAAAAAAAAGAAAGAAAGAAAACATATATAACTGGCACCTACTGTGAGCTACGGCCTCCTAAGAGATATTAACAAGAAAGTCTTATTGTCTTTTGTTTAAACATGAATAACAGATATGGCTAACATAGCTTGCTTTACCAAAATGTCAAAAATGTTGGATAATATATTTAAAAAGAGCCCGGATCGTTTATAGATTCTGGTCGTTTTTTCGTCATATAAAAATCGTCATCTTAAAATGGACTGAACAAAATAATGTTGTTTTGCTTAGGGACCAGTCGTTTTCCTGTCTCTCCAAGCGAACTGATCTCGTCCATTGTTCTTTGGATCTTGTGGAAATCTGTCAAAGGAGCTGAGTGTTTTGTAATGTAGCATACAGAAAACAAACATATTTACTTCAAACATTCAACATTAATTTACTTAGTCCATCGGGCATAACTCCTCCGAGACACGATTGATAAGCCCCGCCTACCGAGGCACGATCTGCGTTGGGTCATTATCGGGCGCTAGGAATGCTTCTATGTTTTTTTCGTTCACTGTTTGGGGTGCATCTAAAATGTTATGGGTCCATTCACTACATCATAGGTCCAACTAAGCTTATTGGGCGCTGGATTGTGGAGTGCAACTTTTCTCGGGGCCGGTAGCGGGTCCAAACGCATAGGCGGATGAATAATTATGACAATGTCGTGTCGTTACCCGTTTACATTCAACGACGATATAATACTAGACTCCGCATACACGATCTAAGGAACAAAAAATATTCTGCCAACTCGCTGAGGTACTACGTCAGCGGGGGGGGGCGGGGTACTGCGTTGTGATAGGCTAACTCAAGGTCTGTTCTGTCTCAAAGTATGTTTACGGCTCACAGGATTGGTCGAAATGAGACGAATAAAAGACTTTTTTGCCTAATGTGTTGGCAGACATCGGTCGCCTGTTATTAGGAGTCTAGTATTATATCGTCGTTGCCCGTTTACCTGAAAAATAATGAGTTAATAGAAAAAACAATAAGTTTATTGCATTGCTTTTGTCTGTGAAGGAAGACAAGCAATTGAGGACGCCTAATGTCCAGCAATAGACTGCGATTTATGACCACATCACACTTGAAATCTGGAAACCTGACAACTTATACGATTTGTAGAATCATGATTGAATTTCAGAGCGTCCACAACAGTTCAGTAAGAAAAGTGAAGAATTTTACAAGAGTTCTTCTGGTGGAAGCAATGAAGACATGACAGAAGGTAACTTAACATCTCTTTGGTCGATTTATAAAACTACCTAAAGCAGCAACTAAATATAAGGGTGTTTCATCCCGGGTCGCGGGACAATGCGATCGCAGGATTGTCTTATAAGGTGACCGCGACCATGGTAAAGTGCTACTGAATACACACCGTGGATTTAAGTCATTTCAAGTCTGACAGGATTCAAGTCTTGACAGGAGTCAAGAATTTAAGTCATTTCAAGTCCCATCCATTAGGATGGGAGGACTTATTTGATGGTTTTACGATATAAAAAGGTTTCATCAAAACATCAAGTGTTTGAAGTGAAATGCGCGTTCCGGGGGTCAGTTTTGCAGAGTCATAATGTGAATTTGTAATAATTATTAAATCTGCGAAACACTTCTTTCTTTCAACGATTAAAACAACGTAAATGAATGTTCTAGAATGTTGTGAAGATTGCATGAAGAGGCAACTGGTTACTTCGTGTCGTTACTACAGCAACTTGCTCACGAAACAACTGGGACGCGTCAAAAACAATCGTAAGTAGCTTTGATTGAATAAAGATTTGATGAATTTTATTGTGGTAAGTAGGAAAACAAAGGATACATTAAGAAACAAGGAGATACCTAAACGAAAGCCTAACAGCCCGTTTCCCACCACGTATCCACACGCGGCGTCTCGTGGTAAGGATCAAACATTTCTTTACATTTTGATGTAAGTGTTCGCCGCCCCGCCCCGTGCTATGTCGCTCACAGCAGCAAAGTCGTCAAAGGGCCGTCAATAAATACAATTATTGTACTGCCATTGGGTTGCTAACAAGGTCCAACAGTTTTTTTTTTTAAATCTCCTCCAATGAGGAGTTTCTTAGAAATTATGTCACTTACTATGCACTTTTTTAAATATTTTCCAGTGGCGAAACACCTAGCACCATCTACAGAGAAAATTGAACAACCACCTGAAACGAATGCCGAAGCTTGCACCATGAAACCCAGCGGTAGAAAAACGTTTGCCTGCCAAACAGTTAAACATAGAACTCATCATAAGCCCATAAGACCAGTGTCTTGCTGTTTGCTCTCACCTGCAACGAGTTTAACAAATATTTGTAAATATGATAAAGCCCATTTAAAATCGGTGTATTTTATGCTGTCGGCCATTGAGGGAAGGTTGAGGAGACTTAAGTTGGGCTCTCCGAGTACGTATTGTCAATAGATGTCGCTGTTTTAAGTTTTTGAAACATCCTTTTTAGAACGCGGCTGTTTATTTGGTAAAAGGAGTTCTCGATAAAAAAGATTGTACATATTAATTATATCCTCATCTCTTTCACTCCTACATGTGTAAGAATACTCCGTCTCGCTTATCAACAGCCGCGTACTGAAATTTTAGTAAATAGTTATCTCAGTTGTACGTTCTCAAAATCCCGGTAGATGTCACTTGTTTCAATTTTTAAAATCGTATATTTTCATGTCCTATGTTTTTAAGAGATTTGCATGTATTTTGATCTATCACTTTTCGAAATCATAATATATTTGTCAATGTTATAGTTCGCAGTGCCTTGCATAAAAAGAAGTAAAATAAAAATCTTAGTATAATTGATATTCTGTTTTATTCGATAGGATATAAACTCTGTAGCAAAAGGTATTTAAATGTTATTTAGAGCTAGGAAAGTTTTTTTGCCTTACCACCAGTTTAAGCTGTGAGAAAGAGACAGAGCTAATAGAAGTCGTCTAGCGCCATCTCTTTTCCACAGCCTAAACTGGATTGCGTTAAGAGTTCATGGAAGGTCACCAGGACAAAATGTATACCTTCAGACCGCGGTTGTTACTCCACTAGCTTTAAATTACATTTTTCTTTTTCTATGGTTCTGCTCAAAGAAATATAGGTATTTTTATGTTCTACCAATGACCACCGAAAACCTCGAAATATGTCAGTTATTTCTATACAATATCCAATAGTAACAAGCTAGCTATATCATACAAAGGTGTCACCCTGTGGCATATACAATTCTTTTGAATATACAATAATAAAAATATTTACAAACCAATTATTTACAATTAAAATAAGATAATACTTTTAAAGAATCATTGAAAAATTTGATTAATACACTTCGAAACGTATATATTTTTTTTATATAAACATGAATTAATTTCTAAATAAAGAAATACTGGAGATCTTTTAACTGTACAAAAAAAGGAAAATCATCCCTTTTTTCTTACCCGATTTTGATTTAAACAAACACCAAAAGCGTATAGTTAAAATTCCATATCAAATAACTTTACTGGACAAAACCAAAACAAGGTGTGAAGCTTGTATAATTCTTTAAGAAAGTTATCAATGTCAGTGGAGCTTTCGTTGGACCACCGCCGTAAATACGAATCGTTACACTTTTATAACTACATACACTGATCAACTACCACAAACGGAATGTTTCAGTTTCGCTACCTACTTTACTGATCACCGTCACATACAGAATGTTTCAGTTTTCGTTACTGCACTCACCGCCATATACGTAATAATATTTCAGTTTCGTTATAACAATGATCACCGTCACATACGGAGTGTTTCAGTTTCGTTACTACCAATGATCACCGTCACAAATACGGAATGTTCAGTTTCGTTACTACGTGGTTACAACACTGATCAAAGTCACAAACGGAATGTTTCATTACTACTAGGTACTTATTTCATCACATTATTTTCATAGCCATAATCAGAATCACTGCTAAAGTCCGGTCAGAAAGTAGAAAGAATTTCGTACATTGACCTACTATTACCTGTCTCTGAGTCCAAATGCAATGGCCGCCATCTGTGCAAGCGAGACTCGTTATATTTAGGCCGAGACTCCACCAAAGCTGTGAAAGTCGAGACATGTTTTGAACAACCAAATAGAATTGCGTTGCCGGAGTGAAGCTGTGTCAATAACGCAATTCTATTGGTTGTTCAAAACACGACTCGACTCGCACAGCTTTGGTGGAGTCTCGGCCTTACGCGGGAGTGACAGAGACAGGTAATGATAAAGTCAATGTACGAAATTCCTCCTACTTTCGGACTTCATAAAAAATATGGAATCTTTCAGTTTATTTTAAGATGTTATGTATAAGCCAACTATGGCCGGGGAATATATTAGCTTTGCACACTTTGCTGGTTTCGCCTATAAGTATTTGAATAGTTGTGCCACTTTTGTTTATTAGTATAAGTGTGCGCATAGCCTAAGAATTAACTTATCACCATAAATTTTAACAGGGTAATCAATCAATACATTTCATAATAATTCACTATTATTGGTCTATAATAGGTTAACTATAACATTTATTAGCTATCCAACTAAAAGTTAAAAGAGACCTTGTTACCATCACAATAAAATCTGCATTCGTTTGCTTAAATTATAATCGATATAAAAATATAACAAATAAAAAACAGTTGAATATCAAAACATACAAAGGAATGTAACAATTAAGTAAGTACAAGCATTAATAAACTTTAACACGTTAACATAAAGTCTAAAATAAAATGCACCTTGTTTTAACATATAACAGCATAGGCGTAAAATTCAGTCAGTACATAAAACTAATACGAAAAATTGTGTTTAGTATAGCTTTCACAGTTTGCGTAAAATATTAAAAGCGTAATATTAATAAAATCACATTTAAGCTTTGTCTAAGGTGTTTCAAGCTTTAGAGAGCTTGTTTTTGAAGCTTGCTTGTTGCTTGAAGTGGAAAAGTAATGCGCCTGCGCATCGTCCAACGTCAAGGTGGACAGACGACCTTATAAAGGTCGCCGGAAGACGCTGGATGCAGGTCGCTATCAACCGGTATATGTGGAAAGCCTATGTTCAGCAGTGGACGACGTCCTATGGTTGAGATGATGATGAATGCGCCTGGCGGGGTTCGAACCCACAACCGAAATGAAAAATAGGAAATATGGGGTAGATCGGAAAAAAAACCATTTTACCCATCTACCTTGCCAGGGCAGGGGCAAGGGCAACGGGGTGTACGAAACCTACACCCTTTTCAGCAGAAATATACAATTTTGAGTCTAAAATACGAGTACACCTTAGACAAAACATTACCTATCCTTAAGATTACAACAAATAATTTACATTACACGACTCTTGTATCACCAAAAACCTCGATATCCCTGTTCACCGTTACCTGCACCGAGTGAACGCTTGCAAGCGATTATGACCCTGATTGTCTTCGCAATAAACACTATAGTGGTTTGGCACGATACTCTTCCACAAACACTTTCACTTTAATCACAGACGATCCATTGAATACCTGAAACAATTCACCAATTAAATTATAACCGCGCTATGTGCGAAGCAGGTTGCGGGCGGCGAGTAATGGGTGACTCGGTGTCCGACCATGGACTATGCAAATTATTGCCGGTTCGTTGTCACTAGTTCCGTTAACAGTTCCATGATGGAACCAGGTCGACAGCGCGTTATGATCAACGCGCGCCTCAAAGAGTGTCAGCATTATGACGGGGCCCCTTTAGAGGGCCAAACCCTTCCGGGGTCGCGGAACTCACGAATTACCCTGACCCCTGAACGTAAAGGGGTATTGAAGGACACCGTAGATTTTGATCAGTACGAATATGACAGTCCCTCCCGCTCTGCTCTGGATGGGAGGACTCATTTGATGATCTTACCACGCTAATAAAAAAAAGATTATCCCAGACACAAAAAATTATATGCGATGTTGGACAAAGAAAATCAGTTTCTAAATATCTCTTTCATTCCCTCTGTTAGGAACAATGTGCTACAAATTATAGTCTAACAATATGTATAATCAACTCACTTCAGAACCATTCTCAGGCCAAAGACCTAGGTGTAAACACATGCACCAGCGAGTCCCACCCGCAGTCAGCTATCTGGTGTGGCCTCAGCGCGTTCCAGTCCAGTCCATACGTGAATTCCGAATGATGCCTTATCGTTTCTAGGGGCTCACAGCCGCGTTTGAGATCCCATATCCTGGAGAACATAAGAGAAGTAAAAATTATAACACTGAGGCTTGTCAGCATAACTGAAAATGCCCGATAGCTCCAAGTGTCGACCAGAGTTGCAAAAAATGTTCCCTCTAGTCAACTCCCACAAGCAAATACAAACAAAATTGATTGCATGGCTTGTTTTTCCGTTTGTTGCATGTGTGCATATGCATGAGGGCGGGAGGGTGGGTCCTTTGCTGCATGTGCATATGCATGACTGCATAGGGTGGGATTGCATCCTGCAACAAGCCTGGATTTTTGTCGCGGAATTAAAACTAAATATTTTTCATAACATTTTAATGTCATGGATTTCCGCAAAGTAACGCCTGATTCCATAATTTATTTTTAAACACAAACAAATTGTGTAACTGAATACTTTTGTGCGCGCACGCATGCGCAGTGGACTCTTTATTGGTGCAAATTGCCGACACAGTGGCTTAGGCCCGGTTTCCAGCAAAGTGGAGAGGAGAGATGTGTTTGAATAACCAATCAGATGTCTACTGAAGCTAAGCGGAGAGGAGATGTGGACATCTGATTGGTTATTCAAACACATCTCTCCTCTCCGCTTTGGTGGAAACCGGGCGTAAACGAAGTAGCAGCTTAGTGCGGGCACTGCTGGAGTGCGCGAACTAATGTGCCGCTTACTATTTTGGTATCGTATCATGACAGTATCTTTTTCAGATTTCCACCAAATAATAAAAATCTTGGTTCTTGAAGCGTTTTGTCTCACACTATGGTCTTCAGTCTTGGGCATACGTAATGCATTATATTGTTTTTTTTTTCAACACAAGGGTGTTTAATAGTTGTATTGCAGTCACCCGAAAGTCATAATTATAACGCAAGATTTTACCCAATAGGCTACGACAGATTTTAAGTCGAACTTACCGTGTAGTGAAATCATATGAACCAGCCGCTAAGATTGAGGGCGCGTGCGGAGAGAACTGTACTCTTCTAACTGCACATTCACAGCCTGAAACAAAAAGAGAGAAATGATTTTAGGCTAATTCCTAAACCATTGGTCAGAACTTCCTAGCTGAACGTTGATATTTAAATTTAGCTCAAGTTCAACAGAAGAATTAGTGAGCTTTTTTTTAACCTATATTGTCCCACTGCTGGGCAAAGGTCTCCCCCATAACCTTCCACTCTTCCCTTTGCGCGGCTTTTTCCGGCCAATCTCTCATAGTGAGCTTACTCTAGTAATATTATTATTTATATTGACTTGGCTAGAGGGCTGAAGTACGCCTAAAATAAATATGGCAATCGTCAAAAAAAAAATACATTGGTACCTTTGAGAGTAAACATTGGTGAGGTGAGCCTCCTTAGGTCCCACCCTCGGATGAGACCGTCAGATCCAGCCGTTGCAAGAGCGTGTGTTTCTGTCCTACTCCAATCACATGACAGCACCTGGAAAATCAATCAAAATGTTAAAGATATAAAGTTTCTTCTAGGGAAGCACGGAGCACCCTTTACCATTGACCATAATATTGCTTACCATATGGCAAAATGTTCAAACGCGAGCCTTTGGTAGGTAGGTAAAAAAAAATGAGAGATTCATTGTATCGAACAATAAACAATCGTTAATATCGATTCACCCAGTCATAAGTATTGTTACGAGCTGGGTATTGGGATAAATTAATTAACACCAATTAAAACCAAATACAACTTTATTCACAGACAAATCACAAATTAAAACAATCACAAAACACTACTCAACACTTTAACACTTATACACACTCTTAATCACACGTAAAACTCACTTGGATATCGCTTGTAGTTCGCTTCGAGTTGCCTCGATCGTAGTCAAAACCAGACTGACTGAGCTCGCTACTCGGCGCCCTTTTTATACCCCGGCCGGACCCACTAGATGTTTCTAGAAGGTGGTCGAATGTTCTGGAAACATCCATAGACTTCGACATGTTCCCATACCTTCTGGAACATTCTAGAACCATCTCGAAACATCTAGAACAGGGTAGAACTTTCTAGAAATTTCCTGACCGAACTTGAGTAGAATTGTCGAGAACCTTGTGGAACTTTCGAAAAGCTCATAGATAGGTCTCGCAATTCGATCGACGTAACACTGCCCCCTCCTTAGACATGCTCGTCCCGAGCATCGTTAGTCCCGTTGTATCGCGCCAAACGGTCAACATGGACAACCTTGGGCGCGCCACGTAGACCCTTTTGTATCCGGTAGGTGACGTCGTTAATCTTGGTCACGATTCGGTATGGTCCTTCCCATTTTGCTTGTAATTTAGGAGACTTCCCTTTGCTACGCACTGGGTTATGCAACCACACAAGTGACCCCTCGTCGAAACCTCCATTGTTTGTCTTCCGGTCGTATCGAGTCTTCATCTTCTCAGACATTTGTTGGCCGGATTGTCTGATATGCTCATACACATCATTCAACTTGTTACGCAAGTCATTTGCATAATCAGTTACACTGCGTGGAACATCAGGAGGGCTTCCGGTGATTAAATCAGCAGGCAACCGTAATTCCCTTCCAAAGTTCGCGAAGGCTGGTGTGACAGCTGTACTTTCGTGAACTGCACTACGGTATGACAGAAGAAATGGCTGTATGTGCTTATCCCAATCTCTTTGCCTGCTATCCACAACCTTTGCCAGATATCTCTCCAACGTTTGGTTGAAACGCTCCACCATGCCATCAGATTGTGGATGGTAGGAAGTCGTTCTAGTCTTGTGAGTACCCATCAGCCGACAAGTCTCCTGGAATACTTGTGATTCAAAGTTCCTTCCTTGGTCGCTGTGTATTTCCAAGGGTACTCCAAAACGACAGAAGACCTCCTGAACCAATTTATCTGCGACTGTTGTAGCTTCCTGGTTAGGAATGGCGAAGACTTCTGGCCACTTTGTGAAGTAATCCATGACAACCATGAAGTACTTGTTTCCGTTTTCACTTTCTGGAAATGGTCCTGCCACGTCTAGTGCTATCCGTTCCCACGGGGCTCCAACGTTGTATATCTGCAAAGCACCTCTGCTGCGTGTCTGGGGTCCCTTCACAGCCGCACAACTGGTACATTTCCGACACCAGTCCTCCACATCTTCACGACAATGGATCCAGTAAAATCGCTCACGTATTTTCAGTAGGGTCCTTTTTACACCCATATGTCCACCTGAACATCCGTCGTGGTAGAGCCGCAACACATCCGGTACTTTGGCTCTGGGGACAACCATTTGTAAGTGACAGTTGTCTCCCCGAGCGTTTTCCCATTTACGGCACAAGACTCCTTCCTGGACAACCAAGCTGTTCCATTGCGCCCAATAACTCTTAGTGATGGAACTCATCGCAGCTACATCACTCCACTTGGGTTTAGGAGCACCAGCTTTAATCCAGTCAAAAATTGGTTTTATGTCTGCGTCATTTTGCTGAGCATGCTGTAAGGTTTCCTTCCATTCATTACTGAGATCCGTTCTTAGCATTCTTACAGGCACTACCTCCTTGGCCTCTTGCCTGTTGCAGTGCTTACAGTCTTCAGGGCAAGGTCTCCTAGACAGTGCATCTGCGTTACCATGTGCCCTCCCACTGCGATGTTCAGTTACGAAGTCGAACTCTTGTAGTAGCTCAATCCACCTCGCCACCTGTCCCTCTGGATTCTTGAATTGCAATAGCCACTTTAATGCGGCATGGTCCGTTCGCAATAAGAATTTTCGCCCCAGGAGATACTTACTGAAGTGCTGCAAAGTCTTTACTACGGCAAGTAATTCCCTTCTCGTAACGCAGTAATTTCTTTCCGGTTTCGATAGAGATTTGCTGTAGTAAGCTATAACAACTTCCTGATTTCCTTTCCGTTGAGACAACACGCCACCAATTCCAGTATTACTTGCGTCTGTGTCAACTATGAAGTCATTTTCAGTGTCAGGATAGTCAAGAATAGGTGAATTGCACAGACGCTTCTTTAATTCCTGGAATGCGATGTCACAGTTCTCGTCCCAACAGAATTGTTGCTTCTCTTCAGTAAGTTTGTGTAGGGGTTTTGCAATGTCAGCAAAATTCTTGACAAACCGTCGATAGTAGGAGCATAAACCTAAAAATGCTCTGACCTCCGTCTTGTCTTTCGGAACTGGCCATTCCTTGACGGCGACGATTTTCTCCGGGTCTGTCTGAACACCTTCCTCCGAAACTATGTGTCCTAAAAAGTTCACTTGTCTCCTGAAGAATGAACACTTTTCCGGACTTAACTTAAGATTTGCCCTTCGGATTTTCGACAGCACTTTAGTTAGGTTTCGAAGGTGGTCTTCAAATGTTCGGCCCACGATGATGATGTCATCCAAATAGACAAGACATGCGTCTCCGATCAATCCAGCAAGTACTTGCTCCATCAACCTTTCAAATGTCGCAGGAGCATTGCACAATCCAAATGGCATGACTTTAAACTGCCATAGGCCCTTTCCTGTGGAAAATGCAGTTTTCTCCTTGTCTTTAGGGTCTATTTCCACTTGCCAGTAGCCGCTTTTCAGGTCTAACGTTGTGAACCACCTCATTCCTGTCAGCGTATCCAATGTGTCATCGATCCTAGGTAATGGGTAACTGTCTTTTTTCGTGACGTCGTTTAACCGTCGATAGTCCACACAGAACCGCGTGTTGCCGTCCTTTTTCTTCACTAGGACCACAGGAGAACACCACGGGCTAGATGAAGGTTCTATAAAACTGTTCTTCACCATGCGCTCAATCATCTCCTTCACTTCCTTTTCGCGAGCAACCGGCACCCTTCTTGGTCGTTGTCGGATTGGTAACTCATTGCCAGTGTTAATTTTGTGCTGAACCAGCCCTGTTCTCCCTATGTCAGCATCATCTGTAGAGAACATGTCGGCATACTGGAGTAACGTTTTCTTAGCCTTATCCATTTCTACTCCGGTCAGATCGCAGTTCTCTAGAAGTGTTGATACGTCAAATTTCAAGCGAAGCACTTTTTCTGACGGTGTACTTTCCATTAAGATCTCTTCTTTACCACATTTCAACACTCCTCGATCAACATCGATCTCACAACGATATTTCCGCATAAAGTCCAAGCCTAAGATGCAATCGTCTACTATGTCGGCCACGATGACATTATGCCAATACGCCTTATGACCTAGTTTTAACTTCACCTCCTTCTTGCCTCGGACGGTTATGTGCTGACCGGTAGCTGTCAGTAATTGTATGCGGTCGTGGTTGTTGAAGAAGTCCCCAAGGAACCGACTTGCTAGATTTGAATTGACGACCGTGTGAGAAGCTCCTGTATCGAGTGTCAATTTGCATGGTTTTCCGTTGACTTCGCCTTTGATGATCAGGCTGTTTCCGTCATGGGCCTGTGAGATCGAGATCCTCGGGGCTCTTTCCATACCAGCCAGCACCCGCCCCTCAGTCCTGGCGTTTACTCGTTTCCCTGCTGTTGCTGGGCAGTCTTATCGGCCCCTCTTCCCTGCTGGGATTGATCTTCTCTTGCTGTATTTCGCTTGGGGCAGCTGGACCGAAGATGACCTTTTTCCCCACAAGTATAGCACCTGGGACTGTACCCTTGTGGTCGGTCGCGTACAGGTGATTCCACTACTTCTCTGACGCGATGCGTGCGATGGTCTTGCCTCACTGCTTCTACTTCCAACGCATGAGCCAAGGCGTCCTTTAATGTTTCGTGATGCCCAAGTCTTACGGCGGCTCTGACTTCCAAGTCACGTATTCCGTCGACGAATGCCTGTACGAGATTACCATTGATCAGGGCAGGAGCAGACTGGTATGCCTTTCGGACCATCTTTTCAATTTCCAGGGCCCACTGCTGTAGGCTCTCAGCACTACGTTGAACACGATCCTTTAGCTTAGCGCGAAATACGTGCTCCAAGTGCGCGTCGCCGTACCTGGATTCCAACGCTTCTAGCAGCTGATCGTAAGTCACATCCTTGCCAAGAGCCTCAAGTACGGTCAGGGCCTGGTCTCGTAGGCCTAAGGTGAGCGCGGTCATTGCTTGCTCTTTCGTCCACCCATTCGCCTTCATAACGGCCTCAAACTGCATCCTGTAAGCCGACCATGAAGATGTTCCGTCGAACGGCGGCACCTTAAACCCTCGTGCCGAAGGTGCAGCAATCACTGGACACACAACCCCGTCTCCAGACCGAAGTTCACCCAAAGCCTTCTTCACCCCGGCAATTTGGACCTCAGCTTCAGAGATGCGGTTCTCGTGTTGATTGACTTGCTCTTTAACCACTTTGAGCTCCTTGCCAAATGTCGAGTGCAGGTCCTTGATCAGGTACATCTGCTCCTCTTGGCGACGAGCCTGCTCCTCTTTATCTTCCTGAAGCTGCTTTTGTAACAGGCGGGTCTGCTCCTCCTGGCGGCGAGCCTGCTCCTCTTTATCCTTTTGTAGCTGTTCCTCCAGGCGGCGAGCCTGCTCCTCCTGGCGGCGAGCCTGCTCCTGCAGCAGCGCCATAAGCGCAGACAGGTCTGGACCCGCTGGTGCTAAAGAGACTGCAGATGGACCAGCGGCTGGTTCCGACGTAGGCTGAGCACCACCCGGCGTCTGTATCGGGGAACCTCCAAACCGCCTCTGGTCCATGTCTTGCTGGCGCTGACTCCTGGTACGGATACCGTCCGTGTCGTCCTTTGGTAAAATTGGCATTTTATCCCTCACTTCTGACACCAAATGTTACGAGCTGGGTATTGGGATAAATTAATTAACACCAATTAAAACCAAATACAACTTTATTCACAGACAAATCACAAATTAAAACAATCACAAAACACTACTCAACACTTTAACACTTATACACACTCTTAATCACACGTAAAACTCACTTGGATATCGCTTGTAGTTCGCTTCGAGTTGCCTCGATCGTAGTCAAAACCAGACTGACTGAGCTCGCTACTCGGCGCCCTTTTTATACCCCGGCCGGACCCACTAGATGTTTCTAGAAGGTGGTCGAATGTTCTGGAAACATCCATAGACTTCGACATGTTCCCATACCTTCTGGAACATTCTAGAACCATCTCGAAACATCTAGAACAGGGTAGAACTTTCTAGAAATTTCCTGACCGAACTTGAGTAGAATTGTCGAGAACCTTGTGGAACTTTCGAAAAGCTCATAGATAGGTCTCGCAATTCGATCGACGTAACAGTATGTATGTCGGTAACAAACATAAAAAAGATCGAATCACAACTCTACCGAATGCTATGTAATGTAATACAACTCCTCATAGTTTCGGATATAGCCATCGACTCCTTTCAACGTTTTTCGATATTCCTCATAGTTTCGGTTATAGCCATCCCCGCCCAGTTGAAAAACTCACCCTATAAAGTCGGTTAAAAAAGTCGAACATTTTGGATGAACCAGACAAGTTATCACTAAACTCACTAGCTACAAAATGTGAACACTTTCATAAATGATTTTGTTCTATTAACAAAGAAATAGGTACAAAAAACCCAGGTAGGATTAGCTCTAGGTACTTAACTTTCCAAACGCTTCCTGTACCATTACCACGAGTTTTCACTATTACGTTTCATGTATGGAAAATGGAAAAGCGCCTCTGGTGTGCGAAGAAGGAACTATTTTTTCCTTGAAAGTCAATTTGGAAATGTCAAAGTTCCAGTTTACTTTACGTCAGAATAACTGAAAACTCATGATAAGGCCTCAGTAATAATAATACTGTTTTTAGTAATATTTCATTTATAGAACTGGCATAAAAGACACCCTATTCAAAGAGCATAAGATTCAATTTACCTCAGCATCATGCGCCTTCACAACTGCAGCAGGTCTGGAAGATTCGGTACACGTCCATAGCTTGAGGTGTCCATCTCCCGACACAGACGCAAACGTCGCCGGAGAGTGGGGCGAGAAAGCGGCCGTGTAAACCAGTTGAGAATGACCCACGAATGTACTGAGGCATGCTTCCGACTCGGGGTCCCACTGAAATGGTTGTATTGAGTTCACCATTAATTAGGAAGTTTTGGGTTACTTATATGTGTGGTTTCGTATGTTATAATGGAGGGTTTTTGGAAGGTTAACTGGGTCAGTAGGCTTACTCATGTTACAGGGTTTAATATGCCTCGAATTGCACCTTCACAGCTTTTTCAATAGTAATACCTATTTTTTTCAATAGGGTATGATATTGAGTAGAACAGTGAAAGTATTTTGATATGTTCACTTCCTGACACCATAATTAAACTATTTGAAATACCATTGATATACAGTATCAAAATTATATTCTAATGTTGACACCTGCATGCTCTGGAACCAGTTCAATTTACTAACATTCTCATGTGGCCATAGAACACCTAATAGTACTACAATATGGCAAGAAATTTCTAGTTATCAAAAAATTCTATTGTCCAGAACATGTTAAACCTAGAGATGATTTATTCACTTTAATCAGTTACATTACAACTACTACTTAATGACCAAAAGTTAAAATAGCTTTTAAGAAAATGAAAAATAAAACTTTTTTCACAGAAAATTTTTAAATTCTCTTGTTAGTTGATAAAAAAATACCCAACTTTTTATTAAGCGATGGACTTTAACTACCGGTACCCAAAAGCCGGCCTATGCTAAAAACTCACCAATTTAACCGTAGTATCCCAACTGGCACTCAAAAGATGTGCTCTCGGCCAGTCCACGGAGCACACCTCACTGGTATGAGCCCTCAACACCCGGAGTGGAGCTGCACAGCCAACCCTCCACACAATGACAGCACCGTCTCCCGCACCACAGGCTGCAGCACTCTCTGTAGTGCCTGACCATGTCTGTAAAAGAAGACAACTATTAAAATCAAAGTTTTTAATTTTTTTGGTTTCCATTGACGCGTGCCAGTGTCCGAACCTCTAGGGTTTATATTGCGATAGTCACCTAGATACTAAAGTCTTAAAGTATCAGAGAATGGCGTCGCGTTGTGTACGAGGGGCCTTATTTGACTTAAACCTGCAACGGGATTGTTATGCTTTTCAAATTCTGTCACTTCCAAACTCCGGGCATGTTTTGAAAATTCTGATTACTAATAATAATATACAATTTTTTAAGACTTGAATATTTTGCTACAAATTAATCTTAACTAATATTGTAAATCAAAAGTGAGTTTTTTAGACTCTCTTAAATCTGAACTGATTTTAGTACACACATAGATGGGACTCTGGAGATTAATAAAGGCTTTTTTACTTTTGTGTAAATTAATATGAGCAATGTCATATGTCATACCTACTTCAGTGTTAGATAGATAGAATACCTAGGTACTAAAATATATTTTATGGTGGGTTAACCAAAATGTTTAAACCTGTTTAAAAATATTGTCTATTCTCTGGTTACAATGGTGATTTTAGACCGATATTGCAATTTGATACAGACAAATACACTACTTACTTATTTTTCACAAAGTAACTTTACAAAATAAATAACAAAACAACAACATAAATACTTGTAAACTTTGACCTTATCAAGGCCTATACCACCCACAATAGGTTAATTGGATTCATAATGGTTAGCTACACATGTAAAAGGATTGGAGTAAAAAGATAAACAAAAAAGGTTTCAGGCATCAAGGAGGATTTAATGCTCTACGGAAAATATCATCAGATTGATGGCTTTCAGGTTTCAGGAATATTGCTTGCTCAGTGGATGAAACTAAACAATTTTCCACAATTTTTTTTTTCAGGAATTGAAAAAGGAACAACCTATTCATATAACATAATAAAAAATCGAAAGTTTTTGAGGAGGGATATTAGTTACCCTTTCATAGAAAAAATACTGAACAGATTCTGATGAAAGTTGGTAGACAGATAATTTGTAACTTGGTTTGACACAAAGGATACTTTTATTCTTGTTTTTATTTAAGTATGAAATTGAAACACTGCAGACATAATTTATTACTTGAATATGCATTGTCTAAATACTTCAAGGTAACTTAACATGAGAAACTGTTAAAAAATGAAAACAATTAGCATAGAAAAATATGTCAACAGTTAATTATGTATCATATTAACATGCTCATTTCTGAGCACTGAGCTGGAAAGGTTTTTTTTTTTTTTTGGATTTTTATGACCTGGTCATTCGGACCTTTAAGTCAAGTCTTATTTAATTTTCCAAAAACGCTGCACTAGCTGGAAAGGTCAATTCAAGTTTATGTAATGCGTTGGGCTTATTCTACTGCCAAAGAATGACTTAACTTAAAAAAAAAAAAAAAAATTGCAAAGTTCCACACTAAATCTATAAAATTCTAAAATCATTTTCAAAAATCAAAGCAATTATTTCAAGTAGGCCAGTTACAGGCACTTTTGAATTGTCATAGACAAGGAATATTATTAAACACTAAAAAGTTATGGTGCTACAGTCCCAGTCACAAGATATAAAAACTGTGGTACCGTAGATGCCCATTCCAAGAAGTAGATCTGTATGGAGAAGAATGTGCAAGAAACTCCATAGTTACTTCATTTATTACAAATATTGAATATTCCAAAGACAAAAAATAAAAATAGTTAAAGAAATTATACTGTTATTGTCCCAGCCACAACACAGGTACCAATTTCAAAGCATAGATAAAAAGATCTCTATGGAGATTTGAAACAGTTTTACAACGGAGCCCTAAATCAAACAACCAAATACTGAATAAATCCCATTCTAATTTAACCAGGAACTTAGCTCAATTGTCTATAAATAAATAAAGTAAAGCGAACACACCTAAGTAATCCAGTTAGTTCATGATGCAGACGTTATGTACATATGTACATGTGTTGTGGGGCTTCAGTGTGAATAGACAAAGTTGTTTATGTTTTTATGAAACTCTTCTTGGCTATTTTTAGGGCCAATATTATGGAGAATGTAATGAACAGCGGTTGGAATTAGGTTAGTTATTTTAGTATGTACTTGCATGTAAATGTTGATATTAAGTAATATGGATCTTCCCAGTATTTGTAATAGACAATTTTGTGTGGAAAACAGTATTACAAAAAAATAATTACAACAAAAACATCCGAGATAGATTAGACAAATAAATTGAGTGTATTTAATAAATCACAGGATTTTTCTGCTCTTTAAAGTAATTCCAGGATTTGGAGCATATCCACTTTATTCTTATGCTGTATGAAATCAGTGTAAGTCCAGGAATAACTCCACCTAATTCTGACCTAAGGTAATAAAGCAATGGCCAATGACTCTTAGAAGGCAACTGGGACAGACAAGATGTGTAGATGATGTATTGTAGCAATGTGAATGGTTAGTATGTCAATGACCTTCAAAAAGTATCTGGGACAAAGTGGAGGTCAGAGCACTGTGGGGCAGTTAAAGGCGATCCTAAGTCCAACAAGCCTTTAACAGTCTGCTACTAAGTTGTTTCATACATATTTCTATTTTATTGGGATTATAAATGTATTCTGTCTTATTATTTTCCACTTTGTTTTTAATGGATTATGTTTTTTATATAGATGAAAATATAGGCTAAACCGACTTATCATAATATTGATGATAAAAGAGGAATTCAAAAGGATTACGGCCATAAATTGTTATCAACTATTATAACAACCTATGGACCCAATATTAATTGCTAGATAAAACCAACTTACCACGTCAAAGAGTCCATCGCTCCACTCTAGTTTCTGAACTTCAATGAGCGTGCTTCCATCAGGAGACAACTCCAAGAAGAACAAGGTTCCACCACCAGCCAAGCCATAGTACTGGCTTGTTGCAACCGCCAGGGTATCTGGCCTTGTCCGAGAAAATCGGACGCTGTAGCCATGGCGGCCAGGCGTCAAGAAGGTTGGCATGCTGATGGTATAGCTAAAAAGAAAAAAAAACAGTTTAGAAAAGCGCCTAACAAATAGCTGTAGGAAACAACGTCCTCATAACTTACAATTTTGCAACTCAATACGTCACATATCTTTACATAAAACTGCAAAAACACTAAGTTGTGTATCTAGGTCAAGTTGTATTAGAATCCTATTAGTTTTCGCTGTGTAAATAATATTAGAATCCCCAATTTATCGCTACATAACCTTTCAAGGCTGTCACAACAAATGTCAATTTTTGACGTTTGGGAACGCAACGATTTCTTACCTAAACTTAGTGAGGGGACATCAAATCGATTCCAATGTGAACAGTATGCGTCATACGGCTTTAAATCTTATTAGTACGCCTACGAATAAAATCCAATTAGCCGGTTAAAGTATTCTGCAGGAAACCTCACATGTTACCTATATATAACCCACATTTCCTGAACCAAATCATTTCTGGTGAACACCTCAAACCTTCACATTCAGCTTATTCAAACTAAAAACTTGAATAAAGTTATTTATTCTTACTTATTTCCCTTTACTCATCCCTTACTATAAAGTCCATCAAAATGTTGGACTACTTCGCTTTGGCGTTTGTGGTTGCAGTAAAAGTATTTAAGAAAACTACTCCAAATGGAAAAGTTACGGTTTACCTTGGCAAGCGCGACTTCATTGATCATATGGATTACTGCGATCCCGTAGACGGAGTTGTGGTGGTGGATACGGAATACCTGAAAGGAAGAAAAGTGTATAGCCAGGTGTGTTTGCTATTATGCAAAGTGCAGTGTTCAGTGACTAAAAAGTGAAGTGTACAAAAGTGCAAAACATTCGCGTTATTACTCAATTTTTTACTTATTCTTGTAGCTCGTGACCACATACCGCTACGGTAGGGAGGAAGATGAAGTCATGGGGCTGAAGTTCTCAAAGGAAATGGTCATCGGCCAGGACCAAGTTGTACCAATGATCAACTCTAAAATGGAACTAACACCTGTCCAGGAAAAGCTTCTGAAGAAGCTTGGACCGAATGCTTTTCCTTTTACTTTCAACTTTCCTGATCTCGCCCCGAGCTCGGTAAATTTTAAATGTTTTTCTAATAACTTCATCACTCAACGAAACAAACAGGATAGGTATTTAAAAATTGACTTTATTGTTTAGGTAACACTGCAGCCCTCTGAGGAAGATCAGGGCAAACCCATGGGCGTAGAATACTGCGTCAGGACTTATGTCGCCGAGCAAGAAGACCAGAAGAGCCACAAGAGGAGCTCAGTGACTCTTGCCATCAAGAAGGTACACTTAGAACCAATCAGAATCAAAGTGGAAATCACGGATTATAACAACTATTATTTAGTTAAATGAAATTTTAATGTGTCTTTCTTTTTATTCAGCTACAACATGCGCCAACTTCACGTGGACGTCGTCTTCCAAGCTCTCTCGTGAGCAAGGGATTCACTTTCAGCAATGGAAAGATCAACCTCGAAGTTACTTTGGACAGGGAGATCTACTACCACGGAGAAAAGGTGGCCGCCAACGTCATCGTGTCCAACAACTCCAGGAAATCTGTCCGTAATATACGGGCTATGGTTGTGCAGCATGTCGAGATTACCATGATCAACTCTCAGTTCAGCCGCCATGTAGCATCTTTGGAAAGCCGTGAAGGATGCCCCGTTACTCCTGGGGCCAGTCTATCCAAAACTTTCTATTTAGTACCTTTGGCTCGCAGCAATAAGGATATTCGAGGTAAATATTTGTCTTGTGACAAAAATTAATGATATTTTCAAACGTTTTCTCATACAATGCTCTGAACAGGTGTGGCTCTGGACGGTCACCTCAAGGAAGATGATGTCAACTTGGCCAGTTCTACCCTTGTACCTGAGGGCAAGTGCCCAGCTGATGCCATTGGTATCGTTGTCTCTTACTCCGTGAGAGTCAAGCTGAACTGTGGAACTCTTGGTGGAGAACTTGTAACTGATGTTCCCTTTAAACTACTCCACCCAGCTGAAGGTGAATATTCTTAAAATTTGCACTAGTACTTCATTTTTAAATTTTGTTTGGCGAAGGTTTTTAACATGTTCCATTGAACTTTCAGGCTCTATTGAACGTCAACGCTTCAATGCGATGAAGAAAATGCAATCCATCGAAAGACATCGTTACGAAAACTCTCTCTACACCAACGAGGAAGAAGATAACATTGTTTTTGAAGATTTTGCCCGTCTGAGGATGAATGAGCCCGAGTAAAGGCTATTTTTTAAAAAAACAAAAAAAAAAGAGCAAAATGTAACAAAAAAGAACAAAAATAATGAAATCAAGAAAGTCAAGTATCAGAATGTTCCATATAATATCATTAGCATCAGACATAATAAATATTTAGCATAGGTAATAATTTCATCTTCAAAACGATAACAAACAATAACATAATCTCATCGTAAAGCGTAAACTGTTAACGTCATTTTCATCAGATGTTGTGTATTCAATCATTCACTTTATTATTCTAAAATAATTATGAAAATGTATCAACTAATCATGTATGAACACATTGTACTTTCGTGTTCAAAATTGTGCGAATATATTTAAAAAAATAATGATTTCTGTACCTTCCTGTAATCTTCCTAATAAATTAAACTTCACCAGAATTCTTGACTTTTCTTGCACCTTCGATCTTACACTGATTCTAATGGTTCGAAGTATCTACTAGCACGACTTGTACACCACTGACATACGACTGAAGATGCAATACAAGTAACGTGCGTTTTTGCATATTCTATTGTTACTCGATTAAAAGGGGTTTTGATTTCCCCGCCCTATTTGGCGCCCCATGCATAGATTATAAAAGACGATTATGCAAAGGCGTTGTACATGTCAGCCACGGTCCGGTCATGTGCAATCAACGTATAATTTGGGAAACTGATCTTATTAAAAAAAAATGCGAGTCAGTGGCTGATCGATCGACTGCTGCGCAACGTGTCGCGTATTCGATCCCATCATGGAAAGAATATTTATATGACCTACAATTTGTTCAGAAATAAAAAAACAGTACCTACCTAATAATAATTCTTAAAGCATAGCAAAATTTAAAAAAAAATCTTTTCATAATATTCCACTGTTTAAGTTGGTCACCCATGTAAAGAGTTAGCAAGCGTTTATTATCCTTGTACACTCGTCCACAAACTGACCTAGTCAACAGTTGTTTAACATTAGTCGCCCATCCATAGACTGACCTCGGGAAGATCTGCTTAACTTAGGACACACATCCAGAGACTAATCTCGGCAAGAGTGGCTTTACCTTGTCAACCATCAAAAGTAAAGCTTCTGCGAACATTGGTCACCCGTCCCACAGACGGACCTTGGCAAAAATTGGAACCATCGACGGACACCATTAATTTCACCACGCCTGTTCAGTGCGCATTAATCAGATCACGTGCGCTTCCACAGACTAAGAAGTCTGACGCCGCTGGATAATCTAAACAGGACAGGTGACCCTGAAACGCTAACAGCTATTGAGAGAACATCTTGGATTTTAGTCAGTACGAGTCTGACAGTCCCTCCCGCTCCACCAGGGTGGGAGGACTCATTTGATTAATTTACCACTTAAAAAAATTAATACAGTTTTAGGTAAATGTATCCCCACATTTCGCTGCCTATATTGTAATGAAGATTTTAACATAGACATTCCCTAGTTGCGAGTGTGGTGAGTTTTGTTGCTATCGATTATAGTACGGTACGGCATGCTATTCATATCATCATGCTCATCAGGCTCTGCATACGATAGATCAAATAAAAAAAAAAAACGATACTTGAATAAAAAATCGAATAATTATAAAGTACTCCATCATTAACCCCCCTTACTTATGAAACCATCAACCAAACCGATGGCACCCTTGTCATTTCTATTTCAATGAAGAGAGATGGCAATAAGTGAGTTAAGTAACGTCTAATCAATGTTTATAAGTAAGACTTGCCCTCATTACACTTCATTTGTATTTAAATATTTCTTACAAAAAAATAAAGGTGACATTTTCTTCATAGTATTTAAAAAAGCCGATTTTTCTCCCTTTTCTTTCCATCTTACACAATATTATATCAATGCACTTGTCCAGCTGACGGTACCTGCTTTCATACAGTTATGTTCCCATTAAAAGCAGATAAAATGGGAATTCTCTTGGAATTCCGTAATGTCTTATTACGAGACAGTTGCGTACCGTACCAGATAGTTTAAGTACAAGTTTATTTGTGGGAACCAACTCATTTTGTCTAAGTATTGAAGAATTTATTCCTTTGTTCTACTGTCCTCAAAGTTAGCGATGGAAGCGAGGAAGCCAATTTGGGTGCTAGATAGGTATTTCCCACTCTCTAAATATTTGTACCTAGCTACTAATTCTAAAACTAATATTTGTATTTTCCAACATTTATACACAACTCGCGTATACAAGTAGCCAGACTCGGAACTTACTACCTGTAGATCATCTTAATATATATAAATCTCGTGTCACAATGTTTGTCCTCAATGGACTCCTAAACCACTTAACCGATTATAATAAAATTCGCACACCATGTGCAGTTCGATCCAACTTGAGAGATAGGATAGTTTAAATCTCAAATTATAGTCTCGAGTTGCAGCGGGTGAAGCCGCTGGCAACAGCTAGTACAAATATAAATTGTTCGGTGCGGAAATCGAATCCGCGACACGGAGCACCACAGTTTACAGCTCATCCTCTTCGCCAACTTTAACACAAACAGCACAAAAATGAAGATACAGCTTCAAATGAGTGGTTGCGATGGCCTAATTGGTAAGGCGTCTGGAGTACCTAAGTCTTAGCTGGAAGATGCGGGTTTGAGTCCCACATTTTTATTGAATACGACATCAGCTTATGAAAGAATACCTAATTATAAACTTCCTCTCTCTCTCGAGTTGAAAATAGGACACAGTCTGTTTTGGTTAGGGTCAAGTTGATAACCATCATCAGGCCCAGAAAAAAATCTGTGTCGAGCACTAATTGCTCGAAATTTTGCTAAACTAGGCCTATTTGGCGCAGACGTGGGCCACACACATGGTTTTTTTCATTATTTTTGTTTTATATTATTCTTTTTCTGTTTCTTGTGCTTATTTTATTTATGTTTTATGTTTGCCTGTTTGCCGTGGTTTTATGCCAAATAAATGGTTTTTCTTTCTTTCTTCGACATTTTGGTTCTAGGACATACTGATTTTGTGAAGATGTTTTCCTTCATTGTGTTCTAACATGAATATCTACTAAATACTTAAATAGTGAGTTTAAACTAAGCTGTTCCAGATCAATAACCTGCTCTAAATACCACAACATTCAAGTGGAAACCACAAAAATGTTAAACGGTTGTGTGGTAAGTTGTAATGAGTAGGTATGTACCTCATCTACTAGGTCACAATACCAATGTGTATACTTAGGTCCCTACCTATTATTTTCTTCACATGTGAGCTTGTCATCTTATGAATCGGGTAGAGTCATTGCAATGTAGTCCTTGCATCGAAATGTTGCTAATAAATTAATACGGATTTTCCCGGGATATCTAATAAGGTAGGTGAACCAAGGAAGGCCACACTAACAAATAAACAGTTATTATTCGTTTATTTACTAAACAAATAAAACTAACAAATATTGTAGTAATACTTTGTTTTATTACTTATCATAAGACCACTTTTTTGAATTGCAGATTTAATCAATATTAATTAGACATAAGTTTTATTGAACTCTACCAAATGGCCTAACTAGGAACAGGGGCTTCTATGAAGGCCATCGTAATAAATAGGTTATTTAACACTAAAAGTTACTGTTATTAAATCTACGTTAAAAAGAAGTGGTTTATATGATTGTTATATAATAAAACAAAGTATCACTTTAACATTTGTTAGTTTAATTTATGCAATAAATGAATTAATAATAACTGTTTATTTATGAGAGTGGCCTTCCATGGTACACCACCTTAATTTTACGTTGTCTATTCCCGATATCCAAGAAGCGAGGGCCTGTTACGTACTACCAAAATAATAGCGCGAGCGATTCGCGGCTGCGTCTGTGATTTTCAGTTGGATGGATCTTTGTAAACGGAAGGAATTTGTCATCACATGGCAATAACTACGAAATTTTAATAATTGGCCTTCGAAGGAGCATGGCCTTCCATGGTCCACCCACCTTAGTAATGTAAAAAAACATCAGAGATAAATTGGACATAAAAATTCTGTAAAAGAAAATAAATCACGAGGTTATTGTGCTCTTTAAAAGTGATTCCGGGGTTGGAGCATATCCACAATCAGTCAATCATTGTAAGTACATAAATAAATCTAAGTACCGAATTCCGACCTATGGTTATTAGGACTACGGATTTCAGTATGAAAACCTACCATCGCCAAAGCAGCAGTTTAAACGGCACACAATCATCCCAAAGGTCCCTTGAAGCGATGGCGAAGTAAAAAATAATTATAATGGTCGGTAATGATTGGTAAAGGAGAGTACTCCTTTCTCATCGCAAAACTAGTTTTGGACAATGGACCAGGAAAGACACTGTCCTTTCTTACATCTTTAATTGCGAAAAGGGTTCGTCCAAAAACCAGTTTGACCACTTCCTAGTGTGGGAAAGGACAGTGTATGCAGTGACCCTTTATTTGCATGCGTTTTTCTATTTGTGATCTTGTCTTCTTTCAGATACTTAGTATGTACTGGCTCTGGCATAATTTGTTTTACAGGATATCAAAGACCGTATCGATTGCTTACCGGTATGTCGATTTAATATTTTCCTGTATTCAAGGAGATCTTTCAAAACAGATTGACAATTCAAATTCAAGACGTTCAACAGTGATAAATTATTTACCATTTGGAGAAATGTCGTCAATTTTACCGACACTATAAAATTATTGTTTTTATGTCTTTAGCGCAGTCGGGGAAAACAGAGTCGGCCTAAATTAGGTAAAAAAAACTTAGGAGCTGTGCAATCCTATGATTCTGCCAAACAAAAACTTGCAATTACTTCCAGTAAAAATAATTACCTGCCATCTATAATATTAATCTCCATTCTCATCACAAAACTAGTTTTGGACAATGGACCAGGAAAGACACTGTCCTTCCTTACATCTTTAATTGCGAAAAGGGTTCGTCCAAAAACCAGTTTGACCACTTCCTAGTGTGGGAAAGGACAGTGTTGGGCTGTTGGCATTTGTTTTACAGGATATCAAAGACCGTATCGACTGCTTACCGGTATGTCGATTTAATATTTTCCTGTATTCAAGGTGATCTTTCAAAACAGATTGGTTCATTCATTTTACGCACACATTCAACAGTAATAAATTAGGTAAAGGTACCTATTACAAACTGTCGTCAATTTTATCGAGAATATAAAATTATTATTTTAATGTCTTTAATGCAGTCGGGAAAAACAGAGTCGGCCTAAATTAGGAAAACATGTCTGTTAATAAAAAAAAACTTAGGAGCTGTGCAATCCTATCATTCTGCCAAACAAAAACTTGCAATTACTTCCAGTAAAAATAATTACCTGCCATCTATAATGTTAATCTCCATTCTCATAACAAAACAAGTCGGACAAGTTTTGGACAATGGACTAGGAAGACACTGTCCTTACATCGTCAATTGCGAAAAGGGTTCGTCCAAAAACCAGTTTGACCACTTCCTAGTGTGGGAAAGGACAGTGTTGGCAGTGACCCTTTATTTGCATGTTATGTTCTTTGCGAATGTGACACACGGACGTGAAGTTAGTGGAGCGTGTTACTTTTGGAATTTTAAGAAGTGATCGAAAAGGATATTCAATATTAATTTATTATGATGAGACAAAAAATGAATATTAGAACCTATATACCCTATACCTTTGTACTTCTAGATCTCTGATCACATTATGCTTTTCAATTTTACAGTCAAAAGTTACAGGTGCCTACAAATATTCAGCTTACATCTCGTCTGTGCGTTATTTGCGTCACAAAAAAGCAAAAATAATCTTAAATGAGATATGTGCGGCTGCAGATGAGGATACAAAAAGACCGATATGTTTTACTTAAATTATTTAATTAATTGAAATTAATACAGTAATTTACTAAATTTAAAGGCGTGACAAATGTTCGATGTGAGAACAATAAGTGGCACATTACTACCCGAAATTATTAGTCATTGGTGGTTCGATTCACTGATCACACACGGCGAGGTTTTAGGGGAACGCTGAGACTGCGAATCTCACGATACCGGGTGGTCGAGCACGCGGAGTTAGTCACCGTCACTGTAGCACTTTAGGGTTCCATGCTATAATTATGTGGTTCCGTCAGCTATGTATAACATCTCCCTCCATAAGATCGGCAGCTATTTGAAAACTGTAGTTGAGAATAGTGACGATGGCGAAGCTGGGTCGATCTCTATGTTGCCGGCCTCCTTGTCCTGTGCCTTACTGTTCATTTCATCAGTGGCTTTTCGTTGCTTATTCAATCTACGGCGACGAAGAATAACGATGACAATGAGTACAGCTGCACCAGATAGTATAATATATACTGGTATAGTAGTATGGTATACGGCTTCAATGTTCGACGACTGTAACGAGACTGGTCCTTGTAAGGCGATTTCAGAGTTACTTGAATGCAGACTGCCAAGATCTATGGTTTGTAACTTTATGGTTTTCGTAGTTGAGTTAAATGAATTTTCCTTAATGATTGGTAAGTCCATAATTTTCAGAACCTTCCCTTTGACTTGATCGTGACGATTGCTTATAGTAAACGCCGTAGTTCTTAGCACGCAGCCTTTAGGTATGATAGATAAGTAGCTCCCCTGTAACTTTCTATAGTAATCTTCAGAACAGGTTAAACGAACTTGCGTTGGGTTAGGAAATGTCACGACGAAGTGTTGGTCGTCTAGCTGTTCCATAGCTTCAGAAGACAGGATGACTGACGTGAATTGACAGGATTCGCCAATTCTTTGGTTGAGTATAAGATGCTGGATACAGTCCGACTGCTGGCCATGATGGTGACTTAAGTTATCTTTGCAAAGGTAACCGTGACTATACTTCGGACATTCTGTCTCTATATACAATAGATCTTTTTCTTGGACCGCTACGAAAGGAGCAGTTGGAATAAGGATCCTATTGTTACGATTAGGAGCCAGGGAGAGTTTATACAGGATATAGTTAGTAGGGTAAACTATAGGAAATCGTACAACTATTACTATTTTATTCCCATTATAATAGTAACCTAATCTAATTATATCGTAATATTCTCTGAGGCTGATATCTAAAAATTGATTCTTATCATATAACTTATCTAACTTACTAATCATTTCCTTAAACATAGCATAATTCAGAATAGAATTATGTGTACTTTCAGCTCTAATAAATGCCAATAAATTTTGTAATGACTCAATTTCTTTAGACAACTTATCTATGTTATCTCCTAATATCATAAGAAACTGTGCCAAATGAGCATTTTAGGATTATTACAATTATCATTTCTTTTATCAGGCAAACGGTCGTTACGACTTTGCAGGTACATGGTATTGGTTTCCTCGTGAACGAATTCTAGTGCTTGTTCTATACTCTGCGGGCGCATACACCGCACGCGTGATCCTAGAGGATCCTTTAATCCACGCACGAACGCCTGAAGCGTTAATTTCTTATATAAATCCCGTTTAGCATCGACGGTAGTTTTTATATGATCATGTAAAGAAACATAGGTCATAATCGTGCTAAAAAGATTTTGGCAGCGTTCGTAGAACTCTTGTGGAGTGTTAGAGCCCTGTGTTAAAAGAGACAAATCACTATAAAGAGCGGTCTCATCCCTTTGGTCGGCAAAGTTATTTATTAATGCCTTACGAATGCCATTCCAATCACTTGCTATGCCATTTGAGTTGATTAAGCGAGCAGCAGATCCTACGATTTTATTTAATATTCCGTTAATAAGAGCTGTGTTAATTAATTCGGAACCACCCTGCACATTATAATATTCTTTTACCAACTGATCACATAATTGAATAAACCTAGTCAGCACATTTGGGTTCCCGTCGAACTCGGGAACGAGTCTTAACGCTTTAAAAATGGTATCTATATCCAAAGACATTTTCTCAGAGAATAATTCCACTTCCTCGTCTTCTATATCTAAGTTAATATTTCTCCTACAATCTATTACTGAATGTCTATTATTTCTAACTAACCTAGAATGCCTAAATTCTCTTGGAAAGAAAATTTTGGAAAGTTATATTAGTATGGGCTAGGAGTAAGCGGTCACTAGAAATAATCTAATGTACTTACATGAACATTATATCGGTCACTTTGCGTTATCAATGTCTGGATACCTCGTTGCAGCACGACGTGTAGATTCTGGATACTCTGGAGCGACTGGATAGCCGCACGGGCAGCTTTTGCGATACGGAAATCTTCCTATTTACGCGAAACCGACCGCGAGTATCCTACCGACTGCGCCAGATATGTGCGGCTGCAGATGAGGATACAAAAAGACCGATATGTTTTACTTAAATTATTTAATTAATTGAAATTAATACAGTAATTTACTAAATTTAAAGGCGTGACAAATGTTCGATGTGAGAACAATAAGTGGCACATTACTACCCGAAATTATTAGTCATTGGTGGTTCGATTCACTGATCACACACGGCGAGGTTTTAGGGGAACGCTGAGACTGCGAATCTCACGATACCGGGTGGTCGAGCACGCGGAGTTAGTCACCGTCACTGTAGCACTTTAGGGTTCCATGCTATAATTATGTGGTTCCGTCAGCTATGTATAACAAATGTACCTATATTTACAAAGAAAACATCTCCCATTCAAAGTTATAATAACACACTTTTAAAACAATTTATCTTTACTAACCATCAACTTTTTTCTTCACCCCTTCTCTAACGGGACATCCCATTCAAGTTCACCCCTTTCAAGAAACAAGTGCGACGCAAGGGGTCAGGAAACAAAACAAATGCCATCCACCTCGGGCCGTGATATTTGCAAAGAACTGGACAATGGTTCCCACGTTGTAACTGGTCAAACTGGTTATTTCTGGTTTGTGAAGACCATGAGGGGTGGACAGGGGTTCTTTGAATCCTGTGACCGTCTTGGGTATTGTTTGATTGCTAGATACGTGACAGCGGATATTTTGCAAGGATTAATGTGTGGGAATGTTTGACGGCCGTTCGTTACGTGTGTCTGTTGCAAGAATTTAATAGTAATTAGAAATAAGGGAAATTGTGAAAAATAAAAGCAAGAACGTTACCATTTCCTAATTTATCTTGTTTGTAAACAGCAGGGCTGAGGAAATGTAATAATATAATATTGAGATTATGTTAGAACAGTCCAAAGCCGAACGAAAACTGGCCACTCAATTTTGTTTTTCTTGCTCATTTTTGTGGTCAGTAGTGAATTAATTTTAAAAAAAAAACAACAACAGTAGAATCATAGAGAAGCAATGATAAAATGGGTGCTTTACCTAACCTACTACAGATGTTGACTTTGGGTTCCATGCTCCAACTGCTGACATTATTCCACAGAGATACAGTAAATATTGCTTTCCCTTATAATTTGCTCTTCAAAAATTTTACCATTTTTTTATCGGGTATTCCGGCCTTCTTTTGTTGAATCTTGTAACCGTATGTCACGCAGTTTATCGAAGGTGTAGAACAAGAGCTAGCACTGTCGAACCTCGACGTTACGTGGCCATCACGCCACGGAAGTATTAGTGCCGCCACGCCTCGCACTCAACACCTGCACCGTTATGTGGAGGTTTTTAATACAGTTTCATAAACTTACCTTCTACGTAGGAACCTACGGTACGTGTAGATAAGGGCAACGACCGATGGACAAACTCTAGGTACTTTGGAAAATATCTTTACTAGAACTAGTAGCTGTATATGTATATTTACTATAGGGTATTGGTTTCTAGATGTTCACACTGTCAGTATCAGCATGAGAGATGCTGGTACAGAAGTACTTGCTTTAAAATTATCCTTTAAACACTCTTCTACTATGACAGTACCCGATACGTGTTTATTTAGCTACATCTTTAGAGGAGGAGTAAAGGAGTAAGTAAGTAAAGGAGAGGGGGGTAAAATCAAATGAGGCCTCCCGTACTGGGTGAAGAGCGGAGGGAACTGTCAGGCTAACTGATTAAAAGTCCACCCTTCTCCTTCGCATTCTAGTTCTAGATATATAATTTATATAGCTTAGACAGCCCCGCAACCACCACGGCAGGAAGGTGCTGTACTTGAAGTACATTATACATATATTAAGTCATCTACGTTGGCGACCCCAAAGCAAATCAAAAATCTTCTATAGCACAGTATTAATATTAAACACCCCAGCTTCAATATACCCATTATGCTACATATGACCTATTCACCAAAATTGTTCATCTAAAGGTGCTGAAATATGAAATTTTACACTAACATTGCACTTGGTACAATAAAGAGGGCCCAACACAGCAGCCCTTACATTTTTTTTTCTGTACCCTTCGAATTTTTTTTCATCTCAGACGCGTGCGCACTTTGCATCTCTTTAGGGATTTATCCAAGGGGGTACTCTCCCTTGGTCCATGGGACAAAAAACGACCTGTTTGATTTATTTATAATTTTATACAGTGATTTGCGGAGAGGATAAAGTACCATGTTTAATTCTGTGGTTGGTTGTGATGAAAACGAGAACCTATAGGGATTTTTGATTTATTTTGTTGTTTTATGCAGTTTGTCGTGGTTTTTATTTTTGTTAAACTAGTCGTGATTGTCAGGTATTGTTGACGAGTAAATGTTCTTACAAATGCTGATAATTTTTATTTTACTTACGGCGTAAGTTCCTAAGGAATCATGGTCAGGAATTATCTCAAACAGAGAGAATCATAAAGCATAGACTACAAAAAAGAGTATGATAAAAGTCCCACAAAAAAAAATAGTTACATCTTCTAAGCTCTGCATGGATCTACCATCGCCACTGACAATGTTCTCCATTAACACCCAATTAAAAACAAAAACCAAACGAATCATGATTCAAAATTCGAAACAAAGAATTCATCACCCGCATCCAACAAATCACCAGACAGTTACAAAAATGGCGACGATCAAGATTATCCTTCAAAACCTGTTGGTCCACTAGGGACATGGGAAACTACTGACCCTTTTGAATAACCCATTGAAAAGGACCCTGGTGTGTGACCCTTTGAATACGTTGAAGATCCCATATGAGGGTTTATTGTCATACGGGAAAGGTGAATACACTTTGAATGTGAATAAAATACAGTTAAGTTTAGTATTCGTATCTTTTTGGATGACGATATTTTATAAATTTTATAATCTTTTTTTTAATATTTCGAGAGCAGCATTGATTTTCAAAGAAAAAACTGAATTAGAAAATCGCGAACTTGGCCAGAAAGAAATTTTATCATTGATAGCGCTGATAGAATAGGCAAAAAAGATATAAAAATTAATTGGCATAAGCTATCATAAACCTCATGCCAATCTTGTTAAAATTCTATAAAATATACGTTGAAAGCGCCCATGTCTTGTTAACAATTAAAACTACCGTTAAGATCATAGACTTAAATAACCACGACTTAATAATGTTAAACGAACTATTAAAACCAAGGGCTGTTATTATATCGGTGATAAAATATCCTTACTAACGAATAACTACCTAGTTCGTGCTTCAGCTCAGGCGGATCTTAAAAGTAAAAGTCAAAGGAACTCTACAAGACACGCATAATGATTATAACTAACTATAAGGAGGTATGCAGATTATATCAAGAGCAAATTGTGACGTCTTAATGTTATAATACGGACTATGTAACACATCTTTTGCAACGTTAATATTGTTGCCCTACAACCTGATACGGAACGGTACAGATAATAATTTCGATCAAGTTCTTGAAGCAAAATTTTAACGAACGCGAAAGAATGTTTACGGTAAAATAAATAAAAGAGTTGTGATTATTATTCATTTGGATGAGAATAAAAGGTGTTGAGATAGACTTGCTGTCCCTATTTTATGCTTACGGATTCTAGATCATTAACGTTCGGTATGATGTGATGGTCAGCTGAGACGATATTGCTATATCATTGCAATCTTCATAAATCTTTGTCAGCGTTGTTTTTGCCATCTACAGAATGATTGATGCCATCAAAACTGTTTACAAATAAAACGAAACTCTTCCAATAAATTTCGTTTGCCTTTAATAGGAAAGCTGCGACAAAAACTAAATCTGCCAATCACGTTCCGTGAGCATCGAAGGTTTTTCTACAAAGTTTTTATCTTGTATCTGAACGGTACTTTATCCCATAAAGATATTTTGAGATAATACCCACACAGTAAACACGATTTTCTTAAAGTTATTAACTGGAAAGCTGGTTCTCTTTCCTGCCTGCTAACCTGACTGGTTAGGACTATACTTTCCAGCAATAAACACGTTAATTTGCTTATTTGCATTTGCTGCAGATCTTGGGGTATGTAACATTACGAGTAAATTCACCATGGGGCAAATCACCGCAGTGATAAAATTTAAAACAGGACACCCCTTGGAAAACCCATCACACAGAAGATCACCTCGCAACTTGTAAAGACTTTTGCCTCACTGTTATTTCTAACATTCATACAAATTACAAAAAAGACAAACCTTAAAAAAAATTAGGTGACACCAAAAATGACTACACAAAATAACAACAATAGAACTTTAATTACAAAAATAAATAACTATAACAAAACTACATTACTAAACTAATTTGTAAGTACAACTTTCTAATTGTAATTACTGTGCGGCGCTACAGGCTGCAATACGTAAGCTTGGCCCGTTGCTCTGTCTACAACACGGCCCGTTGAAGGTTCCAGGAAAAGTCTTGGAACTGTGGCTGCTGCACTCACATCTGGTTGCTGATGCTGCCTCACTCCTGCCCCACCTTCATAGGGCACGAAATGAGGGGGTTCTAGGTGCTGCTTAGGTACCGAGTATTGTGGTAGTTGAGGTTGTTGCTGGTACTGGGGCAATTGACCTTGATTCTGGGGTAAATAGTGTGTCAGTGCTGGTTGATTTTGATTTAAGTATTGTGTTTGCTGTTCAGGTTGATTTTGGTTCACATACTGATTTTGTTGTTTTTCTGCTTCGTCTTTGTGACTAACTACTAGCACTACTTGATTCTTCTCCTTTGGTTTTGGGTCATCTTCTTTCTTTCTGTACTGTTGACGTCTTGACTTTGGCTTTTCATAAGGTTCCTCTTCTTCTTCTTCTTCTTCATTTTCTTCTTCTTGAGAAGTTTCAGCTGCTTCTTGCTCTTCTCTGTTTTACGATTTTGTTTTTTAGGTTTTTGTTCTTCTTCAGATTCCTGCTCAGATGACTTTTGATGTTTTCTTTCTGACTTGCGACCTTTTTCGTGATGATAGGCTCGTTTAGCCCGTTCTCTTTCTTCATAACTTGATTTTTCAGGATCATAATCATCATTTCCGTATGTTGGTGAATCATCATGATGGTAATTTGGAGAGCTGTGGCTCGGCTCATCGTAAGGGTCCCTATTGTGCGACTCGTGATAGGAACCATCATCACCATCGTCTCCTATATTATCAGCATTACCTGCATGATTCAGATCCCAGTAATGTTCTCCATACCCTCCCTTTTTGTCTCCCCATCGTACCTATATTTGAAAACAAACGTTATTGATGTTTCTAACTTTCATAAAAATAAAATCATTATTAGGTGACGATACAGATTAGGCTTTGGTTATAGTTCCATCGACAATTTTTGAATACTAGTTAGTACAATCAACGACAAAAATTAAAGGTACGAGTAAAAAGAATGTTAAATCAGTTAGTACACAATGTCAGTTTAAAGATTATGTTAATGAAAAAAGAAAGAAAGTTAGCATAATGATTTTGTGATAAAGACTTGAGTTACCTAATGTGAGTAATTTATTGCACAATGAAAATGGTTTTTAAAGAAACACACCAAAATAAAGATAATATAATTATGTTTGAAATAGATAAAAATAATTATAATTGTCGCAGGATTTTCCTTCAGATTTTCTTCTTTTTTGAGTTTTTTGATGTTATCGTCATAGGTTAGCGGCAAAAATGAGTTTACGTAGGAGGAAGGGAAAATCCTGCGATGAAATAGTAGTAATATGAAGCATAGAAAGCATACTTTGGCAGAGAACACTCCTTCAGAAGGCTTGGCCCTCTCATGTCTTTCAGTGAAGTGTCGTTCGCTGCCCAACCGATGTCCCTGATCAAACTCGTCAGCTTTCGGCAAGTGTCTATACCTTCAGCCAAGCGAAGCAAAGCGGAAAAGAGAGAGAAAATAGAAAGAGGTTAGAGACAGAGCGAGATAAAGGATGTGTATTACTTTTCCCATGTCCCTGTGGTTCTTAAAGTCTTTCTTCTCGTATCGTTGCTCCCAAGTGTTAGGATCCTCGCAGACGTGACCGAACTCTATCTTGTATGGACTCAACTGTACTGAGAAAAAATCCCTATAAAGCAAAGTATTTTTCGTGCTTACTTAGAATATTAAAGAATTATTCAGAATGAGTAGGTGATAAAGAGATGTGGTGTCTGGCAACACCCATGGGGGGAAAACAGGAATTAAACTTTCTGTAGCTCGTATCGTGAGCGCCATGATCATTAACGTTACAGCTCAGCATGAAATCCATAGTACAATTTTTTGGTTTGGTACCAGGATTCCTGAGTAATCTACCGGGGTCTAGATTAATATATGAATTATTTTAGTTATGTAATGTATTGTAGTCAACATTATAAGCTCGGCACCTATAAAAACTACACCTTGATTATTAAATTCGGGAATAAAGGTGTTTTGTTAATCCATCCATCATTTCAATTCATTTTTGGTCTTTACTCATCACTACAGATTTAGTTGAAAATGCTTTAAAATCTAAACTGTAAACAGTATACAATAGTGAATGGAATGACGACAAAAGATTTTGGTCACCAAACCCCTTTCTCTAATTGCTATAGCGTAAAGTGTGTCAATGTTTGGTTATGTTGCAACTTATTTGCATGCCAGTGACAATAGGAACCAATTAACTTGAAGGTTGACACTAAAGTTTTAAAACGAGGCTGTTTCACGAGACCTAAATTAGTCATTAAGTGATTGGACATTAGTACTTTCAGTGGCTTGAAAATCAAGTGGCAAAGTGAACAGAATCTATTGACATAAAACTGGTGAGGATAGTTCTAAGTTACTTATTTTCAAAAAAATGAGACAAGAGCATTATTTTTAGGTACAGAAAGTAGAAAGACATACTAAATTGAAATGTATTTTCATTGTTCTCGAGCACTGAACAATAGGCGACCACAAGACAAGCGTCGAAGCAATGAAGCTTGACAAGTCCATGATACATCTATCATCATCGGTATCTAAAGACTTGAATCATCATTCAAGTCTTAGAAAAGAAAAAGAAAAAAATAAACATTAAAGAATAGCATAGGATTAGTGTAGGTGTGCAGGTATACTTACTGGAAAAATTTCGCCTGAGCTTCAATAGTAGAAGGATTGCTTGGAGGAGTCCGGACCGTGACTGGTCTTGCTACTCCCCAGACGGAACCTGCATGTAGTGCTAGCAGGCACCACAGCCATTTCTGAAATGACCAAGAAGTTTATATGAATAACAGAGAAGTATCACATGTGGTAGCATCAAAAGGTAAAAAGAATATTGACGAAATTTGCGATTTGAAAACACTAAAGAAACACCACAATATTTTTGAAACGCTGATCGAAATCCAATTCGAAACAACTTTAAAAAAAAAAGAACTAGAAAATGAAAACACTGTTAACACTGAAACACTTTCACTCAATTTATGACAGTTATCATTTAAAAATCGTCATTTTCATTAAAGTAATAATTAAAAGTACAATGTACCGTAATGTCAAGACGTTGTGACATCTTGGCTGTTTGATCGAAGGTTTGTGCTCAACTCTGCTGGTTGGTAGTACATTTATAGACAAGACTGTTACAGTTCACTCTATGCAGTGGTTGACAACAGTTATCGATTCAACAATCGATCTTTGGATTGTATCTTCGTGACATGACATGTTAAGGAAATCTATAATTAAAGTGTCAACTTTTGGAAAGTTAGCATTGAAAAATAATGCAAACAAATTATAGAGAGTGGACCAGTTGGAATATATAAGGATACGTGTCTACATCACAAACTGAACCATTTTCTTAATGGAATCAAAATCCAACATCATTAGATTTTAAAACAGGTAATTGACCATGTTTATTATTTTTTGTGATTGTGATCAACTGATCATCATGACAATGACATTTGCAACAGTGCCGAAATATTGAAAGCACAAAAAATAATAAACACGATTAATAAAATATCTTGTCCTAAGTACAGTCACCGAACCAGTTTTAAAACTGAAATCTGATATACTGTACAAAACTTCAATATCTACCCGATGAAAGTATGAGTTGCTAATTAGAAATCTCTACAATTTTGATGAATGATCTATTTTTTATCTATATGATAAAAATCTCTACAATCGCGCTGTCTAATGTTACGTCACTAAAAACAATTTTACATTATTTTGCCGGTGGTTTCAATTAAGTTCAAGGTTACTGAATTGCAGCGACAAAAGCAGTCAGATGCAGACTAAGTGAACGGAAACCATATAAAATCATCATCATCATCATCATCATCTCAGCCATAGGACGTCCACTGCTGAACATAGGCCTCCCCTTTTGATCTCCACTTATTAATCAATATCTGGTTGACCGAGCTTCGCTCGGTTTTTAAAATGTCTATATCTTGGGAACCGAGCTTTTCGCGAACCTGGAACCTATACCTGGATAAATCGATTCCTTGAGCCGAAAAACCCCTAATCTGTAACTTTCATGAAAATCCTTGGAGCCGTTCTATGTTCTATGTTAGGGGTTTAGGTTTCCGCACTTAGTCCTTCATGTGGACCATTGTGCGTGAGCCATAGTGGCCTTTGGTGGCTTATTCCAACCAGCCCACCTCCCTCCAGAAGTTGATCAGGTTCTTTGGTCTGTGGAGAACATCTGTGTAAGTCCTGGGTGTCCAGAGGGTTTCTGTCCTGATCTGTGTGATTCCTTGGAGCCGTTTCCGAGATCCTGATTATATATAAATATACAAGAATTGCTCGTTTAAAGATATTAGATAGATTAGATTAGATTGACAATATTATCTATATGCCACATGCATCATGTTCATTTTACTACCAAAGATAAAAGCAACTGCAGGTTTAGAATACAACTTCAAAAACAATAGAACATAATTTCTGAAGAAACGGTACCAATACTAACTGGGATGCCTCAGTACAAATAAATAAACTTCTTTGAAGCATAGCTACAGGCGCCGGCACACCAATCTACCCCAATTTGTAAATTTTTAAAAATCTTTTTTCAACTGTATCTCAAAACAGGAAGGTTTATGTTCGATTGGGAAAATTTGATAGCATAAAGTAATGGAAAACTGTATAAGACGGGTCGCGGGTTTAATATGCGTAGCGCGAGCGCCAACAGGCCGCCATTTGCAAGCGGCCATTAACAATTAATCGGTGTCCTGTTGGCGCTTGCGCTACGTTGTAGTGTTAAGTTTGCCGTAAGTGTCGTGTGTCCCCATTACACCCCGCGTCCCCGTCTCACGGCTCCCCTATATTAATGTGCTGGCGTCTGTAGTTAAAGGTGGTGTAACTAAGGTCAAGGGATAAAAAAACTTTACTGTTATTTCTACTACTACATCATCTTATCGTGCGATGTTTAAAAGCTATTGTTTGCCATTTTCTATCTCAAAATGTTGACTATCTCTGGCAATCTCAGATGCGCCCATTACGAATCGTGCCGCGTCATTGACTTCAAAGTTGTTCGGCTTTCCGTGGCCAATTGTGAAAATGTCTTTTATAGACTATTATTGTGGATTAGGATGTACAAAAACGTTAATCTATATTTACTCAATAGACGGAAAAAGAAATTGATTCCTGTTTCTGTTTCTTTGGTCGAAGAAATTGATTTTACAACCACCGGCATGAAATGATTGATTTATTTTAGTTGGAAAATATGTTTGGATTACCACAATGTAATTTAGTCACTAATTAGAGTTAATGAAAATTATGATGACTACCAAGGAAAGATGCCTTTATCACATTTTCATATGATTTAATTTGTTTTCCTTTCTTGAAAATATTCGACTTTTTTAAATTGTTTCATGGCAAACGTAAATAAAATCAAAATATTTTATTTAACGGGCCTTAGTGGGCACTTGTAAAACGTCGTATTGGCACGGTTCGGGTTAGTCGTTTTCACGGAGAAGAACCGGCAAGAAACTCTATTATGGTGACTCTTTTAAAAATATTTGATTTTATATTGTTATTGTTAGTTTGGTATAACATAAACACCAGAGAACATCGTAGGGACGATAAGAGGAGGTAAAGTTTGTGTGAATGTTGAAAGGTTTAGATAGACAAGTAATCATATTGATTTTTAAAATATTTTCAATTCACGCACAGACACTCATTTATCCTGAAAAATCATAAAATCTTAAAGTAAGTCGAGCTCTGTGTAGAGCGGAAGGGAATGTAATTTTTTTTTTTTATCAACCTATATGTATTGTCCCACTGCTGTTAAATATTTACTGACTAAAAATCCACCCTGTTCCTCTAGTTGCCATTTGCGTTCTAGGATCACGGTTACCTTTGAACACGTTCCCGTGAAAGAAGAAGAACCCTCCAAGATGATGCAACTGACGACAATAAAGTTAATCATTAAATACACTATTGACTATTGAGTAATCCAATGTTTCAGCGATTGAGTAATAACTGATTGAGGTTTCGAAAAAACAGTTTATAATCACTTTTATAAGGCTGCACGCGATTAGGAAGAAATGGAGCGGAGGAGCCAAAAAAATAAACCCTGTTCCGACAAGATAATTATTATTTAATAGTTTCTTGCTTGGTCACTTCTGTTCTACTTCGAAAGTACATTCGTTCTAGCTGTTTCCCGCTGTTTCACATGGCTCCTTTCTGGTTGCAGCGTAATGTATTACAGCCTAGAGCTTTTCGGGTAAATGAACTATCCAACACAAAATCATTTTTCAATTCGTATCAATAGCTCCTGAGATTTGCGGGTGAAACTGTTCAGCTTTATTAAATAATTTATATGCAAACATACTTTCTTCTTCAAAAAAATATCAAATTATTGTATTTCTTTTAAATTCTGAGATCCTGTCGCCCTGCTTTTTGTTCTAAGGTATTCGTCACTTTTCTAGAGATTTATGAAACTGCATTTATCTGCCCATGTGTATGTATGTACCATGTCACCATCCGCTAATGCCTAAATGAATTCCAGGGCCTGAAGCCATGTAACAAACGATAAACGCAAACGCGTTGTTGAAAATCTATCAGGAAAAAATCTGTTTGCGACTTGGCTAGCTTGGGCCAGGGGGCTGAATTGGACGAACATAACAAAGTTCCATTGCATCATTGCAATCCAATAAACAGTACACATTCCAATCAGAATTATTTTTAGTAACCTCGTTCATTTCTCGCTCAGTTCCCAATACTATTACGAGAAGTATAATGGGAAAATAAATAGTTGAAACAAAGTAATATCTGAGTCGACTACCGTGTAATGAGATAGTTGAATTTTACGTAATCTGTAATTACTGCATCTGTTTTAGCTTTGTAACACTGGGATAGGGATCTACTTTTCGTCTTGATGTAATTTATCGATGCTGCCAGCATACCATCAATAAATTGAAATCTAATTTGTCAAACAGATGGAATTTTGAAAAAAAACCGGCCAAGTGCGTGTCGGGCCACGCACAGGGTAGGGTTCCGTAGTTGCCCATCAAAATACTTATGCGAACTTACTAAACTGATAAGCTGAATTTAATTTTAAAAAGAAGAATTTTCAAAATCGGTCCGAGTCTTTGAGAAATCGGGGAAAATACATAAGAAAAAAGATAACGACGAATTTAGAACCTCCTCCTTTTTTTTTAATTTAGTTAAAAATAGTTGACGATAAAAACCAACCTATCCCCAAAAAACATACCTATAAAAGCTGTAAAAATAAAGTTGACAAACTTACATTTGCAGTTGTCTCCGATACATTTTGTTTAAGAAAATATGAATTCAAGTACATTTAATAAGTTGGTCGACTATTACTCGTAAAGTTGTAAAGCCTACTTAGTCATGATAATTTTCCTTTAAACTTCGTTATATATACTACTATTGTGATTTTTTTCACATCCCCAAACATAACCGTTTAGCTGGTAGAGGGGGGGGACACTCGAATCGAGCAAAATTTAGCACTTTAAAGCTTAATATTTCACAAACGATTTTTTTTATCAAAAAATTGTTAATGGAAACTATCATTATTTTTTAAAGGCCTATTTAATGATACCCCACACTAAGGGGTACGCGAGAAAAAAAAAATCCTCACTTCACGTGTAAGTACTGGAGGTACCCTAAAAAAATATATTTTACAAGATTTTATTTTACCACTTTTTCGGCAAAACAAATCCGTATATTTACACCAAATTACAGCTCTCTAGTACTGTGCGTCTCTGAGCTAAACTGCGGACAGACGGACGGACGGACGGACGGACATGGCGAAACTATAAGGGTTCCTTGTTGACTACGGAACCCTAAAAATGATGGACATGTACTTATTTTTTAATGTTCTGTAGCCAAATGGTAAAAAAAACGGAATCCTTATAGATTCGTCCTGTCTCTCTGTTTATCCGTATGTCAGAGCCACTTTTTTTATAGGATAAAACTTATCTTGACACTTCCAATGTGGTAAAATGGGCCCCCCCTCCGTATGTATCTTCTAAAATAAGAGAATGATTAGACTAAAAAAATATATGATTACCATGCAAACTTCCAGCGAAAATTTGTTTAAAGGAGATCAAGTAATTAGTTTTTTTTTTACGTCATAAATCTTAAACCGCAATTGACCTTTCAAAGTTACAACCAACTACAAGAACTTTTATATTATATTAGGTACATGCTACGGAACCCTTTATGGGCGAGTCCGACTCGCACTTGGCCGGTTCACAAAGATATAACGCATCAAAATTCGAGAATGGGCGCTCGAGGCGTCCCAAACAAGTAAAAATTCTACTATCTATGTGACCTATTGGCAATTGTATATGCGTTGTATCTTCATTTCAATTTTGGTTTACGTTACAAAAGAAAAAATACGTGTCAATAAATATCACTACATAGTAAACAAAGTCTCTTTCCGCTGTCTGTCTGTACTGTACCTATGTATGCTTAGATCTTTAAAACTACGCAACAGATTTTGATGCGGATTTTTTCAGTAGGTAGCGCCCGTGCGAAGCCGGTGCGGATTGCTAGTTTTTTAATAATTTAATTTTCTTACTAATAAGATTTTTTCAGTCAAATTATCTGATTATTAAGATTTTTTTCAGTCAAATGCCATATTATGCCGAAGGTGTGTTTTGACATACCAAAGGCCACATGGATGACATACAAAATATCGCGGTTATAACCTGTTTTTAAACATCTCCTAACACTAAGAATGGTTCCTGTGTCTGGGTCACGGTCACGGGACACGTCATTATGAAAAGAATATGGAATTTTCAGAACATACTTCTGATGAAACGTCATTCAATTTTTGACAATGAGTATCGCAACTTTGTGTGTATTATGAAAACCGGCCAAGTGCGAGTCGAACTAACACTCAAAGGATTCTGTACCATCTATAAAACGGCAAAGTAAATCTCATGTCTGTTATATGAGAACCCCCATAAATGTTTATTTCATTCTTTTTTTAGAATAAGTTGTTAGGTATAGCGGCAACATAAATACATCATCTGTGAAAATGTCGACTGTCTTACTATCAAGGTTCACAAGATAAAGGCAGTTGACCGACTGACATACAGACAGAATTTTAGTAATACGAGATCGTATTACCAAATTTCCTTTGTCCGTCTGTGTGTTTGGATACGGAACCCAAAAAAGTCAAATAACCACCGCACCTTTGTACAAATGTACATACTGTGCCGTGTGAAAGAAGGATGTTACAAAATGATGGTGCATTGTTTGTTAGTGTCGACATTTTATTGATATAGCTCGTTATGTCCCCAGTTACGATGTTAATGACATTATTATCTACTGTGAGAGAGCATTATTGATGTGTTTTGTCTCATGCGAATATGATGACGCCTATTACTGACAGAAACAGGACATTCTCTCAGTAATTGCAAATCAAAGTATCCACACTATGGTGGACGCCCACGGCGACGGACGTCGCAAGACGATCTCCAGCCACAATAGGCGCGGACATGCCCGCGCCTACAGTAACCGGAGAATGTCAGCAGCGAGTAAAGGGCAACTCGCCGTCCGACCATGGACCATGCCTGGGCCGACGGCGCGTTGTGTTCCACAGGCATTTCAAAGAGCGTCAGCATACTGACGGGGCCCCCTCTAGAGGGCCAAAGCCTGCCGGGGGTTCGGGATATACGTATACCCGCGACTCCGGTACACAAAGGGCTACCGAAGGACACCGTGGATTTTAGGACAGTACAAGTGTAACAGTCCCTTCCGCCCTGCCCGGGGTGGGAGGACTAATTTGATAATTTTACCACGAAAAAAAAATTATACAACACAGAAGAATTATGTTTCTTACTCTTTTAAAAGACAGAAAAAAAGAATTATAGTTAGAAATTAAAGACAATCACGTCTTTTATTTTTACCCGACTGCGCGACGCAAAGGAGGGTAACAGGGTGTTTATCAGTCTATGTATGTATGTAAGTATGTATGTATGTATGTTTGTTTCTAAGTGGCGTTCTAGAGACCAAATGCGTAGGCCGATTTTGATAATTTTCAATCGATTCGTCTTAATCTTGCGAGTGTCACTAAAGACATGACAGTAATCAAAATTCACCACAGCGACAACCAGACGCCATATTGTCAAAATGAAAAAAAAATGTCGATGAACTATGTCATGTGGGGTATCGTTGAATAGGTATTTTAAAATCATCTTTAGGTTCCCTTTATCATTTTTCATTTTAAATAATAGTTTAGGATATATAACGATTTAAAGTTGTTTAGCAAAACAATTATTCTCTGAATAGTAACTAAAAAGTGTGAAATAAAAAAAAATATTTAACTAAAAACAAAAACCCGACTGCGTTAAAAAAACTAAAAAGAAAAAAACAAGTCCAGTAGTTAAGAATTCACTCATTCACACTCACAGTCGGGGCCCGATGGGAAGATTTGATTGGTATAATTTGAATGGGCCCCGACTGTGAGTGAATTCTTAACTACTGGACTTGTTTTTTTCTTTTTAGTTTTTTTAACGCAGTCGGGTTTTTTGTTTTTAGTTAAATATTTTTAGTTTCATAAGCGCATAATGAGGTAAAGATGGAAATTTTGCGAAAAAATCTTTAAAGTTCGACATCTTTAAAACCAGTCAGTTTTGACCCTATGTTGTTGGGGTAAAAATGTTGCAAATAGTAGTATCACCCATTACAAGGAATGTACCCAATTACAAATCACCCTGTATATTCCAAAAAGTATGTAGAAAAATAGAGTTACCATAAGGAAATGCGCGTAGTTCACAGTCACAGTTGAAACTAATTGTTAAGTTTACGTTACGTGAAATACGTAACGTTATTATAATAAACTTTCAAACCAAACTCTCAATAACTGTTGTATGATTTATAAACTTTATAATGCTGTAACAAAATTAAAATAATTATAACTTTTCTATAACGATTTTATTTCATTTTGGTAGTATTTTAATGGTAGTAAAGTGTTACCGTCTGTTTGCAATTTCCTGAAAGTTAATTTTAATATTTTGACACATATATGTTAGCATTTATTTTTCTTTTTAGTAGCATAATAGCATTTGTGAGTGTTCTGCAACCGTTTTTACAACCAAAAATCCTTAAAATTCAGAGAAACTAAACTGTCATTCCTCTCGGAATGCTTATTGTTGATAATTTATAAAGCAGCCTCAGTCTACGGAGAGGACATTTCATTGAGCCTATAACAGCAAGTAAGTAATATTCAGAAGCTTACAAAAGGTACAACGTACAATCTAGTGTTGTGAAACGCGATATCGTCAAGAAAGTATGTCAGTACTCAGTTGTACTACAAAATGTACGATTTCCGATCCAGTCGCATGGGCCAGCATCACGATCCGCGAGTCTAACAACAAATGATAAGGCTTGGCATAAGTTGTAAGCGACGAGCGGGTAGATGAAGACTTGTTTAAACTAAAATGATTCTTCTCCGATCCAAATATGGTTGGTTTCTGAAACTCGGCTAGCACATATTTTATACATATAGTGATATCACTATCTGTTGTTTAAATAATACGAGTAGTTGGCTACTCGTATTATTTAAACAGTCTCGATTACTGACCGGTTACTAGCAATAGATTTTTCTCAATTATGTACCTTATAAAAATAAGGTACATAATTGAGACTAACAAATCTATCATCTGCCTAGCCTTTTCCCAACTTATTGGGGTCAGTTTCCAGTCGCACAAGATGCGTCTGAATATCAGTATATTAAAGATGGAGTGACTGCTTACCTGCCGACTGATCAACGGCTTCATTAGATTTATTCACGCTGGATCACTTATGAAACCCACTCAAATATTTAAAACGCTTAACTGCCAAAATGTGGGTGTTCTATAAATTCCGCAGTAGCAAATCTCTTGTAACTTGCGCTGATAAAGCATGTTTATTTAATAACTGTAACTAATGTTAACTGACCTCTCGATGTACGCAAAATGTTCAATAAATCGATACAATGTTGTATTTGAAGAAGTCCCTGTATTCTGGTCATCATCATTTGGGCCATGATCATAGTGATCATGGGAACGTGGATTCGTGAACAAAGATTTGCATACAAAAATGGTACGTAGTGAAAAAATATGGAAACTTTTAAGGCATACTTTCAAGGTGAGAGTTCATCAGTTCAATGGCAAAGTAACAAAAGAAAATACTTATAGATTCAGAATGCCCTGAATTCAATGAAGGCTTTATTTTAAGGGGTCGAGGGATTGTTTAACAAATGTGGTGCAATTTGAAAATAAAATAATTATGTCTACTACTTAAGAATAATAAAGCTTTCTACTGGAAACTGGTTAAAAATTAAAAGCGGTTCACGAGTTGTAGAGATTACATCCTGCAAAAAATATACATATAATGTAGATAGAACCTTTGCAATTTGTGTGAATTTGTAAAGAACTATTGTGGGCATGGATGGAGAAATTGAATTGGTCGTGCTCTCATAACTAAAAGAACAATACTAGTGCTGATTGTTCCTGCCATTGTATTTATGGTTTGGCGGAGTTTCTAACATGATTATTTAAGAGTTGGCAAAAGTGAAAACTGGAGAAGGTCGACGCCACCGAGTCCGGCCCAAAAAGAGTTAGTGAATCTACCTGGATGCATTCCGTGAGAGTTGGTTCAAGGCGGACCAGAGCTCTTAAAAACTTAGGGTAGGCCTTTGCTCAGAAGTGGGACAACATAGGCTAGACAAAAGTACAATATTGGTCTCTCATAATCATTATATCCAGAGAGAGAGAGCTCTTGTCCACCTCGAACCAACCCTCACGATATTATGCTTCCATCACATAATCTTTTTGGGACGTCCTCGGTGGCACCGACCTTCTCTAGTTTGCACTTTTGCCAACTCTTAAGTGCCTTTACATCAAGTTAGAAAATACGTCAAACCATGAATACAATGGCAGGAACTATCGGCAATTTTGGTAATAGACTAAAAACTTTAAATGCAAAAACACACATACGAGTACACAGACACACATAAATTGAAGCGTTTATCTCGTAGAGGTATGCAAAAAATACACAATCTAGATCAAATGTAGCTCTCCTTTGAAAATAAAAAAAGACTGCTGCAGGGTGTGTTAAATTGCAAATTAAATAAGCACAAAACATAAAAAAATAGAAGTTTACATTCCATTATTTTGGCATTCATCTTTTATTAACAATCTCCCTCATTTTGAATTACAAAACATTGCCCCGTTACAAGCAAAATTCAAAATATTTCGTTACAGTATAATTAAACAATTAAAAGCACATTAGTACAAATTAATGAACAATGGATGCTGCAATATTCAATTAATGTTTTTACAAAATAATAGGATTACGCGATCTGTTACTTCACTTTCAGTTTTTTTTTTTTTTCAGAGATAAGTAATTATAGAATATTTTTCTCCGCTACATTACTCTACCGGATCTTCGAGTTCATTGATTGATTGGTTTTTTCGGGTAATCGATTTTTTAAGCTTCTGAATTTCGTGTTTCAGGTACTTACGTTTTGTTTTTGTCGATTAGATAATCTAGATTATGATGGTCTTACAGCATTTAAGGCGAATGCCTAAAGTTGTCTAAAGCAATGGGCTTTTTATTTTATAGGGTCGTACAATTATTAAAAAAGTCTTTCCTCCTTGAGTGGAGTGTTAGGCCCTTTGTACACATGGCAACTTAAGTCTCCGATACCTTACAACTTTGATATCCATTGACTCGTGCCTGTGTCAAACCTCTATGGTTTTTTATTGCGATAGTCTGGGTACTGAAGTCGTAAGGTTGATTGATTGTATGCAGCTGGTGTTAGATGTCGAACATCATAATGTATGCAAAAGTGCATATAATCCAGCCAATCGCAATGACTCTTTTGGTATTTTTATAGCAATTCAAGGTTTCTAGAATCGCGAAATCAATAAAACAGGTTTTTTTTTTTTTTTCTAGCCTGCTCTGTCCCATCACTCCTGGGCAAAGGCCTCCCTCCACTCCTTCCATCCTTCACCACAGAACAGGTCATTATTTATTTATTCATTTAATTATGATTTCTATTTGCTGAAAACACTTCAAAACTCAAACGTAACATTATCTTTGACATTCTTTTTATACAGACCATTTTTAATTGTAGGAACAGTTCAAACAAATCTACAATCAATTTTTTAAATGTTATTCAACATTACTCTAATTGTGTAACTGGCCTTTACATAACTTTCCTCAGTTACAACGATTAATAAAAACAAACCTACTCCAATTTCCATTTTATTGAAATCTAAATTCATTGCTTAAGCACGTTACTGTATTTTCATCTTCCGAAGACGACCATGTTGTATTCTCGTCCGATTTGTCGATGTCCGTCGAATCGACGCGGCCGAGCGTAACATTGTCGATAGAAAGTGTTATAAATTCGTTTTCTTTCTTATTTATAAGAAGCTGATTGACACCGTGGTCGCCATTACTATCAAGTCCACTTACATTATAGTACAAGAGTTTTGAAATGGACACCAGAACTTTGGTAAGTTTAGCTCTTATATCATTTTCGTTATATTTTTTTTTAATATTGGGACGAATTTTGCAGTTATTTGGCTCAAACAAATTAACGCTCTATTAAAGACAAAAAGAAAAACTGTTTTCGCAAAATTAGCCCCTTTTCATATTTAGCAAAACAATGGTTTGTAAAAACTGCAAAATTGAAAAATTATCGAGACAGTTGCATGAAATGTGCAAAAAAAACTAGTCAAATTATCGTTTGATTGGATTGGCTAGACTCACCTGTTGATTTAATTGAATAAGCTCTTAATATTGAAACAATGTGTCTATTCATTTAATACCACCTAATTAAGCGCCTATTAATCACTAATTCGCCTACTAATTAAATCAGCAAATTACATAAATCACATGACTGTAATTAATCAAGTTATGAACGTTTTAGCGCTCGCGGCCGCTGAGATAAGGATTGGCAAACTAAATCGCAATTATTCGTGCATAAATTAATTTTAATGTGTAATGTTGACACTTGTACTTCTAGTTGGTTGGTTATGTGTTTAGTAATTTGAGAAATATAATAGAACCTTTTTTTATCGTGGCAAAATTATCAGATGAGTCCTCCCGCCCAGGGCGGGACAGGAGGGACTGTCAAACTTGTAATGACTAAAATCCACGGTGTTCCTTCAATAGCCCTTTATGTACCAGGTTCTCGGTTACCGAGTGAGACAGTCCCGCGACCCCGGCAGGCATAGAATAGTACCTTAATCTAAATTTAGTTTTTAACAGCGCTGTAGTTTTCTTTCATATTTCCTTCAATAGCAACCATTTGCTATCCGCTTGAATTACGTAGCACATGTTTCCCTTACTATTATATATTAAAGAATTTAAAACGAAATTCGCAACCCATAAAATCTGAAAAATTCTACTGCTCGAAAAAGTCAATCAATTTATGCAAGTAATTGCGGTTACTCAGCAGAGAATAGTTATTTGTTATACAAGAGTGCAAAGTTGCTTTTTAACCGCGTCCTCAATTTTGATGACCGTGCAAGCGAATGATTCTAAAATTGAATCACGAGTGCAACGAGTGATTCAAAAATTAGAATCATGAGCGGAAGCGAGGGAATCAAAAGAGCACAAGGTGAAAAATCTTTGCACTCGAGTGCAACACGTAACTTTTCATCCCACCTCAGCGAGGAAATGAGTAGATGCAAAAAAAGTTTAGGTAATAACTACTGACTACGTTATTATAGGTAAGTATTACAGAAAATAAAATATAGTTTAGTATGTTTTAAGTTTCCTATTTTTATCATGGTTTTTCTTAACAATAAGTAGGACGTGAAAAGAAAACCGCCGAAAGAAAAGTTCTGAGTCAAGAAGGTTCCGAGTCTGAGTTTTATTTCTTATTATGTCTGTGTGTGTGTCCATTTAAAATAAATGTTTACTATTCTATTCAAGAGTTTTAGAATTGTAATAAATTAATAGTAGATTACGCTCTTGTTATAGATTCTGGTTCGGGATTCAAGTTAGCCCAATTGTGTGGGTGACCATTTTGGGCTCAAACAACAAGCGATCATTAAAGACAGAAAGTAGGGTTTTCAGCAGCCGCCTTTACTGGCACAACTCTTTAGTGCACGTGCATGTTAGCAAATTCAATTTACTTTACTCCACTAGAGGATAAAAACGGCTTTTACGCTCAGATATCGAAGAGGAAAAATAGCCTATCCGAGATGGTGGGATCGAATCCCGCTTAAAATCTATTTTTTTCCTCAAAATGTCATCTTCGAACGTGAAATAGTTAAATAATAATCGTTTGATTGGATTGGCTAGGGGTCAGCATAACGCATTTACTGGTACAACTCTTAATATTACGTGAAACAATGTGTCTAAATTCAATTTACTTTATCCACCTAAGAGGTCTATTAATCACTTTTACGCCTACTAGATATCGAAGCAGCAAAACATAGTCTTTCACATGACTGGTGGGATTAAAAGTTATGAACGTTTTAGTACTTGGGCTGTCTGAGACAGGGTTTTGTTTGCACAGACTGCTACTCTAATCATTGTGCATTAATTAATTTTAATGTGTCATGTTGCCTTTTCAATCCCAGACCCGTTATAACCTTTAAGCATTTGAGCCCTATCAATTGTATGACAGCTCCTTTAGCGCGTATAGATTTACGTTTCTGATCAACAACGTACTTTCCGTTCGCCATTTCATATTTCCTGTCCCGCGACCTGGCTGGCAACCGTTACGCTCTGTATCCATTTGAATAAAGTATCACATATGTATTTCAATCACTATTGAGAGAATACGAGTATAAAGAGAATTTCGCAACCCATTCCTGACAAAATTTTGTGACCGACAAAGTCAATCAATTTATACAAGTAACTGCGGTTACTCAGCGGAGAAAGAAAACGTATGGGGTGGGGTCTCACAAGGGTTTTTTTGCACGGACTGATGCTCTATCTCATGAGACCCCTGTTTTCTTTTCAGTTGCCTTTACGTCTCAGAGCCGCTGTAACCTTTAAGCATTTGGCCCTATGAGTTTTCTGACAGCTCCTTGAAGCGCGTGTAGAACACTTTCCTGATCAGACACGAGCTTCCCATTACTGGCCACCCCAACTCCCTGTTCCGCGACTGTTACACTCTGTGTGATGTACCTACAGAGCGTAATGTGCTATTTGAATTATCTTAAACGTTTTTATCTAATATTGTCTCATGATTTCTTCCAGTTAATCTTGTCCTGCACTGTGCTAGCAACATCAGCATGGTCGAGACCCTTCTATCCTGTGCCCAGAGGACCGATGCGTTTCACCAGGTTCGCTCCTCCGCCGCCAGTGCAGCTGCAGCAACATGCTCCTCACCATCCACATTCACTCCAACAGCTACGATTGCAGCGACAAGCGCAACCTCATTTGCAGCCACATCATACACCAGGTAAGTTTGTTTGTGAAAATACATGTTTCTTCATATCTCTCTACTCCATTCAACTTCGAACCCGCCTCTATCTATGTATGCATTGCCATCTCCGTCCTTGATTCGAGCAATAATTATTGTAGTACTTTTTTACGAAGTAAAATCATCAAATAAGTCCTCGGTTACCTGATGAGTCCCCGCGATCCCGAGATAGGGTTTAGCCCCTCTAAGTCCTATTGATGACAGCTTTTTGAGGCGCGCGTGGTACATGACGCGACGCGCCTTCGACCCAAGCATGGTCCATGATCGGACAGCGAGTCGCCCGTTACTCGCTGTCCGCTTGCCTGCAATTTATAATACCTGGCTCGCCAACATGCCTTCTTTTTTTTGTCCTTTTCGATTTTATATTTAAAACCATTACTCCTTTTTTTCCCCTTTTGGTTTGTTAAATTTTAAATCAGTAGTTCATTATGTATTTGGGTTGAAAGCATTGTTCCGTTATCAAAATTTTGACCTTTGTTTTGCCCATTAATTTTATCAAGCGTAAAGAGATTTTTCTTCAACAATAAACTCATTCATGTCAACCTATTTCTTTCAGTCGAGTCAGCAGACCTAGAAGAGCCAAAATGGCAGCGTCCGAAGCGTGGTCATCACGACCACGATTACGACCACCACCACCATGACCATGACCACGACCACAAAGGAACCAGTGGGGTTACAGGCCCTGTTCACACTTTTGTAAAGACAGATAAGAATGCTAACTACAAGTGGGGCGTCCGACACCATGTGGGGGACAAATACGCGTCGTAAAGCCAAAATTTACCTCATTACAAAGTTATTCCTATGTTATTTATTTAGTTGTACTTGTAGATGTAATTGTGTTACTCATTGATTAGATAAATCTTAGTTTAAGCGTTGTTTTATTGGTCTACGTGAGTGGAAGATTGAATATCTGATGCAACTGTCGAATAAAAATGTTAATCTGTGACTGGAATTCGGAATCTGGCATAACTAGGCAATTTCTTAGATTTTTGTTCTGTTTTTCGTTCTTTACTAAAACCTGTTCTAAGTAAACTGTTCAAATTAGAAGTTAATGGAGTAAGTTAGATTTCAAGTGGAGTACGTTGACGGCAGTGTTGACGCAGTAGCTGAGCGATCGTCGACTGCTGCGCTGCGAATCACGGGTTCTATCCCCGTACGAAACAAATATTTAGAAATTTCATAAATATTCTAAACCTTGGGTACGTTTCGACACAGGAGAAATTCTTAACACGTGGCAAAGTTTTTCAAAAAAAAAAAGCTCACTTGTTATAGTTTAATGTGTCCAAATACTTTCTGCAAGATGCAGGAATCATCCTGCAGTAAAAAATTCATAACGATCATCGTAAAGTTTGACAGCTATACCCTGAACAGTTGTACTACTCAACTCCATCAATATCAAGCTATTCGTTTCTCAGAAGGCACATGGCAAATAAGACACATTACACATTCTCATAATATAATCGAGTTGTAACCGAGTTATTCGCTCCAGCGATCGCAGAGACCACGCCCGATCGTTGCACGAGTTGCACCATCTTGCATGTGTGCCTTGTAACTGTCACTGATATGGATGACATAATTAATTCCACCATTTGATGCATGTAACAAACGATTTAATTATTATTAGCATGCTATGTGAAGTATATAATGAATTGATGTTGTGTTGCAGTCGATCGTGGTTGATGAACTGTCGATAAATAACTATACTGTTTGTGGATTAATTCCATGTGTATTTGAACTAAGCTATAGTCTGGCGGGTAGGACCGTACAATAAGCAATAAACAAAGTCTGAATAACCACAGCAATTAATTAAATGAAGAAATGGTTAATTAAGGGCTGATTTTTCAATAGTCAGATATCTTTTACATGAGGAATTAAAATAACGGTTTGACATATTTACCTAAGCTGCATATTTTCATAAGCATTTTTATGAGGTGTCAAACCGCCATTTTTATTCCTCAGATAAAAGTTATGTGACTAAGGGCTGATTTTTCAATAGCCAGATAACCTCTAACTGATGAATTAAAATAACGGTTTGACATATTTTATATAGATAAGCTGTCAAACCGCCATTTTTATTCCTCAGATAAAAGGTATCTGACTATTGAAAAATCAGCCTTAAAATGAATTGCGATGAAATGGAATATTGTGTTGCAGTGATCGTAGTTGATGAATGTCGCCTGTCACAAATATTCGGTTTTAAGAAACACCGGTTTCCTACACTGTTTTGTAGATAATAGCCGGTTAACGAAATGTTTATGTGACACATAAACATTTGGTTGAAAGCTTAAAAGCTGATCCTGCTGTGTGTGTAATTTTACAAACCTTTTCTCTTCATACTCGTAGATAGAGTGAACAGGATTTTTGTGGGTAACTTCACTCCGTCAACGTTGTCTTATTTGACCTAGAATAGAAATTATTCATACGAATTTAGGAAAAAAAAACACCCAATATAAATTTTATTTTATAAAACGATTCCTTCAACATTATCCCATAAGCGGGTAATATGTGGTTGTGGAATTCAGAGAAGTAATAATGATAATAAGATTAAAGATAATGTCAAAACAAGGAAAGGTTACAAGTCACTGATTTTTGCCTCAAATGACTTTACTCCAGTTTAAAGTTAATCAGAAAGTTGGAAAGTCACAATACAGCGGAAATGTTACTTAAACTTTTGACTTAAATAACTATAAATGTTCATTTAATGTACTTTATGACGCAATGTACGGTTTTTATGTCACTGTTGGTACTTCAAAGCTGTCGGCGCGATATAGCAGGTCGGATTTCCGACTGGCCAATTAGGGTATTTTAATAGTTCTGTTTAGCAAATCTTAATCAGAACTGAAAACAGTTACGAATTTATTAGAAAGATTCATTATTTTACTCGAAATTGTTTAAATGAGCAGTAAAATAAATCCCGTACCACTCTTTACAAAGCTCGCGTAATTAAGCTTTTTACAGATTTTTGCAGTTTCTATCAACGTTACTAAGATTGAACAATAAGAACATAGACTAGATGTTACGATCACCGTAAATTCAAATAGGTAGTGTTTATTCTTTGATTTTTTTTTTCTTTTTCTCTAGCTGAAAATGACTGTTTCGCTCGAGGAAGGCGGAGAATGGAAAATCCCTTTTTTCTACTAACTTTCTGTTCATTGACTGGCTTAACTGACTAAAACGACCACGGTGTTGATCGCACATTTAAATCAGGAGGCAGCAGGATCCAATGCTCCCACTGCCCCGGACAGGCGTCAACGGGTCGGGGCGCCCGTCTTCCTGACAGTCCCTGTGTCATATAATAGTACCTATCCAAAGAACCAACGACCTCAACATTACCATCATCCTTCAGCTATTAATGCATATCAAGAGATGTACTACGAGTAGATGTACTATGTGTCTACGACATACTGTGTACCTACATAATTGTGTGACTACGACAGTACACTAACATAGAAACAGCATAAACCGTATCATACACTTACCTAATGACCGCACGTGCTATGTGCAAATGACTTTATAACTTACGTCTAAGTAAGAAACTAGATCCGGCCAAATGTTTAAGTACTATTTCCTAACTGATCAACAGGAGTAGGTAGGTAGAGAAGTTTGGAAAGGCAAGAAGATTGGCCCACGCAAATCAGAAATTATAGAATGGTGTAAAAAATCACAAGATTTTTTTTCAAAAGTTCAAGTCAGCCTCTGATGTAGATTAGAGTCAAGAGCAAACCAATACTTAAAATATAAAAAAAAACCGGCCAAGTGCGTGTCGGGCCACGCACAGTGTAGGGTTCCGTAGTTGTTCATCAAAATACTTATGCGAACTAACTAAACTGATTCGCTGAATTTAATTTTAAAAAGAAGAATTTTCAAAATCGGTCGAGCAGTCTGAGAAATCGGGGATAATACATTAAAAAAAAAGATTACGACGAATTTAGAACCTCCTCTTTTTTTGAAGTTAGTTAAAAATAGTTGACGATTAAAACCTACCTATCCCCAAAAAACATACCGTAAAAACATACTTAGAAAAGCTGTAAAAATAAAGTTGACAAACTTACATTTGCAGTTGTCTCCGATACATTTTGTTTAAGAAAATATGGTACCAAGTACATTTTATAAGTTGGTCGACTTTTACTCGTAAAGTTGTAAAGCCTACTCAGTCATGATAATTTTCTTTTAAACTTCGTTATATATACTACTATTGTGGTTTTATTCACACCCCCAAACATAACCGTTTAGCTGGTAGAGGGGGGGGGGGACACTCGAGTCGAGCAAAATTTTGCACTTTAAAGCTTAATATTTCACAAACGAATTTTTTCATCAAAAATTGTTAGTGGAAACTCACATTATTTTTTAAAGACCTATTTAATGATACCCCACACTAAGGGGTACGCGAGAAACAAAAAAAACATTCCCACTTTACGTGTACAGGAGGTACCCTAAAAAAATACATTTTTCAAGATTTTATTTTACCACTTTTTTGGCACAACAAATCCGTATATTTACACCAAATTACAGCTCTCTAGTACTGTGCGTCTCTGCGCTAAACTGCGGACAGACGGACGGACGGACGGACGGACGGACATGGCGAAACTATAAGGGTTCCTTGTTGACTACGGAACCTTAAAAATCAAACACAAAATTATAAAATAGCCCCCAAAGATTTGCCCTAATATTATTTTGAGTGATTTAACAAAATAAAACAAAAAAAACCCAAACCATTTAAGTTTTTTACATCTCAATTACCAAATGTCAAAACTAAAAGAAACAAGATCACAATGCCAGATTGCATAAAAACTACACTTCATATTAAAAAGTCCCCAAGTTTATATCATAGCATTTATTTACACGACAGTGTATGAAAAACCACTTCATACTTTCACTGCTGCATATTGTAATGGAAGTAAGTGTAATTATGTAGTAATTAATTCCTCGTGTGTATGTGCATTGTCATTGTCATCGCGATTACTTGTACCGTAGCCGCTTTTTGCTTCTTTCATTGTGTTTATTTCAGTGTTAAGGCTGATTTAGGCCCGGCGCCAACTATCGGCATATCGGCACGAATGAGAATTTTAGATGATAAAAAGCATTATAGACATTAAATTAATGGCAATAAAGTAGAAATTATACATAAAGAGAAAACAAAATAATAGTATTAAGATTTTGATTTGCTTACTTGCCATTTTATTTGCTTTTAGCAATAAGTGAGCACAGTCATGATGTCTCAATATTGCTCACCTATTCAAATATTCGTTCAAAATCGCAGACAACGCCCAGCATTACATACTAGCGTAACTAAGTCCGCTCTAAATTAGGTTATTACTTCCAACTTATAAGTCTTATAACACTTATAGGCAAGTAACGTGTTCCGCAACCTATGTACCGACCGGTTATCAGTTACATATGACAAAAACTCGGCCATGTACTGTGTAACCTACTTGATAAATATGTGTATGGGTTCAAAACGAAATGCAGACTTTACTGTCACTCTATTTTGTCGCTTGGTAAAATCATCAAATAAGTCATTCAACCCAGGGCAGAGCGGGAGGGACTGTCAGACTTGCACTGACTAAAATCCACGAAGTCCTTCAATAGCGACTTACGTTCCACGGTCACGGTAATTCCTCAGTCCCGCGAACCCGGACTCTCTCTCTATTTGGAAGTAAAGTGAAATATTTTCTTAAGAGTGTATTATAATTGAACATATTTTTTGCATCATACCTGGATGCATTGACCTTTGTTACTCAATCACGCCAGAAATCAAATAACTATAGACTGAAACTGTCTTTCTTAAAGCAGTTTGGCTATGAGGTCTTTTAAATCTTACTAATAAGTTTACCTGAACCAAAAAAAAATCGTAAGAGCTCCCAGTGGCATTTTATAGAGACATTGAAATCCTAATTTTCGAAATAATGTAACCGATTTTTATGAAACATTGAAAATAGGAAATCATTAAACCTTTGTACTAAAATTACCTTTCATAACGGATATCAAGTTAGTGATTAAAATTGGGAACTAATGGTTAAAAAATTAAAACGGTTTTTAATTTAGTTAGAAAAGAAAAATTGCTAAAAAATTGGATTTAATCATTTACGTTTTACTCTGGTATATGGATTTTGCTCCCTGCAGAGTTTAATCATCATAAATCGCGATGCATTGATTTGACTTATTTTTCGCAGGACTCTTTCACGAGCGCTCGTGCAAAAGACATAAACGCGCAATCAAATATTTTATTTTATCGAGTTGTTAAAAAATATCAATTTAGTCAGAGCTCAGAGCAATTGTAGGTCTGACTAATTGTCTTCTGTTAATTAATAACAATTCACAAAAAGAACATAATTTTGTTTATGGATGATTTTGATGTGAATTAATAGACCAAGTTCCAAACATCGAAATCCGGAGACAAACAAATGTATTCGATATTGGTAGCCGAGTTATGGAACTCAAATGGAGACTCAAAAAGAGTTCTGGACACCTGGCAAGGCGCGGTGACTACACGTGGAGTAAAGCTATGACAGAGTGGCGTCCAAAAAATGGAAAGAGAAGGGTTGGTCGTCTGGCGACAAGATGAGCAGACGACATTGTTGCCATTGCGGGAGTGTCCTGGATGAGGCTGGCGCAAGATCATGGAGCTTGGTACAAACAAAGAAAGGCCTATACCCAGCAGTGGGTGAAGACGGGCTGTGAATGATTATGATGACATAATTTTGTTCAGGATTCACAGCTAAGTAAATGCTACGAGAACATTGACAGTTACGTAAGTTAGTACTTACGTAACTGTCAAAACAAAACAGTTAAAATACTAGGTATTGGTAGTCCAATACTAAGCATTTTAACTGTTTTGTTTGTCCAATGCACGAGATTAGAGGAGATAATGGTTTGTGGGACTGTATAAACAGGTGAGCCTGGAACGTAAAGAGCTATTGAAGTAACACCATTTATCGGGTTTTGGTTAGTACTTTTCTGACAATCATTTCTACTCCTCTTAAGGCGGAAAGACTCGTTTGAGGATAGAAAAGGTAGCAAAATTTGTATTATATCTTGTTATGCGCTAGATGTACCATGTTGCGCGCATCTTCACGATGATGACCCGAGATTGTCTGGCCGTGCAAATGTCAGGTTGTTAAATCTAGCCGCAGTATTCCGACCTATTCCGATTTAACATACGTAGGTAGCAATTTGTTGGTATCAGGCGCATAGTATAGACGCATAATAGTCAAGAGTGTATATACTTCTTTAGGTTACCTTAAGGCAAGCGTGCTTCACCGTCGACCAAATCTTTGCTTTTTTTTTTTTTTTTTTATTTATTTATTCAGCAAAGCATAACATTTATATTAAAACACATGTTTTCTGCCAAACTGCAATACAGTTTGTCGGCAGTGTTCTCGTGGATACGTACATACACTCTTTGAATAAAAAACTAAAATAAAATAAACAATAGGTACAAATATCGTCGGTTAAATACAGATATTTTTTGTTAACAGGTCTTTTATCCACCAATTGTAGGTAGTTGATACTATTTGTGACGACGCGACGCTTTGCAAAACGCTTTTATGATAAAAGTAATAAACACTGTTAAGGACTTACAAAATCTTCTTGATAGACATAAAGAAATACTCGAAATGTTGATTGGTAAACGGGCTCCGGCGACAATTTACATTCATTAAAAAATTAACGGTCTACCTTCGTCCTTATAACAATGACATTTAAGTCTATTTATAGCTTATCAGATAAGGTGAGATACTGTCCAAATGCGACCCCGAGCGGTTCTTTTAGAAATGTTTAGTGGCAACAACCATCCGCTATACTCATACTGGGTGGGCTCCTTTGATGATTCTTACCCCCGATTTATAGATTACTTTTGCTTTTGCCAACAGCTTTGCTCTCTCACACACCCATCGCTTATTGCCTCTGTTAAACCGTTAAGTAGTTTTTGAGTTTCTTAATTACAAACAAAAACACAATAAAATTACAAATCTTAATTTCCTCTTTAAATACGAGTATTAGTAGGTAATTTTAGTGTAGATTATATCAGCGACGTCCAACAACGTAGATAAAATAGACTAAATGAAGACAATTAAGTCCACGTTTTTCCCGTTAAATAAAAGCACAGATACATTTAAAAACCAAAACAAATAAATAGAGGTATCAGCTACAAGTCAGAGTCAAAGAAACTGTTTCATGTCGACTTTTAATTGCTTTACATCTCTCCGCCATTTTACATTTAATTGGAAATCTATAATTTGAACCACCATTGAAGGTAACAGCAGTCAATAAACTGAACGTAATTTCTAAGAATGTTTACTTTATGTATTTATTATGACAAGTAGTAACGGTTTCCTGTACTTCATACAAGAGAAATGGCCACGTAATACAGATTTATAAGGAAATAAAATTAATTGTAACACATCCAAACTTGAAGTGTTGCACAATGGATTACGAAATTAAATTAGTGTGATTAAATTGTATTACTGCTGCCAACAATCATTTAAATGGTTTTGTTATCACTTATTTGATAATGATTGAGATGTTTCTCTTACGTTTGGCCGTAAGCTTTTTATTATATTATATTATTTAAACCTTGTCCCCTAAATGTAAACCCATAAAAAATCAATTTGGTGCAGTCGTTCGGGAGTTATGTGCGATTTCGTTTTATACTATGTACAAAACTTATAGCAAGACATGAGAGGACGATTTATGATTTTATCCTTAGTCCTGATGCAACTCCATCATGTAGGTATTTATGTGATAATTAGGTAAGCTATGTATTTTTAGGCAGCGATTTTCTGCAAATGTTTTGCTTAGAGTACCATAATCTAGTTTCACCATAGAATTAACTATTTACAGTAAAGATATTAAATTTATAAAGGCTCAAAATGTTAATAAATATATTTTGATGGAAATTGTAGCAATTAAAAAAAAATAGGTCAGTAAAGTTCAAATATAACTTTTGCCAGACATAACTGCCAAAGTTACAGACACCAACACATCAACCTATCCCAAACCGTTACATTATCCGACTCAACTATGCACCTTTTACTTTTGCGATAGAGTTGAAAATCTAAAAGAAGAAATGAAAAAGCTGTCTGCACATCTTTTTAATAAAAATCACGGATCCTTACAAAATTCACTTCTTTAAGAACGAACGTGTCACGAATACTTAACAATAGACACACGAGCATAATTTTGTCATAATGCATTACTAACATTACTGCTTACTTTCCATAGACTAAAGAGACGTCATTTATTGTCAGATGGTCCACAAAGATAACTCCATATTACAGGGTATATTAGATGTCTATAGGTATCTACAGTGGCGTAGCTAGGCAGGGGCGAAACGGACGTTAGCCCCCGGCCTCGCACCTGAAGGCGCCTCGCGCTCAGGGGAAAAAAAGAATCTTGACAATGGCAATCACCATGTCAGTAACGCAGTGCAACTTAACTTCTTTTTTTTACCTGGTAAAATCATCAAATGAGTTCTCCCACCCAGGGCAGGACTGAGTAAAATCCATGGTGTCCTTCAGTAGTCCATGTCGTTCCCGGGAACACGGTAATTCGTGAGTCCCGCGACGAAATTAAGATGACCTACAATTACATACTTCTTGTGTTCGATGAGTGGGAATTGAAAGAATCTAAGAGGCCTCGCAATGCTAATGTCACATCTGGGCATATGGATTTTGCCCCTTCCTAGATTCGGTCTCGCTACGCCACTGTAGCTAAGTGAGACATTATAATAAAGATTTAATTTGGTGATTGTTCTTTGAAGGTTCCGTACCCGGGGGGTACGAATGACTGTTATAGGAGACCCTATTACAAAGCCTTAGCTGTCTGTCAGTCTGTTTATCATAGGGTTATATCTTTGGAACTGTTAGTTGCCAGTTACAGACTACATTGTGTCCGTAGAAAACCACAAAAAGGCTATATAATAATAAAGTAAGTTAATTACCTCCACCCACAGCATTTTAATCCATTATAAAGCATTATGTGCGTCCGCGTTATGATTGAACACGTCAGTGCCTTCCATATGTCACATTTGAAATACGTTTAGAAAAAGATACTTTGTGCAAATTACTTTCATTGATATTTTTTTTTGTGATAACTGTTTCTTCATTATGCATTTAAACTTTTAAAGGGATTAATATACATAAAAGAGCGTATAACAAGTCTTAGTAAAGCATGAATGACAGTACGAGTATGGTGACGTGACAGTTTCACACATAACTTGGTATCTCTGTAATACTGAAAAACAGAATATCAATTCAACGGTTGAAAGCAATAACAAAAAGAGCACAGTGCTATCAAATTTCCGCTAAACAACTCTATTAAGTCGACGAAGTAATGAAATGGGCATTGAAGCGAAGCCTCAATAGTTCCAATGAACCACAAATGACCGCACATTGTCAATGACATAAGACAAACCACTTTATTGAGATAAAATCTAGTGGCTTAATAAAATTGATCAAGCGTAACAATAGTTATTTATGATACTAGTGCGGTAAGTTGGTTATTACAAACGAGTAGACGAATGTAAACCCGAGGCGAAGCCGAGGGTTTACCATAGTCACGAGTTTGTAATTACCAATTTCTGCACGTGTGTCATACAACGTTTTTCAACACATTTGCGAGAAAACAGTAAAATATGTAATTAAACAACCTTTATTTAGTAGAAAAGTCGCAACAATTTTTGAAGTTCCTAATATGAAAATGGCGTGAATTTGCAAATGGCGTCACACGCACGTGGTGGAAATCAGAACTACATCTTTCGTCTCATTTACTCATAAGTATTAAAGTGAGACAACGTATTGATCAAAAGGAGCTTCCAAGGAGGTTCGATCAGTCAGGCTGTTTATTCTCATAATGTGAAACTCTTTGGTGGAATTCTTTTTTTTTTTAATGGAAATTAAAAATAAAACCGTAAAGAAAACGCACGGTGCTATACAACGGAGCGTGCGGTAAAGTAAGTACTTATGTGAGAGTACCTATTTTACCGCACGCTCCGTGGTATGGTGCGTAATTTTTAACTTTCGAACAATGCATACAGGCCTCGTAAATGCATTTTTCGAGCAAATGTGTTGAAAAAGCTTTTATCTAGACTTTTAACTTGAATATTTAAATGTACACCGGATGTCTCATCTTATAATAGACATTTGGAAGTTCCATAATGAGAAGCCTTAATTTCTTTGGAAAAACTTTAAAGTGACACGTTTTTTTTAATTTTAGAGTATGAGTACAATGAATTACCGCCTTTTCTTTGCGCAAGAACCACAGATAACAAAAAATATTTTGAAATGTCTGTCACTTGTACAAGTCTAAGTAAGTACGATCTACAAAAGATGTATGGCGCAGATACCGGACACAATCCATCAACCAACCAAACATACAGGCCTGAAGATATCTGGCCACATCCACATTTAGCCACGCAACGTGGGCGTGGATTGCTGTGGCTTACCCAACAATTTTGTCACGTGGCAACACAAAAACTAGCACTGATGAACTAATGGAAGCTCGAGAGTCTACCCCAGGCCCTCAATATGCATAGACCTACATTTTTTTTTAACGTGGTAAAATCATCAATTGAGTCCTCCCACCCGGGCAGGGCGGAAGGGACTGTCAGACTTGTACTGACTAAAATCCACGGTGTCCTTCAATAGCCCTTTATGTTCCGGGGTCACGGTGATGGAATAAGTCCCGCGACCACATAGAACTACATACTTTTGAATACAAAAAAAATATTACTCTTAGCTGCATGTGCATATGCATTATTGCATAGGGTGGGATTGCATCCTGCAACAAGCCTGGATTTTTATCGCGGAATGAAAACTAGATATTTTTCATAACATTCAATACAAATTTTTTTTCAGTAGGCTAGATGCTTAATATTTTTACTTCATACTCCTACGTTAGTGGTTGAAATATGGTTCTAAATAGTCCAACATTTTTATACTAAGTAGAATCCTGATGATGTGGTCTTCTTGGGCATTCTTGCAGTCGAAATTCAGACACACTAGGCAGGATATTCCATAGTTTTGCCAATTTAGTTTGGCTTTGTTTGAGACAAATGTGTAGTTCAGCTGTGTGATAGTAACAGCAACTACTTGTACCTGTTTATGCTTTCTCGCATAAATTGATATGACTTGCCCCAAGCGATGTAACATACTCGTAGATGCCCATATCTGTCATATTATCGTGTATCAGTATACGTTACAACGCAATTAAATTGTATCGGCTAGTATGTTACATTTACGTAACAGTCATAAATAGTTCTGATTTATAAATAGTGACTCACTTTTATATAGGTGTTGCAAAAGCTCGCTTAGATAAGCCGAGAGGTTTTTTTGTATTGTAAACTTGATTTGCTTGCAATTTCGTGATCTAGAAATGATTTAAATATCCTGTCACAAGAATATAATAGTAACGTATTATGGAGATAGAAGGACAAAGATATAAAACTTGGGTGAAGACTTAAAAAAATATAGACGCATAGACAATGTTCTTTTTTTCTTTTTTTTTAAACTTTGCCCCTCATTAGGAATTTCTCCTGTGTCGTGGGGCGCGTTTACAAACATAGAAACTGATAAACACAAATACCCAGACCCGGAACAACTATTTGGAGGTCATACAAATATTGGTTTCGTGCGGGAATCGAACCTGCGACACTATGTGGAGACAAATACGTCTCTACGAGTAGCACTAACAACAAAAGGGAAGAGGAAATATTATTTATTTTGTAACTCATTACGGAATCGTCATTATGATATAATACAATCGAGATAACTCATCAATCTTACGTATTATTGCAGAAGTTTTTTATAGTTTATTTTTGGTGGTAAGATGGTGGATCGGAAGAGATTACCAGGCTCTTATTAACCCAAAATCCAGCCTATTCTTTCAGTCCTTTACGTTGTAGGGTCACGGTGACCCATAGAGACGGTCCCACGACCCCGATATGCCTCTACTTTTGTGTAAAGTTTATGAAATATGTTGCCCTTTCGAATTCAATTCAGTACACGACTGAAATGCACCAAATAACCTTGAATTATTTATTTCTTTTTCATCACTTAATCCTTCATCTGCTCACATATGATCAATTTTCTCCGCCCCTTACAAACCAGCGCTAAATACTGACAAAGGTCAATTAAAATAAATAATTTAAAACAAAAGTGAAGGCAATTGTGGTGTTGAGCAATTGATATTTTGTGAATCTGAGAGTGCATTGGCATTAAGCCTGATGCAAGGCCAAAATACAATGTGCACTTACGAACTATTCAACTATTATCTAGGGAGTAATTTAGTTTTACAATGTGCCACTTTTGGAAGTAAATGATTTAGTTATCGCTAAATGGGAACTGGAAGTGAGTGAGGTTTTAATTTTAATGTCTAGACGTTTGTGTTATAATGATTGTTATGTCACTGTCAAATAGATGTTTTGCTCTAATAATTTCATAAATTCAATTCTGTTTGTGTATCAGTTTGGGTTTAGTTATAATGAAATACAATATGGAAAATTATAAAATATATTTTTATTATATTTTTAGATATTTTTGCCATTACTAAGCTGAGTCATAAGGCCCTAAATCAGTATCCTTGGCGCGAAACATGTATTGGGTTTATTTAACTAGATTTTTTCAGTTACCTTGATTTGCCTTGATTTTAGCCCAGTTTCAATACACCCAACAGGGTTGAAACACAACTAGCGCTTTTTGATAAGGAATATTTCAGGAAAACGTCTTCCAAATCTTTCATGTCTATCACTTCAGCTAAAATAAAGAATACTAGAAACAGAAGGCGTGACCGCCAGAAAACCGTGCAAAGAAACTCCACGAAAGCCCCAAAAAAAAATTTAATTGGCAACGAATTTAGTTAGATTTTTTTTTATTTAATCAGAAAATGTAAAAGCAGAGGACTTACAAAAACTTATGATAATGGCATACGGACTGACAAAATCCAAGCCAATTCAAACATTTACTGCGCAATATTTCCGTAATTGCGGAAAACGATGTAATCACAAAGGAGGATGCTCCCAACTATTGATCATAGACACAAAGGGCTACAAAGAGATCTGTTGTATGCAATCCGATGCATGATGTCACTAGGTCAAAAGTAATGGGGACAAGCCTATCGATCCATGTTTATTGGGCACGTTTTCAATAAGTTCATTACCGAGATTTATTAGGACATCTGGAAGTTACCAGGATACTGAAGCCGTGACCGCTAAGCACGCTTTTGATAATATCCATGACCCTAATGTGCAACAATAAATAGCAAGTATAATAATTCCTTAACCCTTAATTTGGCAAGACCAAAAAAGTTGTAGTAGAAAGTTGGCATTAATATATTGTGTTAATATGCATTCAAACCTTACGGGAAAAATAATAAAAAAAATATTACATGAAGGGTTTCCTGAAAACACAACGTTAAGTATACTCAACAAATTCCTATGGCTAAAGAATTACTTTATATATAATATTATATAATATATAAATAAAAAAAGGTTCACATGCAGTATTTTTATGTAGTAAGACATTTTCACTTAGTTAACAATATAACTAACCATTAGTTTTGGCACAAATTTCATCAAACAGATTGTCAGAAATGAAATCGATGAAATAATTGAATTAGTTCTTTCTATTGGGACCCTAGAGCTTGCGAACGCATCTGGATCTACTTCAGCACAATGAAAGACACTTCCATGAGACTATTTAAACTTAATTACATGTTTTTCTTCGGTACAGGGGCTATCTGGATCATGCTAAGTGGAGTGGAGTGGAGACAGAACACAGCCTTCTGTCTCCGACGATTTGCTAGTAGCTGTAGTACATGTTGGTAGTGGCGCAAAAGCCAAGATTTGTGTAAATTGTAGAAGAGAATCATTTACCTAACTGAAAAAGCATCATTTCAGTTGAAAAAGTGCTAGAACTGTCATTTCAATAAGTCTCACCATGCAAACTTGTTGAGTATACTCTACATAACAAGATTATTCACCATCGAATTTTGTTGAGTAAACTTAACAGTCAAGTTCACTGACTCCTGGTGTTCTTATCCAGGTGAAAAATTGATTTCTAATATTTTTAATGTATTGATTACACAATAAATAAATAGAAATAAGCAAAATATGTATCAAAACTAGACCGAAACCCAATAAAAATAAATATTTACCTTTATGGGTCACAGATGACGTTGTCTCGTTGTCTTTTCTGGTTCGCTACTGTCAAGTAAAATATTGACAGGCCGGTAGAAACTTTTTCCTACTATAATTAACTATCATTGAAGTATTCCTAGCCTATAAAATTTGAAACCACGGAAGAAAATTTGACATCTAGATTTTTTCAAATGTTATGTTGAGTATACTTAACTGTGCCAAATTAAGGGTTAACTCCTTTAAAGTCTTCAAAAATAATGGATACATATTTTTTCCTTCTTAAATCAATAATTGTTTACAAAGATAATTATAATTAATCAAAGCTCGAGAGTGGGCGTTCGTGATGTCAAATGGCTCATAACCCTGAAACGCATAGGGCAATCGCAGGTACTACGTGAATTTTAGTCAGTAAGAGTCTGAAGCAGGCCCAGAAAAAGGTGGTATAACCACCTAGACGGATACATTACACACCACACCACAAAGGCTGGTTTGGGGAAAGAGTTCATGGCAGGAATTGGGGAAGACCTTTGCCCAGTAGTGGGATAATGTAAGGCAAAGTGAAATGGCAGGTCTGTCCGTAACATAGGACATGGGATAATTTTAATCCCAAGTAGTGCGTTCCCTTGAGACAATTTCTCTAAGAAGAAAAAGCTATTTGCGTGATCTGATCGTGATCTAGATTCTGACACGGCTATATCTAGAACTGATGTCGTTTGAGATAGAAAATCTCTCCGGAGGCGCCATTGCAAATAGTTAAGTATGCAAATTATAACCTGCACTAATTAATAGGTCTAGGAATGGAAATCTATGGTTTCATACATGCAGGTTCTTGAGAAAGATGCCATTAGTTATTTCGTTAGTAAAAACATTACTCTCCTGAATATCTTCGAATATTGAAAGTTTTAAGGTAAATGTTTTGAAAGAGGATTCAAAGAACTGCCGAATATAAACTCACCTTCCGAAATATGCTGCTGCACTACCCAAATAAACTACATTTTTTCAATTTATTTTTTTAAGAATAGAAACCATAACGCCAACAAATCTAAGAGGACACTCAAAAAAGTTCGATGCTCTAATTTAAATTTCGAATCACACACACATACGTGGATTTTGCCATACCACTCCCGCCTTTACCACCTACGAGCTAGAAGGGGTGCCCCTATATATAGTGACAGTTACTTACACGCACCGCATGATACCTACGTAAATACGTCGCGAGTGCAGTGGCCATTTTGAATTTAATTTTTTTTTAATAAATATTTTTTGTGTGTGCAATTATGTTACGTCAGTGCGTCACGTTGGCGGTATTGGGGTGTGTTTTAGCGGCACCCCAGCATCAGTACCAACCACAGCATCAACAAGTGAGTTTTTATTATAATTCTAATCAGTGATTTTTAATTTATTCTAATTTCATAATTGGTATATAATTTTATAATCCCATGAATAGTTATCAGTCCTCAAAGGTACTTTCTTTCATGATTAATTTGAATTTAATTTGCAAAAAAAGTTTTGTTTTTTTTTTCTAACATCAAGACCAAATGCCCTTTTAAAATAACAAATTTATTTTAGAAAAACCCGTAAAAATCATAAACTATCAAAAGTAAAAGGCATAAATAAAGTAATTTTTCAGCTTTCATTTCCATAGAAACCGCTTTTCATAACATTTCAAGATTAAGTAAAACTAATTAAAGCATTCCCAATCATAATAGTATCGTATAATGATAACAGAACACACCTAACCTAATCGTAAAATTATAAAGAGATAGAGAGGAGACACATTATGTGTCAGTGCTATTATTCAAAATATCATAATTTATATCATGCAAAAAGTACACACATAATTTTCATCTATCAAGTCAGTAAAAGTAACAACTCAGGCGGGATGGAGGTCCAGAACACGCAAACGAAATAAACAGGACATACAATTTATAATGAGATATAGAAAAATAAAATTGTAAATAAGTAAAACCGAAAAAGCTTTTCGAAATTTTGCATAGATTCAGATCATTTATTGTATTCAAAGTTGATAATAACAATAGAATGTTACAACATAATAACAATAGAATTTTTATAATAAGTACATAACTAATTGTCGAGAATTGACCTTTAACTTGTGTCGTTCAGCGCTGAGAGGTGCAAGCCACGTATAAGCTATTGTTAAAGATTGCGTTAGTCGCAGACTAAATTGCATGGCTAAGTAACCAAGATCGAGTTATTTAGGAGACATGCATCGTGGGAACTGAGTTCTAGATTTGTTATCTAGGCTTAAGATGAACTGGTATTTTTCTAAGTAAGGTCCTAATAATTATAAAATAATTGAGAAGCTCTTCATTTTTTCGAAGTCGGTCAAAAATAACAAAACACTAAGTTCATAGAGACTGCTTTAATCCAGAATAAAGGGTACTCGTGTTGACCATATAAGCCGTAGAAGCCGTCTGCATAAAAATAAAGGGAATTAAAAAAAAAGCGCTTAAGTATTAAAGAAAACATGCCTTACATGAAATCTTAAAAGTCAATGCTGTCTGTGGACACATCTGCAAGCTAAGTATACACACACTACACCTGACACCGTGTTTGTGACTCTCCTCATTATGGGTTTGGTACAAAACAAATCTTTGAACCCCACAATAATTATGGCCCTACCCTATACCCGATACGATTCAATTTTTCAATCCGTTCAGGCCGTAGCAGGAAACATGAAATCTACAAACATACTCGTACATACACTCGAAATGCAAAATCCTTCCATTACATTATTAGAAAGGATACAATTCCCTCAACTCTTGCTTTTGAACTTTTTTTTACGCAGCCCATTAAATTAATAATTATAATGAAGTCAGTATTCTACTTTTTAGATCATATTTTGTACCTTTAATATTATTCAACTTTGCACGTTTGTTTCTTGTTTTATCATATTTTGTGTCCTCTTCAATCATAATTATTGTGTAAGATAATCTTAAGCTTACTGCATCTGCCTTCCCTACTCTTTGTTTTCCAACATTATATTTTGCTCTTATTTCTTCTTAATCTTTAAAGATTGCAACGGTCGTTACTTCATTATTTTGGGTATCTTTAAGTATTCATTAACATGAGAAAGCGTTTCTCTGACCGTGCTCAAAGCTTTTGAACACGACTAGGTCAAGGTTTCTGTTTAGTGGTTTGTTTCTTCGTTTCTATTATTCTTTTATTTTGCAAATGCTGTTCATGACTCAACTGAACGCATTGTAGACAGGTCTTCTTTGTTTTTTTTTTTTCTATTCTACTGTTCTGAGGAGTTTTGCAAAGAGTTACCAAATTGAAATTACTCTCCGTGTCGGTAAACATGATAAAATTTTGTGCATCTGAAATAAACCTACATACAGACACATTGTTAAAGGTTTTTGACTTTAGACTTAAAACAAAGACATCATAATATTATGAACAAATCGATTTCCACACCAAAATCTTAGCGTGATTCAATTATATTCGTATGATTTAACCTCATGTTGCTCATGCAACGATATTAACAACCTTAAGCAACAACAAAAAGAGTAGAAATCAATCAAATCTGAAAGTGGCACATCCGACATAAATTCGCAACACATGTGACTGTGTTGCTCCACCGAACAACATAATGAGTGCAAACAGACCGGAAAACTGGGCATCAGTTTTTACATAACAAACATGCACAAATGCACACGTGGTTTTCGGCAACCCATGACAAATCGAGCGAGACGTAACAGGGTACGGCAACTTCGCTGTACACTATTACACTGCCGTTGCTTGTTACACTTTTGACGTTTCGTAATGTCAGTGGCGAGTTTTATTTGAACCGAGCTGTAATTGGATTTATGTTATGTAATCTGTTGATCGCACTGATTAACGCGAGTGGATACTTAGCTTTATTTTTCTAATGGTTGGTAATGCAACTGCGTGAAATTGGGCCTTTTCGTCTGGGTTTAATTGGTCGTGGGTAGTTGATTGCTGTTATGTGTTTTTAAGTATGCTTTGTAAATATGCCTGTTATAATAGAGGCATTAGTAAGAAACTTTACATGCTCATGCTTAGCCATTGAGTTTAAGATTTACTATCTTTCATCTTTGTAATTTCATAATTATGTAGCAAGTTTTAGGGTTTGTTTGTTAACTTTTGATTGCCTCTCCAGCTTCTAAGTTCCAATAAATACGCGTGGTGCTAGAACAGCCACACTATCATCTATTATACCATGAGATTGTGTGAACATTATGAACAGCATCAGAACACTCTCTACATCTATTTCCAACACTACTCTAACATAATATTTAGATTATATCATAATTAGACCGTATCCTCATTAGCACTTAACACCACCAGCATATCATCAAATAAACCAATCACCACCATCCCTTTGTCAGCAGGCGGGAGGTTTTGACCCACACCTACTAAGACAGTACCTCGCCGACCAACAGGCCGCAGCACCGGCGCCCGCGCAACCACATGTGCTTCAGCGACCACAACACGTACAGCAGCCTGCACCTAGACCTGTAAGACATCTAATCTCACCTCAGAACTTTGTTTGAACACTATCATCATCATCACCCTAGATTTTTCCCAATTACGTTGAGGTTTCCCATCTAACCGAAAGCAATTCTAGAATATCAATATCAAATATGGATCATTTTGAACTTCATAAAAGAATCAAGAGTTGTCCCTTCCTTGGACTGATTTTCGGTCTTACTGCCATCTAACAACATCGTCTGCCTAGTCTTTTCTTAAATGTCTTTTTAAATCTTCTTAAATGTCTTTTCTTAAATTCTTTTCTTAAATGTACGAGTATTCTGTTAAATATGAGTATTTAACATGAAGCGACAACCTAGAAACTAGATAATAGGATACCCTTGGTTGTCAGACTTACGAAAATGACAGCTGGGACCAGCCTAGGCAACTGGCTTAATCAGGAAGACTGGTCTATATAGTTGCGGTAAAATACATCGATTTTAAAATCTGAAATCCCTAAGACAACATTTTGAGGAAATAGCAAGACCGCAGTAATTTATACGACACGAACCTATATTTACTTCGTGGACACAAACAATCGTTTCCTTATGCATTATGCTGTCACTAATTTACTAAAAAACGTAAACTTCTAATCCGAATTTGTTCCCACATTAGTATCAAGCTCATCATTTTCTGTACCCACAGGCTCCTCAGCAACTGTACACGGTCCAGAGCGAGGCACAATACCAGCCCCAACCCCAACCCCAGCACCAGCCCCAGTATCAACCACAGCCCCAGCAGCAACAATACAGACAACAGCAGCAATACCAACCTCAGAGGACACAGGAGCAGCGCGAGCCTGAGGAGTATGACGTAAGTTGAGAAATATTTTCTACCAGATGATACTATCGTAGAATCTGAAGCTGACCTAAAACACGTAAACAGGAAAAGCTATTACTAGTAGTTTATTAAGCATGAAAAGTAAAGATGGGTTTGACAATGGACGCAGGACCGTACCGATATAATCAAGTAAATAGGAAAAAAGACGCAAGCGTCATTAACAAATTACTGTAGGCTAGAGCAGAAACGGCTTTCTAAGAAGTCTATTTCTTAAAAACTACGGCCAGTGCAGATTGCAGACATAAATTCTTTTCACGTACATAAAGCTTGCATTGCTGAAATGTTGTAGTTTAATTAAAAAGATGAAGTAAATTTCAGCACTGATTCTCTTTAGGAAACAAATCGCAACACCCAAAACTAGGTTACTTTAATAAAAATAACTAACAAAACTAGGAAAAATCATCGCATTTTATTTTCAATCTAACGGTAAACGTCTAACAATTAGAAGTAACAGCGCAGCGGTTCCGCAATATATTACTGTAACTATCAAAATACGTAAACTGACTCCGGAATACATCCAACCTACTTACTTCTCATTTCCTTATAGCCGATACAATGTCCAACCAATGTAGTATAGTCAACACGGATGGATCAAATTAACAAGAGCGGGACTACGGCCGGCTGCAACTTTCACTCGAAACTCGTAGGTATAGGTAGGTAGTCGTGTGGCTGTAGAATTGTAGATAAAGCGCTTTAGCGCTCGCTGCGTGAGATCGGCTCACGATACCTGATGGGAAATAACTTTCTTTGATTATAGCGTGGCGATTAATGCGTTCTTTTCAATCTTTTGATAGGTGTTGAGTTGAGGTATTTGTTCTCTTGAATCATGTGCAAGACTTTGAAGAAGAAATATCAATTTTCAGTTCATTCCTTGAATAAATTACAATCACTTAAAGTCGGCAGTCTACACATTTATTTTGACCTTATTCAACATGTCTAACGTGGCTGAGAATCTAGTTAGGTTCTGTAAACTTCAACCTTAGTCAATTCTCCTAATTGTTATTAATTTCTAGAGAAACTGTTCTTCAAATAAGTCCATTGTTATTTATTCAGTCAGCACCATTGCTAGTTAAGCTGACTGCTCAGTGCTCAGATAAAGAATGCCAAGTCTATCGTCACTCGTAGATAGCCACTCTTTCTTCAACTAAACTTTAGACTATCCTATACATTATCTGAGAAATCCACCATTCTCTTCCAGCCCAACCCTTCCTACCAGTTCGGTTTCGACGTGAACGACGATCAGTACACGAACTACCAGAACCGCAAGGAGCAGAGAGACGGTGACACCATCAAGGGTTCCTACTCCGTGGTTGACAGCGACGGCTTCATCAGGACTGTCACTTACACTGCTGATCCCAAGGAGGGTTTCAAGGCTGAGGTAGGCAGTTAATCACTGATTTACATAATAGGTCGTTGCAGGATCTAAAACAGTTAAAATTCATTATCCATTCAGCTTCATTGTCTCGATGCATTTAGAATAGTGATTCTGGCTTTCATGTCGTGCAGTGGTTTGGGATTAAATCAGTGGGATTGTCCATAACACACCCTCCCTCCTCATAGAGAGTAGGCCTGTGACCCAGCAGTGGGAACATTATAGGCTGATTATGATGATGATGATTGTCCTACAGAATAGGTAAACTTCGTGATTCGGATTATTAGACCAGAATATAGATAGCTAGATTGATAGATATTTAGCAAAATGCATACCTACCTATAAACTTTTTGGTTTTGGTTTTCAAAAATACATCATTTCACGCAACTATGTATGAGAAAAGACAGTAGTTGCAGTATTATCTCTCCCGCGTTTCTTAACTGTTAGGTGATAGAAGATACAAACTAATTCGCAGATTCCGACTTCTGAAAAATGATTTAGTTTTGTTTTATTCGAGAAAAAGTCTCTTTTACTTCGAAAGAGATTTTATCAGATAAATCTCTTAGATCCATGTTCATTGTAGTGCTTCAACAATTTAGCTCTGCCTAACAATAGGCATGCAATATACAAGTCAGACATGATTCACAATAAGTAGGTGATCCAGATCTGTAATGCGATTAAATAATGCCAACTAAGTGTGCCCCTGGCCTAGTTCAGAAGGCTTAATAACGAAATATGGTTTGATATATTGTTTGGTACAATAAGAACTTAGGTATTGATAGATTTTGCTGTGATTTAGTCCTAGAAACTTTCGCTATTAAAGTCCTAAAGAGTTTTTTAGACTATGTGACACCTTTTTTTAGACCGCGACTATAGAGAAGGTGGACCAATAATTTCACTATGTTTTTTGTAGACAAATAAATAAATGCCTGACTTTACGATCTTAAAAGTTTAAAGATTTAGATTCACAAATTAACTGAGGGTAACGATTTAGGTAGGTGAGAATATTATACAACGTGTAACGTTAATAGCGCAAACGTCTCGTGGGGTACCTCATCCCATATGTTACTGAACAATGTTTGTTCGAATACTTTTGTAAATTCGCAAATGATTTGTTCAGTAACATGGGCTGAGTTACCCCACGAGACGTTTTGCGCTATTAACGTTAGGTGCACGTTGTATAAACAGACAAAAATAAAGCATCATTTAACACCGAAATACATTCCCCAGGTTTCAAGGCAGCCCACAGACATCGTAGTCAAGATCCCCACCCCCAAGCCACAGCAGCTGATCCAGCCCCAGGTGCAACACGCTGCACACGCGCTGCCGAGGCCGCAGCCCCCCCAGCACCAGCCCCAGCAACAACCCCAGCACGCTCCCCCTCAGCAGTACTACCGCTACGAGCAATAAGCTAAACTAAACACAACTTGTCTACGTTATTTATTTCTAGGGAAATTAGAAGACCTAAATTAAAAAGGTTCAGTTCCTGCTGAAGGAGGAACTCTAAAAATTTGTGAGCAAAATGACAGTTAAAAGTTTTGGGATGAAATATAGGGTGATGTTTTTTTTTCGTGCTAGAAATTTTTTCCATGTGAAAAGTTTGGGATAATTATAACCCCACATTAAGAAGCGTAGAGAAGGTTAGATCTCAAAATACCTTTTGACAAATCATCACAACCAACAAAAATAAATTTTCAGTTTTAAAAGAATGATTTCCCATTTGGTTTGAAATTACCAAGTCATTTTTATTAATTCAAACCAATATCTCATAGAAAATGTAGACATTTTTATTATTAGTTAGCTTGTATTATAGTCTTATGTAGATACTCCGTGCCTCGTAAATTAAGCTATGGATGTCATGAGTATTATTCGAGTTCTGTCTTTATTGTGACCAATAAGGACGAATTGCTAAAATATGAGCGATGAGATGAAGTTTATTGTAGTAAATATTATTCTTATTTATAATCTTAGAAACTATTTTTATCTGAGAGACGAATTGTTTATGACATGAGTTAACTTTCTTGCCTTTTAGTTACTGTAAATTTCAATGCTAAATGAATGTTCTTTTTTATTTCTCTTTTTTTATTGAAAATATAAAATGTGATTGTGTAAAAGTATGCCAGAGTATGTAGCTTATTCAGTGTTAATAAAGTTACTATTATTAAAATTTTAATCGAATTGTTTTAAACTGGAACTGCCTCTTTGTTTCTTGTACTCCCTGGAACCGTAAACACTCGGTTTGCAAAAAAACATATAATTGGATTAAAATTTATTAAATCTTTGATACATTCGTTGTTCATAACTTAACGTAACATGAGCGATTCACAAAGTCATCATAAAATAAATAAATTATTCACAATTATAGTTCTTCCATTAAATCTATTCGTTGTTTAATATTTTTTCCGCCATACAACGGCACATAGAATAAATATCTATAAAAATTAACAAAAATAAATAAAATTAATATTCAGTCTGTTTAACTAACTTGTAATGAAAAATGGCCGATAAATTATAAGTTATAAATTTATCGGCGATTTTACAGTTGAATAAATGCACCCTTTAATACCAATAGTAAAATTTCCCATCTTTAGGGAAATACTTATCTTACAACCAATTCAATAAAAAAATCTAATAAATGCATCAAAAGCCTTATGATTTTTCGTAAACAATACAAAATAATTTACACATGCTGTACATTCCGTATGTACTAAAATACTGTTTATAAATTGTGCTAAAACTGCCACCAATGTGTAATCAAAGATAGGTAGGTAAAAATAGTGGAATACTGAATCTTCAGAAAATAATAATCTGACAGGGCCAAATTAATTTCTTTCAAGTCTTCAAACATACAAACATAGTCATAAACCCTAACTGAAAAAATAAACAGCGAGAATATTTCCTAACACAATCTTTGTGACTTCTAAAATAAAATACGATAACTTATTTAATTCCATTGCCAGCAAAAAAGCAAGCAGATTACTACAAACTGTCGAAAAATCATAATTTTTCCAATCAATAAATATTAAACGCAAAATGGCGGGAACTAGTCACCATTTTGCAAATTATCTAATGGACGGATTTGTTTTGTTTTTAAATTCCTCCTAATTTTTTTCATAGCTAAGTTCTATGTCTATGGCGTGTCTATGGCGCCGGGTCTGGTCTACAGACGCACCCAGACTCGACTAGCACGTAGTCTTGACCTGTGAGGGTAACTGGACCCAAAGGAAGCACCAAGAATAGGTAGGGCACGTACGTTTGCGAACATGTGCCTCTTATCAGCGAGCATTCACTTGATCTGGAAAAATAAAAGGTACATTTGGATTGGATACTTTTGGCAACACTAAAACACACTGATAAATGATAAATGATACTTATTCAGTACATTGGTTTTGGCAAACTCTTTTACACGTCAAAAGACACTATTTTACACTAGATGAGGTCATGAGGCCGGTGTTTCGTACCTGACTACTCTGAGAAGAAACATCCGAAACAAACTCAGAGGAGTGTCTCTAAGTCCAGACAATTTTTAATGAAAACCATGGAGGTGTCTGAGGTGATCTTTTGAAAAAAGAACCACACAGATTTCAGTGGACCTGACCAGACAGTGCAAGCATGTGTCAGTTACCGTGTAGCTCAACTCACTATGGCCGATGTAACGATTATAAAATAAATTCTGAGTAGAATTAACAACCATTTCACTGTAACGCAGGACTTCTTTCAGCACTGCAAGGGGATGGATTATTAAAAGAGCGTGCTGCAGAAAAAATTATAAGTATATGTTTCTACTACTAATCTAAAGAAAGATCTTATTAAAAAAAAGTTATAGTAAGAAAAGAAGAATAATCTATCTCTAAAAATTGAGAAGGAAACTCATCAAGCGTGAACAAAAGACGATACTTCTAGAACAATACTTACTCGCAAACTTCAAAAACGACTTGCTGCAATAAATCAGGGAATTTCTGGACGATAGTGACTGGCTGTCCCGAAGTTAGGGACACTCCGTACATGGGGGCAGTAGTATTGTACCTCGTTCTGCATAGACGAGTGCCGCCGCACGAGTTTGTGGACGCCGGAGATAGGCCGGGCATGTTTGAGGCGCGACCTAGAATTGGAAGAGAAGAATTTGTTAGTTCAAGTTGAAAATATCAAGGTTTTGTCGTGTTTAGATAACCAACCCACGTTTTACTAGGTTCATTTAATTTGATCCTAATTTTAATGTTGAAATAAAGTAAGATATTTTTCCGAAGAGATCAATTGCTAGTATTGCATTTAAGACTCTCATCACGTTTCCAATTGAATGCAAGTCAAAATCCAAAAATTGTAAGATGAATATAAAATGCAAAGACAAATCAAATGCAGTGGCACCCATCACAGAATATCTTAAAGCAATTTCTCAAGAACAGTTTTTCATGAATCTTACTAAAAAAACACCCATCAATTCTATAGATGAGAATACGAGACTTTCGCACCCTCCATACATTTTAATCGCTAGCTCTAGCTATCAATGGGCAAGCAAAAAACCACATTTATTCTCAATGACGTCACTTAGAGTTGTTTCACACTTACTATATCTACACGACGAGATGTGGGCAGGCATATAATATTTTCTACTAGCTGACCCGGCAAATGTAGTACCGTCCAATTTTTTTTAAATCGTCTTTACACACTTTTTAAACCTTCCCTAAACTTCCAAAAATGATTAGTTTAAACTCGAGTATAAGCGAGACTAACAAAAAGCAATTGGTTTTTTATTATATTAAAGGAAAAGCCAAGGGTGGTTGTGTGGATCGGCGGAGAATAGATGGCTATGAGACTCACAGAACCGAGTGATATGGCATAAAAAAGGGGGAGGCCTATACTATACCCAACGGCGAGTGATCCCTGGGCTGATAATTGATGATGAACCGCTCCACCCAGGGCGGGATGACTGTTTCGATGAAACTTAAAAAGGGGCAACCTCCAGTAACTAGTATAATCGAAATCAATTGGTATATTTTTGTGGTTGAAAAGCTACACTATTCCCGTCATGCTCATGCGCTATCACATTTTAAGAGTGTCCCTTACCCACCTTACCTATAGCTAAGGGACACCCTCTACCTCGTGTTCCACTACCTCGTGTTCCTCTACCTCGTGTTCCTCTACCTCGTGTTCCTCTATCTCTAGGTTCAAGCAGTTGCAGCAACATACTCAAATGCACGTCAGCATGCTGCTAACACAAAAACTCACCGGTTCTATTGCTGCCAGTGCTCTGTGTGATCACCCCTTCTGAATAACCGGCGTGTGCGTCGAGCAATGCTCGCCTCATGATGGCAGGGTCCACCGTCCGAAGACCCCGACCTTGCCGTGACGACTGCCATGGTCCTGACTTCAAGGCTCTGTTCACTAAGTGTCTGGAATAAAAATGTTTATGGTTTAGTACTCGTAAGTATGTGTTTTAAAAATATGTTGAGGAAATGCTATGTTACTGGTGTGTCTGTGTCCGGCGTCCCACCCAGGGCAGAGCGGGATCGCGGGAGGGACTGTCAGACTCGTACTGACTAAAATCCACGGTGCCCTTCAATAGCTCTTTACGTTCCTAGGTCGATAAGTCCAGCAACCATAAGTCCCGCAACCCTCAGGGTGCTTGTACACGGCCGCGGCGCTTCAACTATACTCAATAAAAAATTATGAAACAAGCAACGCTTCAACGCTCCAAACCCACACTTTTAAATATGAATGTCTCAATCTCATCACAACATTCATCAACGCATTGCGCGCGCCTTCTTGTTGAAAAGCTTTGAGATTACAGGACTGTGTAATAAGCGCCATCTTTTGTAAGACATTCTAAATTACAAGACGCTTCGCAAAAAAAAAAACAAATACATGACAAAACAAAAATCTCAACTCCAAGTTACAGCTCTCACCACTAGATGTCGTTAAATTAAATTTAAAAAAGCGTTTACGTTCCGTTACACTCAGTAATCAGCAGACGTAATAATCATCATTTTGCAATTACAGTAAGTGCGGAAAATATTAGGTACAGTGCATTAAGCTAGAAAAAGAACAAAGATGAGGTTAGTGAGAAAGTTCCCACGAGTGAATAATGAATGTAGGAACGTGCATTTGTACTAACGGAACTTCTACGTACGCAAGTACTTCATACTTTGAAACATGTCTTTTACATGATTAACGTGCTGCTATTGTTTTCGCAACGCATAAAAAATCATTTTTACATTAAATGATTGCACCTACTTCCTGGACAAGGTGTGTAGGTATGTCGTTTATATATAAACACAATAAAGACTGCAACAAATGGCTAGTTTACAAACCGCAAAACTAGCACTGCACTGTCGTACGTGAAAATGGGACAGTAGATAGCATCCAAATGCCGCCATCAAATAAAATGAGTTTTAAAAAATAGGTAAATGTAGTTGGTACCTTTTTAGATTTTCCGCAGGTTATGAGTGGTGGCGCGGACTCTACCAGCTGGTTGGCGGTCACTTGTAAACTAGCCATTATGAACTTTCAAATACTATTATAAATAATTAAAACAATTTAATATTTTATGATTTACTTTTATTACGAAAAAAGTCAACTAGTCAACAGTGTTATGGGAGTAGATGATGCTATAGCTATTTTCCTCACATTATTTTTTTTAACACTTCCTTTGTTCCTTTCACCTTAGGTACATTAGGTACATGAAATCCTTAAACTAAAGTACTCGATTAATACTCAATAATCATCACCATCTAAGTCATCTTTCATTTCATTTTCATCCTCCATGTCGGCCTCCAATTTTATAAAATTGCTAGGCAATATCAGTGTGTCATCTAATTTCAACTGCTTTGGTGCAATAGGATCTTTACGTTCTAAAACCGCCACCAGATCCTCTTCCGTTATCAAATCCTCGTAAACGTGTTTTGACATAATCCCTGCAAGGCCTAATTTCGGATTCTCGCCAAAAATCATCTCACTGGGTGTTTTACACAGTACTTCGTGAAATGTTGTATTCAGCTCATGCTGCACGAACTTTACTCCATCCTGCCACTTAGTTTGCTGCGTTCTCAACAGCCAATCATTTAACATCTTGAGAATATCTTCATTCGATTTTCCTTTAAAATCAATTTTGCTAAAAACAGAATCTGATGTGACAATCTTAATTTGAGGGCATAATTTTGAAATCCGTCTACAAATAGGTTTTGCCAAATTTTGTCCGTTTTTGGATTGTAAAATATTTGGAGCACCAAACACCAAAAATATTTCTAACAATGCATCAACCGCTTCTCCAATGTTTAAACTTTTTATTGGCTTCAAGTGAATAAATTTCGAAATAAAATTTCTGTATATCAGCAAAAATTTATATTCGTCAACATCATCGTTAGTTACACTCAATATGTCCACTTGTCCCCGTGAATAAAGCTCCGGACTTTTATAAGTTGAAATACCAATATCTTCAATCAAATTTTCAGCCTCCAATTTAGAAGTAGAGCAATCAGCAGTCTGATCACAAGAACTGTCAAAAGTTTCATCTATGATACTTTCTCTTGAATTGCTTGCTTTCTCAATATTTCTTCTTGCGTGAGTTTTCAACACTTTATTTTTACACACTGCACACATTTGCAAATACACCATTACACTCTCAGTAGTGATATTTTTGTATTTACGTTTTAACTCCACCATCATACGACTTCGTCCTCCGTGTCTCAATTTTAAGTGGTATTCAGCTATAATAACGTACATGTCGTCCATCGGTACGTACATTTGCCGCCTGTCATCGCCAGGAACTGGAATTGTGAACAGTTTATCTCCGTCAGGCGTTTCCACAATTTCGTACTTTTTCAAACGACGATAATCCGCAGGAGTTTTTTTCGTACTAGTTTTTGCAGCTTTAATCTTTGCAATAAGCCAGTTATATTTCTCCCGCGTTAATAACACTGTATTTGGTGTCTTCTTATTTAAAAGCGCTTCGGATAATCTTTGGTAAAATGCATCGCGATCCACACCATTATTGACTATTCGGTTTCTAGGAGGTTCACAACTATCCATTTTTAACACAATTTAACCGGTTATTTTAGAAAAAAACTTCTTAACAATCAACGGAATGAAATCGATGATAACCGGGAAGAGCACGAAATAGCAACATGGCGGACGCGTCAATGCCCGAAGCCCCGAAGTTGTCCGTAGCCGCCGCAGACCGGACAGAGCCGAACATTGTCCGTCTTTCTCTAGCATACAGATAATCACATACAACAACGCACCCGCCAGCTGCCGGCCATAGGTAGTAGCTGGGTGAAACGTTTTACTAACGAAATCCATAAATGTAAAATAAAATTACTTTCCTAATAATAACCGGTTACACAGATAGTAATTATTGTAGCTGTAGTTATGTACAAAAATAAATTACCTACTTACAATTTTTACTAGTTCCTCGTCTTTGTTGAGTAAGGCCGTTTCATAAAACACCTAAGCATTTTGTTACGGTGGTATTGTGCACTATGGTACAAGTACATATATGCCTATTGCCTACTTACTTGTATCAACTTATAGGACATAACCCGTTGTAGCTGCTAAAAATATTGTTAGTAGTAAAATTGCTAGGAATTTCAGGGTTACTTATCTTTAATTTCTTATTGTTACTGTTGTTATGGATTTTACCAGTCAATTTGTCCTTTCCTAGTAAACCAAACTATAAAAGTGTTATAAAAATAGTAGTACCTATCATTAAAAAATTGAATGGCCCCAGATTATTATACTATACCGATAAATAGCTGTGCAAAATAGGCCCAGTGACTTCGACTTGCGAGTTTTAGTTTTTTTTTTTAAATTTCCGTTTCGGTCATGGGTTCGACTTCAAACTTTCAGCCAGGCGAATTACTTTGTGTTAGGTATTTAATTTATTTTATAACCACCTGCTCTCAAAATCCCCTCTCAATTTCCCGTGAATGAAAACAGCGTGCAGCGTGAGAAAACCGGCATGTCCTAGAGCCAAAAATTCGAAGACATGACGTGACATCTTACCAACACCCACTGGGACTCTGCGAGATGGATTACGGCCCACTCCCTCTCACCGAGAGGAGGATGTATGTTTCCAAAGCTGGGACAAAGAGTCCCAGCTGTGGATACATTGTAGGCTGATGATGAAGTAAGTATTGTACCTACTACTAGAAAATCAGTTTGATTTTATCAAGGTCAATAGCCCATAGCCCAGAGAGAGAATTCAGTTGATCAAGCACATACCGCAATGCAGTGAAACTCGCAGGACCTCTTCAGGAATTAAGGTTTTTTAATGTGTTTGGGTCATGTCAGCTTTTTCTAATGAAAATAGGTACCTATAATTGGCAGTCGATTAAGTAGGTAAGCTTTGGTCGTATCTTGTAGACCCAGACTCGGTCACTGTGAGTCGTGGCTTATGGAGTTGGGAGTATTGAGACCCAATAAAGTCAATGGGTTACTCTCGTCCCGTTGATTTTGATGTAGGTATTACAATTAATTAAGTATTATTTTGTGTTCATCATCATTATTAGCCTATACATGTTCCCACTGTTGGGACACAGGCCTCCTCTCTGTGAGAGGGAGTGGGCCAAGTGGGCCATAATCCACCACGCCGACCCAGTGCTGGTTGGTGGATGTCACATGTGTCTTCGATTTTTTGGTTCTAGGACATGCCGGTTTCCTCACGATGTTTTCCTTCACCGTATTGAGGGCAGTGGTGATGAATTAAGTTTACAGTAGTCATACTTCCAGCAACAATGGCAAGTGGCATGGTGGCAATACAAAGAATGTTATTTTGACTTAAAGTGTTAGGTACTCCAAAAAAGGCATTATCTTTATTTTTTTCCGTTTTTGAAAATTTTACCAATGTAAAATAATTTGTATTTTATTTTATTTTTAAAAAGAGGAACTTGTTTGCAGACTGACGAGATTAATTCCTTTGCTCCAGTTGCAGATTTTTCTTCCAGTCTAGTGTTGTGTTTTCAAAAACCGGAAATAAAAAACCGTTTATCTTTAAAATATGTTACCTAGGATAAGGTGTTCCGTCTGGACCTTTGCAATCTGTTCCTTGTAATGCATCGCCCCACGTGTATTTCAGTCTTGGGCCGCAGTCTGCCACCACGCAGCATGCTACGAATGCCTGGAAAGTATGTGAAAACAAAAGTTAAGACATGTCATAGAAAAAAGAATAAATTACATAGTCAATGCATGCACACGTAGGTAATGGCCAGATTTGATGTTACTTGAAAAATTTTTGAAGAATCTATCTGATGTAATATTTTATTTTGTTCATTCGCATCTTACTTCAAATAGGGGCTATTTTTTAAACACATTTAAACAGAAGTTTTACTAATTGGACAGTTTCCTGTTCCCGTTAATCATAAATACTGAAGACTTTGTAGGTCTGGAATTAAAAGCTGTCATATAAATAAAATGATTGGCCGCACGAATTCATCGACGGCGCGTGAGTCGCCGTCAGGGCGGTATGTGTGTCGTGGCCGAATGACACAGATCCCCCTGCCACGGACCATCTTTGACAAACAAAACCAGTCCTTCACTTGCCTAATTCTATTGGATTACTATCACAGGAACTGCACATTGCAATCTTATCGCAAGTAAAAAGAAACAGAACAAACCGAATACATGACTAAGCAAGTATTCTTTGTTGAGTGAAATAGCACGATCTTGACCGTGGACTTAACAAACTGACTTAGTTTGTTTATAACTTTTATTTGAACCATGGTTTCAAAATGTTTACAGAGTTTAACTTTGGCGTGTATTGAGCCAAAACGCACGAAACATGATACCTAATTAGAAAAGTTAGGTTAAGAAAACTGAGTCCAGAAATTAAATTCAGGTTTCTTCCCTACACCGCTACCTAGAAAATGTCAATCCAATAAATAGGTCTTCATTTTTAAAAGCTCACTAGCTTACTTCCGGGTTCTCATAAAAATATTATCATTACTCTATTGTATCCACAATCTAGTAAAGTTACGTTACCAATATTCTAATATCATTTCAGGAATTTACCTATTTCATTTCATTGGAAACGAAAGGGTAAAGTAGTGATGTGCAGTGAATTGAAAAGACCCTCAAGAAGAAAGTGCCAGTGTCAGATTTCTGGGTCATATGTGAATGAATGGTCATGTCATTGAACTCACTTCGTATAACAGGCTAGTGACAAGTGTACATTGTCATACTATCATTAGCGATTTTCATTTCTAGAGAAATCTGTTGTTAATGATTTTAGTCATCCATTTAATATAAACTGCCGTATAGTCACCCGCAGTTCATTTTACTGAGATGAAATCTGTTGTTAATGATTTTAGTCATCCATTTAATATAAACTGCCATCAAATAGGTGTTTTCAAAACTAGCAGTATGTTATTTGCAATCTAGTTGCATCATAGTCTTTGTTTCTGAAAATACTTATTATTCGCTCCACGGTGTTTCCTTTGACGCAATATTTTGTCCTTTGGGACAGATTACTTTACTATTATAATGTCCATTGAAAGTCTCACTGGACACAAGGAATTGATCAAAAGTGAAATTTGAATAAAGAAAAAGCAGCGAAAGTGTTCATCGGTCTCTTGGGTCTATTGTAATGGACAACACGTTCTTGAACGACATTTATAAGCTCGATTTCCGAGTAGTAACGATCATGGTCATACTGCATTTATCTAAAGAAGTTGAGGTGGGAGAAATCTCGAAAGCTTGAAATACTTACCATACTCACATGCTTTCAATGGTTTCTCTGTTTATTTTGGCACGTTATCAAATGTTAGTCATGCGCTTAATATTTACTAGACATACAACTTTCTACTACAATGCCAGTTAAGTAGGTACATATCTAGCCTGGATGTATGTAAAAGAAAAGTTCCATGATAGGAACTTAAACGTAGAGTTCCATGACAGCATCAGAATGCGGATGCCGGATGAATCAGTACGACGGACGTTGTATGTATCTAGCGATAGTAAAAAAAAACATCAATTAGTTTTTCCATAAGTAAAGATTACTGATAGTGGTAAAGCATGTAGTGCACCTTAATGCGGTGGATATTAATAAAATTATAGGTGAGGTTATTTTTTAAACTTAACTTTTTATTTTGAGCTTAAAGTTACGGTGAATTAATACCAACTGCAACGAACTGCTACGATTAGTTAAGTGAAAATTATAATTTCCCACGGTGCTTACGTATAAACTTTAACGATCTTTAATTCTATATGACGGCTTAAATTAAAATTAATGCGCTAAGCTTCTTTGCTTTATGAAGAAACTTCAAATTAAAGTAATAGTTGTAAGCATCCGTAAAATGATATGTTTTTGCGGATAGTCACCATGTTGTTAGGATAAAGAATATGATGTCGGTCAGCAACCTTCAACTAATGATACGTTAATGTGCCTAGACGGCGAATGGGTGCCGTGGGTAACAGTAAAATACAGATAAACTTCACCCACTGTTTTATGCTTTTTTTACCTATCTTCTCAGCGCTTGCTCGCTCCAAATGCATAGGCAATGAGTCAGTCAACCATGCAGCAGCAAGACAGCTATACAGGATTGTACCGACAAAGATTTGTCTGGATTACGTACTATTCAAGTATAAAGACTCAAAAAATCATAATTTATTGAATTTGCATTAGGTTGCAAAAATATTTTTTACATTAGTTGGAGTCTAAATTAACCGAAATAAAATAAAATCTCAGTGCGGAGTTTTCACTGCGTGTTTTATTTTTCCTTATCTCATCATAAAAAAATGAGGGCGCCAATCGAGTCAACATACCACAAATAAGCGGTAAATTTTGATAAGAAGCGATCGATAGGATTGGAAATTGACCAATTACCATCTAACTTTATAAGAAGTTTGTTTCTTACTGGTGCATAAAATAAATATGAATTTATGCCTGAAAACACTAACTTAGTCTTTTTTGATTTCATATAAATTTATTTTAGAAATTGTGAATGAATTTTATTTACTTACCAAATTAATGTAAATAGATAAACTTTTTGAACACATTTTATTAATTAAACTGTGATTTAAATCCTTAATAAAATTGTGCGGCACACTTTTTATACGCGAATTATCGGCCGAATGTGAAGATGATACATTCGCGTGAATAGAAGGGCGTGCGGTCGACGCACTGCCCGCGCAGACAACAAGTGGTGTTCATTATAACGGGAGTTACGCCGGGAGTCCTCAGAGCGGGCACAGGCGCCTACTTTACCTTCCACAGCGGTGAAGCTCTCTCCATGGAAATTTGAAATTAGCGCCATCTATTTAATACAACATGATTCATGTTGCCGATTCATCTTTTGCCGGTTTTACAACTTACAACAACAGTTTATGACAGATCGTCTTGTGATACGGAACAACACTATTCTGAAACATGGCCGCATGGCTCGGTGACAGCGGCCGCTTCGATATCTCAACACAAAACACTTTTAAACCCTTTACAATAGGGCATTATTCAAACAATAGTAACACAGATTTAAAGTATCTTGATTTGGATAGCAAGTTTGACGATTTTCAAGTGCGTAATTACGATGAAAAAGCTCCTGAAAGCAGCGTGACGTCGGAAAGCAAAATAATTCCCAAGGACAAAAATAAAGAAAATCTTATTGGATTTTCTCCGTGAGTAATGCTTTGTGCTTTAGTTTATTTTCTATTGTGCTCAAATAATGATAACCAATATTGCGTATTTCGCCGCTTTTTGTTTCTCATTCAAAGTGATCCAATCAGCTGTTTGTCAATAGTGTTCTATCTCTTTCGCACTTACGGGGTTGTATATAAGTGGTCTTTTAGCCGATGTATCGTTTTTGGGCATTCTATTTTGGTACATTACCATCACGATGTGATGCGAATATCCTAATTTTGTGTTCTCCTATGAATACACTATTGAAAGGCGAGTAAGAGGTATGTTAATTAGAATCAGTTTAACTTTTTAAACCTGTCATGGAGTAATTTGATCATAGGAACTTCGTAATTTGATCTAGAACCACTTCAGTAACCTGTGTTGTTCCAGGACTATTTTTATTCAGTGCCATTTCCTTTCTCTGAAGAATATTTTCTGGACAAAACCTGGGGTCTTAACTCCTCATTGTTGTTGACTTATTATTTATCTTTGTTATTGCCATTTTTGTGCCAATTAGCTACTTTAATAGAATTACCATGTCCTTATCTAAATAGAGACATTTGATACCTTCCATAGACAAGCATGAAACTGACAAGTTTTTCTTTTTCAGTCATGATGACACAGTATCGGATATGCAAAACTCGGACATCACATCTAACATGGATAAGGGCAAGAGGAAACAAGAAGACAGCACTGCGAGGTACAAATGTGAATATGAGGGTTGTGAACGCACATACAGCACTGTTGGAAACCTGCGCACACACATGAAAACACACAAGGGTGAGATCATTGTAACACAAATGTAGAATACACTCATCACCATCAGCCCGTTTTCTTCCACATCTGGACATAGGCTTCTCCTAATGTAAGCTGCTGAGTTCTGTCCTAAGCTTTCCTCATCCAGTATCTGTTTGGCAGGTTGCCACTCTAATATGACGCTTTTTACATTACCCTCTAAACAAAGCATTTTGCTTTTACCACAAAAATACAGCTTTTTGACTTTTTTAAAGATAAATTATAGCATAAATAAAGGCTTTTCTAAACTTAACAAACAAATCAATCACTGAACATAAGCTTCCCATTTATACTACCACTAAACACCCAACCCCTTATTAATAAAACGAGAAGTAAAGTTACACCAAGGTTAATCCTTAAAAATGTATGGTTAGTCCGAAGATTATCCTAGTTTTACCTTTAGTCCACGTTTTTTAATAAGGTCAATGATAAACAATAAAATATGGTGACAACTGCTTTCTATGAGAGAATAGTGGATCTAAGTTCTGTGAATTGAGTGATTTTAAAGTTAAACTTTTACTGTGGTACCACAAAAACTTTTAAACATCTGTTGAAACTTGTCTGAAAAAATGTTGGACGTTGAAATAAGGTTTGTTTTGCAATCACACTTTTTTTTAGACTAGTGTTCAACAGATGTTAGAAAAGCATGATTGAATTAATCAAATGGCTTTAAATCTATGCTAAAGGTGAGATCTTCAACTTTACTATTCTATGATACTCTCCTAAACACACTATTTGTTCATATCCTTCCTGATCACAAGGGTGCCAAAAAAGGCCTCTTCTGTATATTTTGGCAATGAAGTAGATAATAGATGCTTTTTTAGATCACAAGCTGGCCAGTATTTTTGCCACACCATGGCAGAAACAAAAACTACTGATACTAGTTATTATGACTATTAAAGTAAGTTACACATTATTCATTTACATTTTATGTGTAACTCATTTACAATGTTGCATACATTTATATGCAAATCTTTATGTAAAGTTGGACTTGTGAGAAAAGCACACTTGCCTTGCAAGCTTTATTAATAGTCTTAACTCTAACTGTATTTAAGTGTATCAAATTAGACTTGCATTGAACGTTTAGATCTGGCAATAGGGTAGTTTCCAGGGTCAAAATAATTACATTCTATTTAGACGCATTTTAGATTATAAAAAAATATTGGACACGTATTTTTTCTTTTTTCGATTAAACAAAAAAGAACAAAGATAATAGCCTATTTAAGTTACCTGTGACGTCACTCTGCGCGAAAAATGCCACGCATCGTGACGTCACACGTAACTTTAATAGGCTATATCTTTGTCATTTTTGGTCTAGTTTACAAATAAAAAAATACGTGTCCCTTATTTTTGAATAATCTAAAAGACGGACTAATCACATTTTTTTAGGCAACTAGCCTATTATGAACCAAAACCATTTTCCTTTGGAAAAATCATAAAATGCATCCCACTCTAAATGGAGTGAAATCTACTGTCAGAATTTTACTCACCATGTTTATTTAGTTGCCTTTTATGTTCCAGGAGTCACCTTTATAGATGACTCTGTGACCCTGGCAGATGAACTTAGACCATGCCATTGAATTTTGGTCAATCTCACTTTTTGGTTGTATTTAAAATGTTGTGTTGGTGTAGGTAATTCTCACACTAAAGTATTTATTAGTATTAAAATTAATTCTTTTTTGGCAGCTTTGTTAAATGCAGCTTCTGCAACTGAATACAAAGTTTTATTATCCTTAGTCACTCACATGGAATTCACATAACATTATGTTTTATAGTTTTCTTAAGAAACCACATCTTTAAACATTCACTAAGTATGCTTTAAATTATTATCTTTAAAAATAAACAAAGTTTTCAGTTTGGTTGATTTTTCCGTCAAAGACATCTATCTAGTTTAGCAAAATTCAAATTCAATTTTTTTATGAAGTAAAGATGCCAGCAGATCTAATTTAAAATAAACCTTCTAATTTTGTAATAGAGTTGAAAATAGATTAGGATTTTTTTGCATAATTATTGTGGATAAGTAGGTAGGTTGATGTGCTGTCTGGTACATCATCCATCCATCCAGTTATGTCATGATAATTTCCCACATTAATATCTCCAAAGTTTGGACAAATGCTCTGCAGTGGGATTGTCCCAAAAAATGGTATCATGCTTTAAATGAGATTACAAATATGTGTAATATTTTGAATTGATGCAGCTAAAGAACAATAATTTATTGCATAATGTTTCTGAATTATTGAACTACTAAAAATATCTTCAAAAATGCTTAGTAATTCATTAATCTTGTAAAAAAAAATCAGAATAAACCAGTTATTTTATTTGATAAAATATTATCAAAATTCCAGTTTTTACTGGCTTTAGGTGAACATTATCAGTGGTTATTGATCACAAAAATGGCAACAACTAGTAAAAACTGGAAAAAATTACCTTGGGAGGAAAAGTTTATCATAACAAAGACTTAGTAAGTATTTGCCTTATCATTTCATATCACCCTTAAATATCAACCATTTTCTCAGTAACAAAATTATTATTGAAGTCTTTTATGATGAGTTTCAGTTCTGCATTGAAAAAACCTTCCACCAAGTATCTTATTGCTCACAAACTATGATACCTACTTAATTTGTCCTACAAACCCAGACCTTTGCTTCTATGGTCAGCTGTTAGGTACTTCATAGTGTCAGTTGGTACGCGGGAATAGTCCGGTATATAAAAGTAAACCGGTAAACCATGGAATACAAAAGAGCAATTCAAGAAAACACGGTTAATTTTAGTCAGAATTGGAGGAGGGCGGGCTCGTGGTTAAATAAACACAGCTGCACAGGCATCTGGGTTAAGCCGCGCTTGCCGAGGTTGGTCTGTGTATGGGTGACCATCTGTCATAGCGAGTTTCCTCCGTGCCTCGGAAAGCACGTAAAGCCGTTGGTCCCAGCTGTCATTTGTAGATCTTTGACAGTCGTTACTGTTAGTCAGAAGCTCATAAGTCTGACAACCAGTCTTACCATGGGGTGGAGGTCCGATCTATATATGCAGTCGCTCCATGTCAAATACTGATTCAGCTGAATCTGGTTACACTGGAAGCCGACTCCAATATTATTGGGAAAAGGCTAGGCAGATGATGAGTAGAGGAGGGCGGGAGAACTCTTTTTTTTTCAAAAACTTCATAATATGGACATAATATTTAACAACCCATCTTCCGCTATTCGTATGAACTATTCACTACTGTCAGTCATCTTACATACTGCGCAAAATATGATGTAGGTTCATTGACCTTGGACATATATGGAGAGCTTTTTTTAGTTTGTTTTTGTGTGAATTAATGTGATCAGGCAGTTATTTTCCTAGCAAAAAATCGAATGAAAAGGATGTGTTTTTGTGACAATATTGAATACTACCTCTTCGTAGTGTGACTCGTATCTGTTTTTTTAACCATTAAAGAGAACTCCTTAATTACTTGATTTACTTCGATCAATAATTGCTCTTGAGTTAGGAACTCTTAGTGATTTTAACGATATTTTTATTGGCGGGATTTTTCATTATACATACATAAGTAGGTACATTTGTGTAAAAAACAAAGTTTGTAGAGGCAAACACAAATAATATAATGTGATCTTGAAGCTAGCCAAACCTCTTAGTAGTGGAACCAACGGCATTATGCTTCTCTTGTTCTACAAAACGAGCTGATCTTCCTCCGATTTTAAGCTTTCTTGTTCTCAAAAAAGCCTAAGATCGTAAAATCAGCCTCTGCATTCGTCTTGCGAAAGACATTTCCATTTCAAGCTTACAGCTTTAGGTTGTGATGGTTGATAGGACCTGTCTGTCACAGCTCCAGGTTTTTGAACGTGATGTGGCAAAATTTGTATTTCCAACTGTGCCCGGTAAATAAAGCCTTTATAGGCGGTACATTTCTAGAGGCCACTAGAACTCTGGGGCCCCAAATATCTCGATGAGTAGCTAGTTAAAGGAAAACCGTGGACCGTGAGTCACAACCTATGAGAAATTCTACTTTCTTACGTTTTAATAATAAACCTGCTTTCGCTAAGTTCGTAATGGTTTATGCGTAACAAAACTGATTTGGCCAAAACTTGTACATAACTCATTTTCTGCAGTAGGTTAATATCAGTCACCCACGCTCTTTGTTACACTTTCCAACTGTGTTGTGTGTTCTCGTTTGTTCTATACATTATTTTAGACACGCACTCTTTTTTTAACCACAAATAATTTTATTTGGAAATAGAAATATTATTTTCAGTGTCATAAATAGCCTTTTATGCCCCGTTTGTGCGCCCTCGTCAGGCCGATTGTGGTTCTGGTCTGGCCGACTGGCCATTTCTTTTTCAAGGCCTGCGCCCTATGTGCGTGGGCGCCCGTTGGCACACCCTTGTTGACTGCACTCTGCACTGTTTCTTTTTACTACACCGATCAATTCCCTAAGTGCGATTTTATTTATGTAAATATATAAAACACATCATTATACAGGAAATAACATACGCACAGATAATGAGCACAGAGGTACCTATACTGCTTATTACATTAAGAAATCGGTTCCAGCAGACCAACGATAAGCGTTCGCTTCTTACTTCCAGCCCACCTCTACGAGGTCTGCCGCGATGCCTTCTGGCTGTTGGTCAAAAGGTCACTTCACTAAAATTTGCCTGGAACAGCCACATCTTCCGCAGGCCCAATGGGTTGTGTTCCAAAATAACCAATTTGTGGAACCCTGACACAGGACATTGGATATTAATTTACTGAAATTGTTTAGCGGTTGTACGATATCTTTTATTCGCCTGAATATGTCATTATTTTACAGATATCAAACGTATATTATTGCAGTTTCGTTATCGACGTTACCTTTGTAAACCACATCAAACATGGTAACTCAATACTAGGAAGAGGTTTTACATTGAAACTCAATCCTTATAGAAAGGCGTCAATTTACACTTTCTTCGCTGACGTTATTCTGCCATGTATTGCGTTATAAAACAAGTAATATTATATTACGTCGATGTCTCTTTGAACTTTACTTATCTATTAACAGATACTGAGTTCACCTACTCACTAAAATTTCAATTAAATTCCTATAGTAAACAAAACAATTACAAACATCATACTTACTTGGCGACACTTGAATGGTTCCGATGTCTTGACAAAACCACAATTATTTCTTTTGATACCAATATTCTGCGGTCCGTTGTGTTTTTTTAGACGGCTGCTTGTGATTGCACATCTGAAAGAGTCAGATAGCTAAATTCGTTCGTAAATTGTTTACAGACACATCCCATCGGAGATAGAAACTTAAATATTTTATTAATTTGTACCGTTAGTTGTCACTGTAAACAAGAGCGTAAAATTTTGGTTCTTGCGAACTTGCAACACACGAATGCTACAAGTTTAGCTAGTTTTTTTGCAATATTACTGCTAGCCTGTGTCATCCCACTGCTGGGCAAAGGCCTCTGGTCGTTAGTACTGTTTGTTATTTGTTGTAATATTTGGTTGTTATTTTTCTAGGTGAATACAGGTTCAAATGTCCGATGCAGTCATGTGAGAAAGCATTCCTGACGTCATACAGTCTGAAGATTCACATACGAGCGCACACGAAGGCGAAACCCTTCGCTTGTAACATTTCCGGCTGCAGGAAAGCCTTCAACACACTATACAGGTATGTTATGTTACTATCATACTCTCTATTTGCTGTCCACTGCTGGATGTAAGCCTCTCCCAAAGAAATCTAACCATCCTGGTCTTGGGCAGTACACATCCACTGCCAGCCACCTTCAAATCATCGATCCATACTGTCTCAGGACGTCCCACACTTCGTTTGCCAATACCACTTACTGACTAATAACATAATACTTGCCATGATTTAGGTTGCCAGAATATTACTATGAGCAATCGTATTTCCGAAAACTTAACTGACCCAATCCCAGAGACCGTATTGGAGGAAAGAAGGAGGTTAACTAAACAGACTTACTTTCCTGTCCTACACATAGAAAAGATGTGTAGTCGAAGCGCTTGCTCTGCAGCTCTGAAAATGCTGATGCCATTACTTAATTGTTTATTTAGCCACGGCAGTCGCAAAGATTTCTCGTTCAGTAGCATTTCATCCGGAGTCTGATTTTGGGTCCGTTTGACCACAACGACTTGGAACTTACCTGGCAAAAATAAATCGTATTTTTTCTCTAATAGTAACTATGTAATCAATCGGTATAATCAAACTACTAAAGGACTGCTATAATTAGTAATCAGAGATACCAGATTAGACGCTCAAATCGCTCTGACGTGATTGGAGCTGATAACAGGACTCCAGAAGTTAAGTACTGGTACTACTTCGCCCATAAAGGCTCCTACACAAGATGCCGGCGGTATTTTATTTTTTTGATAGCGGCTGGCATGCCCCACAAATCCCAGGCGTTAATTGAACAAAGTGATGACACTGGGGACAGCATACCCACGCACCAAAGAACATAATTATTATCCCATATCTCCAGAAATAGTAGTAGTCTTGTTTTAATTTATTTGTATTATTTTTAAGACCAACCATAATATTATTAATTCATACCAGGATTAATAAATGTGTAAATTATCGATCAGTAATAAATGGTCTTGTAAAATGTGGATATACAAAAATATACTAAGTATTAGGGTTTTTTTTTCAAATGTATCCGGATTGGGACTGACCATTGAATGGCCATTGATCAGTTCAGCTAAATATTACCATCCTCTCCCTGCCCTTATCCCATTTTACTTGGGGTAGAATTCAGCTTCTCTTCAGCTAAATATTACCACTTGCGATTCGACCTCTTCTTCCGGAGCGCAAACTGCTTTCAGCTTTTTAATTTGCCGCCCGGTTATTTTGACTAGTGTGTGACGTCTTCTAAAGATCTCTTGACATCACACTCATCTGTTCTGCCGCTAAATTTTCGTGGAATGCACTAGATCATTAAGGGACATTGTTTGCGGCCTTAGTAGTAATTTCCGTATGTAAAGGCTTCTTTAAACAGGTGGAATCGCAGAATACAAAAATACTTTCAAAATAAACTAGCAAAACACGTGGTTTTTATTTTTGTTTGCGAATCCACTTAGCAGCGTGGCTGTGATGTCATCTGTATTGGCTTCAAACACACATCAATCGCTTTTGTGGCCATGACTAGACATAAAATATAATAATGCTTGTAGTTAGTTATTGTAATTTTCTTCTATTTGGCGGATATGCTAGTTAGCTTCTGTGCGATATTTAACAAACGCAAAATGATAAAAATAGTGTCCCTTCTGGAATCTATCTCAGTCTGACCATAAAGCTCAAAAAGAGGAAGTCTAAAATCCAAAAAGAGTCCCCTAAACCTAGACGCACAAGAATCAGAGAACCTACAAGCCCCATATTTTTTGACTCGCATACCATCGTACAACGCGGTTTGACAATATTTTTATTGTGCATGGCTTTGGAGTGGAGTTCTCTGTCGGAGTCTGTATAAGACAGTATCTTGCTAGATTAGAACCTTGTAGTGTTCAAGTCAAGAGTAAATAGGTTACTTCTAGGCAAGCTTCCTTCACCGTAGACCACAGCTTCGCTCACCGTCAGGCGAGATCGTCCGGTGAAGAAAAACGGAATGTCTAGATTTATTTTTCTGAAATAACCCTTTAAATCTGAGCGTAGGGTCTATTCAAAATCTCACTACTTTTGGCTTTTGGGTCATGAACGATTAGTCTATAGTTTTTTCCGACTGAAAACTAAACCAACTTATGACTTTCAAATCTAAAGGACAATCGGCAAAAATGTATGGAAGCTGGTCTAGAACTCAATAACAACCATATGTATGTCATTAGATAGCTCTTTAAATGTACAACAATAATTATTATGACGGGTCATTTCAAATCTCTGTGAGAAAAAAGTTATGGTGATGTATCGCAAACAATATTGGTATCTGGAAAATGGTGTTGTTTAGTAATAAAAACAAATGAATTAAGTAATAATATAAGTATAATATTATGTCGTTTATTCCATTTCATTATCAGCAGGTCTAAGGGTCCAAGTTACCGGGGGTTAGAGCTCCAGAGACAGGAACCTTCTCACGATGAGATTGGAGAAGAGGAGTTTTAGTCTGAGATTACAGTTCACACTAAAGTGGTCTAAATAATATTATGCAGTCTAGATGTGAACAAGGCTAGATAGCCTTACGACATTTTAGCGAGAGTATTGTGCCAGTGTGCTCCTGAACTGTATTCTGTAGACACGTTTGTTCCGCCTCTTAAAAGAATGGTGCCAAAATCCGATCCAGTGTCTAAAAGTGGCGATCCTACAGACCTACTCATTACCATCCAATCGCCATTACCTTCTGTATAACGTCATGGAAAGGGTAGTGAACAAAATATAAGTTGTTGACTTTAATTTGAAGACTGATCTTCTCAGTGACCGTCAATATTGCTTTTGCTGGAGACGGTTCACTGGCAATCTTCTTGTGTGTGCTACCCACTACTGTTTAGAAAGACAGTAGAACACTTAGCGGTATCGCTTGACGTCCCGAAGGTTTTTGACAGAGTCTAGCACACTGGTCCACTCAACAAGCACCAGACACCGCTAGTGCGTGATCGATCAGAATAGTTGTTGATGGCTGCTTCTCTGAGCTTATGGCAACAGATCCTGTTCTCTCTATTTTTCTGCTGCACTTTAATGACTTTCTTCAGCCGAGTATTAAAGCTACGCAGATGAAAACACTGTTTCAGAGAGATAGTTGTACAGCACAAAAAGCAGCAAAAATGAAGTTCGTTCCCTGAGACGCCATCCAGGTAGAGTTGACAGGTTTAACCTTAAGCCTTGTCTCTCAGTGGTTTGATGACATTATTATCTCCTTTTTCATTCTTTTTTTCCCGTAAGGAACCGATCTACTCTTTGGCATGAAGTTGAAATCGAATCTTAACTTAGGCGCGACCATAGAGCATAAAGCCAAAATAGTTGACAAAGTGGGCATCCTAAATTGAGTGAAAGCTTTCACCTTTGAGATGACTCAGTTGTTTATCAACTGGCCCAGCTTGACTCAGTGGAACGCAGATCCAAGAGCCTTATTGGCATCGTAAAACTGGTGGATGGCCAAGCTTCAAACCTTCAATCATCGATTGCCTACTTGTCGGTCTTCTATAGACTGTACTTCGAAGAGTGTCTGCATGATCTCTACGACATTAGACCACCAGCTCCTTCTACTATCAGAATTCTGGACTAACTGCTTTTTATATTAATATATAAATAATATATATTTTTATATCCATTACCATAAATGTACTTAGTTGCCATTCCACCAATTCGCACATTAACTGCTCCCAAGGATTCTACATAATATGCACAGCAAAAGTGGAACTCGCTACCTGCTTCGCGTTATACAAAAAAACCAAATAGGTACCCACTGGTTGGAACGGAAAAAACTGTTTTTGAATTTCTTCCTGTATCGTGGTTGCGTTTACAAACAAAGAATCACACATTCAGAAACACTCAGACCCGGAACAACTACTTGCAGATTATACAAATATTTGTTCGGTGCGGGGATCGAACCCGCGACACGCTGCGCAGCAGTCGATCGCTCAGCCACTGTGCTAACCGTGTCGTCAAACTAATCGGCTACTAGACTCGTGCTGACCAAAAAAATATCCTTTTTCTTCGATTGCCCTTTGCGTTACAGGGCCGCGGTATAAAGTGTAGACAGTCCAAATAATTATAACGTTTGTCTCGCTTTAGTAGCGAGTTGAAGCGAAACAACTAAGCGGACAAACCTTTTAAACTCCCAAGACATTGGTTTCTAGTACTTAATATCAGCCGCATTAAAATGGCTATAACTTTTTTCTCACAGCGATTTGAAATGAACCGCCATAGTAACTATTGTAGTACATGAAAATAGCTTTCCAATGATATATGTAAGATCGTTATTGAGCTGTAGACCATTTTGCCGATGATCCTTTATCTATTTTAGGTGACTTCGTCTTCCGCGTTGTGATAAGAGTCTAATACAAAAAGATTATTTTTATTTCATTTCAAACATGACAGATAGTTGAATGGAAATAACGGGTAGATATGAAACATGATTTGGGCGTGTCCAGCTCAGACGTACGTAGACTAAATGTAACGCTTTGATAAAAAATCTAGGTACATAATTTTTTGACTAGAGGTTTTTTACTGAGACTGAGAGGTCAAGCTTGAATAAGTGCTTTTTATGATGGCGTTCACAAATACTTAGAAACATTTCTTCCACATTGTTATGAAAATACTGGCTGCTAAAATATCCTGGGGGGTAGTACAACGTCTTAAAACCAGGGTTGTTCCGGCGAATGAAAGTGACAGCTATTCAAATCATCTAGCGCCATTTCGTTCACTCAGGGCAATACTAGTAATTCTTCTATCTTACTGCCGATTGCCCAAATTTCTACTTTGATGAGTCGGCGTAAAACATTTTCTTCCGTCATCCATTTACTCCATTTTGTGTACAAATAAATAAAAGAAGAAACTGACCGACTGAACGATCGATCTTGCAAAAATGTTCCTCTGTGCACTAAGAACGGATAATAGGGGATCAAAAAATGATTTTCTTTAAAGGTGTTCCTAGATTCTTGTAGATCCCAACCCCAAAGAGGTAATTTAAAATTGTAGAACAAATAAAAAACCCTAGCAGGCGAAATTGCGGACGCATACGGCACACATCACTACTATGCCGGAGTATTGAGACGCACTCGTAGAGAAAAAAATATTAGGAAATGCTTCTATCTTTCTAAATTCCACCAGTTGTCTAATTTATCACTTCTTTTGTCATTTCGAAAGCACTTTATCCTCTGGCACAAAAAATAAGTCAGTCGTAGAAGCTTGCGCAATAGCAAGTGGGTGTCGTGCATTGAAAACAGAACTCGACAATATTGTATTCACTTTCTGTCTTACCTAGAGGTCTGTCATGAGTTCTCTTGGGAGTTTCACTAAGGATATCCGCACCAAAAGAATAACAAATGAGGGAATCATATATTCATATCATGCTTAATGGCAGCACGATGCGTGAAATCAAATCGGAATGTTTACAACGAAATGGAATCGAACATAACAACAAGTCGATCAGTTTTTTTGACTTGTGTAATCATAAATAATAAAATTTTCAAACAGAACCAGTGAGTCAGAAAGTGGACGTAATTTATGACTTTGGACTTTTGCCAATTGATTCAACAAAATAGCAACAACGGTTCTCATGTGTTGTGTTAATAAAGATGTGTTTATGCATTAAAATGTAATTCATGAAAGCCGAACGAGGAAGCTTTTGGTAGAACTTCGTCGTAACATCATCATCAGTCTATTATGTTCCCATTGCTGTGACACAGGTCTCATCTCTCTGTGAGAGAGTGTGCCATAATCCACCACCCAGGCCCAGTGTGGGTGCGTCATTACACTGTCTTGCAGAACATAGCCATGTTAAGCTAACTATACATCCTAATCACAAAACCTATGAATGAATAATTAGTAGCCAAAGAACAGCTAACTGTAGCTTAAGAGTTTTTTTTTTTTAATTTATCGATATGGTCGCGTTTGACCACTATCTTGCCTGCTGGTAAGCAATGATGTGGTTGACGGTGAAGCACGCTTGAGAACCTAGATTGCACCTATTCACTCTTGACTCAAAGAATTCAACATTGTACCTATCAGGAAACGGCATAATTCCACTCCTTAGCTGAGTTGGTTAGAAGTTCGCTGATTAGGTCTGACGAGGTTCCCAAGAAGTGTTAATCGCTCTTGTTTCTACTTATTTGAGTACCATTTATTTAGGAGGTATAAGACACGTACTATTTACGCGCTTGCCGAGGTTGGTCTGTGGATGGGTGACCATCTGTCATAGCGAGTTTCCTCCGTGCCTCGGAAAGCACGTAAAGCCGTTGGTCCCGGCTGTCATTTGTAGATCTTTGACAGTCGTTACTGTTAGCCAGAAGCTCAAAATCTGACAACAAGTCTTACCATGGAGTATCGTATTACCCAGTTACTGGGTTGTGGAGGTTCATAAAATACTGATATTCAGCTGCATCTGGTTCGACTGGAAGCCGACCTCAATATAGTTGGGAAAAGGCAGGCAGATGATGATGAAACTTAAATAAAATACGAATTCTAATATATTTGCACAAAAATAATAACGGCTACTAGTTTGAAATTAATTTATCATCCTTATTTGCGATAAACCTGTTGAGTTTGGAGACTTTACTCCTATGCCAAGCAGGATTGCTTTACTGTAATCGTAACTTAACTATATTTAGATATGAAGTAATCATACAAAAATAAAAGATACCCAGTCATGCAAACAAACAATCAAGAATTGTTTGTCACATGGTTAGGCTGATTGGTTGACCATAATAAGAAGAATCCACTATCACACAACGCCATCTAGTCCCAAGCTAAGCAGAGCTTGTGTTATGGGTACTAGACAACTGATAATCATACTTATGTATTTCTAAATACATACATATATAGATAAATCAGATCTAGGCCTTCTTTCCTTTTTTTTACCATAAACAAGACATCAAAATAATTTTAAATGCTAGTAAAACCACTACACACATACCATACATGTCATTCCTGAAGTGTCATATGGCTCTGAAACGTGGTCTTTGATTGCTGGCCTTTTAGAGAGACTTAGGGCTATATTTCACCAGGACACCATGGTGGCGCGACCAGCGTGGCGGCGCAGCCAGTAACATTCTGTGCACGCGTCCGAGTTGGTCGCGCCGCCAAATTGGTTGCGCAACCAAACGGACACCAAGTGAGTAACTCTCTATAGAGTTGTATACATTTTGTTGGTAGCGGCGACTGGTTGCGCCGCCATGGTGTCCCGGTGAAATATAGCCCTTAGAGTCACTCAACGAGCAATGGAGAGCTATACTTGGAGTTTCTTTGCGGGATGAAATCCTGAACATGGATATTCGGCGAAGAAGAGTCACCGACAATTTGCAAGTTGTAGTGGCAATGGGCAGGCCACATCGTTCGTAGAACTGTCAACCGATGGGGAAGAAAAGTTTTTGAGAGGCGATCACGGATTGGAAGACGCAGTGTAGGTAGGCCTCCCACTAGGTGGACCGACGACATCGTGAGTGTCGCGGGCAACTGATGGATGCAAGTGGCGGATTGTCGTTCGGCGTCGCGGTCTAAGGGGGCGGCCTATGTTCAACAGTGGACGTCTTCCGGCTGATGATGAAAACAAAACTCAAGTGTTTAACCTTTCAATCCTGAGTTTGTACTTTCCTATTTCATGACTGTGCAACCAGCAGGACTGATAAGTGATATGATAATAAAATCACCGTAGGTAAGATGACAAACAGAGATAAAAATCTTACATCATAATAAAATATGGCCATAATATAATCTTCTTCTGATAATAAAACCACACACCTTATTGGGAATTACTCAGCAAAAAAACTGCGCCGTATTTGTAGGTTCAACTCAACTGAATTCAATAATTAGACCTCATTTTACTTAGTGTCGAGGTTGCCTACGCTCGAGGGCAATTTTTAGAACAATTAAGTATATTATTAGAACCGCCACTGATATATTTTGTCACGCCGGAGTCTTGATCACGAAATAGTAAATTCACACAATGACCATGCATATATTATTATGTACAATATTTTATTCTAGGTAAACCTACACGCAAACCGCAAATTACACAATTAGTTTAAATATCTAAGCTTAGGTACTCTTTTTCATAATTTGTAGAGATCTGGATAATAGGGAAAAAAAACCATAAAGAGAAAAATAACCATCAACATGGAGGTTGATACACCACAACATGGAGGTTGATACACCAATAGTATAGCCGGGCATATCTCACGTTTTGGTATTTGTGGTCAATGTTCATAGATCTTGGTGCTGACCACTTCACTTTCAAGTGGACCGCTTGTTTGTTGGTTTGGTCGCAAAAAAAGTACTAAGAGCCGTAGTATTGCACGCATCTCCTATGTTTTGTACACATCACTAAACGCGGTCGTCGCCTTAACCTTGAGGCCGCGAATCTTAGATGTACACATTATTGGTTGTTTACATAATATCCATATTTTTTACTAAGATTAGATAACAAACCTTACTCAATTTTATTACGACGTATATTGAAGATACTTAGGTGGGTTTGGCTGCTCATTCAAAGTGCTTATAAATGCCTTTTGATGTGTTTATCTATCTTCCCCTTTAAATTTTGGCGCCTGAACCCCCGTTTCGCACCCTATCCCACCCGCCTGTGCTGTTTCTTTTTCCAATTGCTAGACAAAACTTGTAATAGTTCGGCTAATTTGCATGATATAAATATAGTCTATATAGTACCAGTTCAGACACGGCGGGAACCTGTCTGAACGATTACTTAATAACTCATACAAATAAGACTCACGCGATTTCCATGCGATTCTGAAATCGCGCGGTTCCCGCCGTGTCTGAACTAGGTCTTAAAGCTTATACCACTCAAGACGAATGATAGCTTCCTACCATAAAAAAAAGGACTTAGATTGTTAGTTCTCTATGAAAACTGCTACTAACTATTGAGAAAGATTGGTTTAGGCCATTTTGATTATAGGATTAGTCACTTAGACTCTTTGTCACCGAGCTTTATGGAGCCGGATACCCCCTGATTCTTATAATATACAGCCAAAAAGAACTCTGTGCTGTGTGGCTATGTTTTGAGCTAACAAAAAATAAAGTGCTAGATAGCGACACAAAGGAGAAGACATCATTGCTATGATTTTTGGTCATCCTTTGAGTATTTTTGCTATACCAAACTGTGGAACTAATAATCATGATTGACTCTTCAATCTCCAGGTTAAGGGCACATCAGCGGCTGCACAGCGGCGACACATTCAACTGCAACGCGGACGGATGCACGAAGTTCTTCACGACACTTAGCGATCTAAAGAAACATATACGAACACATACACAGGAAAGGCCATACAAGTAAGTAGAAAAACTATACGATTTCTGTGTTATGGAGGAAAAGGACCATTAATAATGTCACTAATAGCACGTTCACGACTTAGGCGACGGGTGGCGCAATGAGATAAATTACTTGGAAGTAAGCGAATTCGCCATTGACGGTGACTTGTGGCGTCTTTCAAAGATTTCTCTACATTGGATCTTGCCACTCGCCGTCTCGCTAAGTCACTGCTCACACATAAACTGTCATGTTATAAACGGGAAGAATCGTCGTATTTAGCGTACAGTTTAAGGCTAATAACAAAGGCTTTCTTGTAAAATCTTTTAATGGGTTAGGGCTCCGTAGGTACCCTAAAAGAAAAAAAATCTAAACCCGTATAGGATTACTAGGTGTAGGTGTGTCGTTGTCCGCCTGACTCCATACTGCATACTAAGAATTTCTCCTATATCGTGGGTGAGTTCAGTAATTTAAATTCAACACATACAGACCAACACAACCAGACCCGGAATAACTACTCGTATAGGTCAGATAAATATTTGTTCCGTGGGGGAATCTACCCGAACATAGTGTAGCACTCCGCCAACCGTGCCGTCAAAGGCGTACAGTTTTACATGTTTGCAGCATAGTCAGCATGAAATGATTCTTCTGCTTTTGGGCCGTATTCCGTCCCCCTAATCAGTATGGCTTGGTAGAGATGAAATTATTTACACGACAATGTATTTGGAACGAAGTTCCTTATCGCGCGTTGTGAAAGGGGACTAGACGGAAAAAATTCTTACGAAAAGTTTGCACGACACTTTTTTGCCTCGCCCCGCACCTTGCGCCTGCACCCCGCGCCCCGTACCCCTCACCCAACCCCCGTTCCTCGTGACTCTTGTCGTATTGCGGCGTGCACAAGTTTCTCTGTCTCTCTCTCTCTAATAGAAAGCAAGCCAGATATTTTCGTTTCGTCTTTCTATTTCGCATTGAACAGTGTGGTATTGCGACGATTATATTTGTTAACTTCGTTCCATCCGGGTGTCCCTTGACACCTCTCAAGTTTTTTTTTTGTCTGGATCACAATGGGTTACCACTGCTCGGCCTTGAGAAATTCATGAGATTTCTTACAAAACTTCGAATTATCTTTTCTAGTCTAGATTCCACTCACCAAAATCACATTGCGTTGGTTTTATTTCTTAATTAATGTTGCAGATAACTCTAAAAGTCGTCACAGTTAGATTCGGTTTATGCATCAGGATTAATGTCACGGATGTTTAATTGCAGTGTGACTAGACGGATGATTCACATCTAGTAAAACTAGAATGATATCTTTGATGTAGGAACTCGTTGCATGTTAAGTAGAGTGCATTGACAGCTAAGATAAATATTATCTTCGGCTTCATTAAAAGACGTGTCGTTAATTGGGAAGTTCTGCCAGATTAATATGGTAATACAAGCTTGGAGATAAACCAAACTTGTAACTGTTGCAAGATGTCCAGATATCCAACACGCACTGTGGAGTAGAAAAAAAGTGGATCGAGAACTTAACCGGATGGATTATTTTGTGGATACTAGCCAAGGTCATACCAGACAATGATTTTGTCAACGATAGTGTAAGCTAACCTAGCTGCTTTCTGTCAAAGGCATCCCCCATGGAAATCCACGCCGAACGACTATTTTCCTCTTGCATCCATCATCGGTATGTCGTCGGTCCATCTAGTGGGAAGCCTGCCTACGCTGAGTCTTCCGGTCCGTGGTCGCCACTCGAGAACTTTTCGTCCCTATGAGCAATGTGGCCTGCCCATTGCAATTTCAACTTGTAAATAAGTGCTATATCGGTCGGTGACTTGTTCTTCGCCTAAAAAGCTTTTTTTTCGGATTTTATCCCGCGAGGAAACTCCAAGCACAGCTCTTTCCATTGCTTGTTGAGTGACTTAATCTCTCTAAAAGGCCAGCAGTCGAAAGACCACAGGGTCTTTGACTGCTGGCATTTTAGAACTCAGAGAACTCAGAACCATTATAAGTATATCATCACGATATCTCCCCTTAATAAAACCTTATTTTGGAAAGACGTGTTACAAAAATACGCACTGTAATTAGGAAACTGGATGTAGATACACCTCAAATAAGAGCTTTGTAATACTAAATTCGTTTGCTTCTATTACTTCTTTGACAGATGGGAGACGTTAACTAGCTAACGCCTTGATCTGTCTTACTCGCACATTACATGTTGCCTTTCCAAGCTGTCAATATCTTTAAACCACTGTACTTAGTATATCATTACACTGAGACAAGACATCTGTCTGCTATCTGTTTGTATGTCTCTTTGATCATCAGTCAACGTTCCCTACTCGACCATTGTCGCCTCATAATTTTAGAAATGACTGACAAGACAAATGGGTAATGTAGTAGGTTTCGAGTTTCTTTAGCCGGTCTACTGCCAATCGGCTCTGTGGAAGTGTATCCTGGCAAGAATCCAGTTTATACGTATAAGTTTAGTAAACATGTGTTTGCTAAGATGTTATCGTTCGTTGTAGCACTGATAAATAGGTCATTATTATCCGTAGGAGTCGGTCTGGTGTACTGGCAGACTTGGGTATGTTGCGTCAATGAAACATCAGCTTCACGCTGTGGATGATGCCTCCCTTTAAAGTACTGAAACACTGTACCTCCCTATTATTACTACGTCGTTCCACCAATAGTGCTTGTTCCTCATCATTCCCTGCGGGTTCGCCAAGATTTTTTTACAGCCAATATCCAAACCGATTCAGGTCAAATGATGAATGTTGGTCGTTTTGTGAAATATACGTCCGGTAGCATAATAATATAAGAAACATCGACTTACTGTCTGATTTTCAGCTCAGGGTTACAGGAAACTGTCAAATGCAGTAATGTGACATAAAAACCCAAAAATAATTTATAATTCGCTTATTTTCCGTTGGCAAATAATTTATAATTCGCTGTTTCCGGTTTTATTTCTGACACAAATATTTCGTTGATTGTGTCTAAAGCATTCTCCACCTACCTATACGTAGTTCCCGTATTTTACAGATGTCGAACAGAAGGATGCGGAAAATCGTTCACCGCATCGCATCACCTGAAAGCACACGGGCGCACGCATTCGGGCGCGCGCCCGCATGCGTGTATAGAACCCGGCTGCGGGAGGCTGTTTTCAACGTCGACCAGTCTCAAGGCTCATGCGATGAAGCATCAGGTGAGTTTCATAAGTCATATTAAAAACAAAAGACGGTGGCTAGTCGTTCACCGTATCACATAATCCGACCAACGCAGAACCAGGCACAAAAAACATTATTAATTGATTGGACCCGTACTGGCCAGTTTTTGCTTATGGCACTGCGCGTCTCCTCACGTGCGCGCGCTGTCTTCGTATAATTAATGCTGCTCCAACATTTAACCGAAATAAGCTATTCCTCCTCATAATAACGAAAGATCTTAAAAATTATCTTCAAGTATGACAGAAGGTGGACAGATTTTCCCACCGTTATATGACTTTACAGTCATCTACATAAAGTTGAGTACTGTATAAACTACAAGCATTTTCCCTTATCTTGATTTTCCCTATTTTCGTATGCAAAAAAAAATTTGCAAGAAACTTTTTGGCGTGTACCTACCCAAACTTACTTATTTTATTTTTTACAAATTGATGTTTTGATTGAATAAAGATAAACATTGTACTATTCAACGTGTAAACAGTATAAAAATTATATTCAAACAAAGAAAACAAAATTTCAAGCAAGTGCCCCAGTTACTCTTTTACTTTTTGAAATAAATTATCTAAATGAAGAACAATGCGTTCACACTGACTGTCACCAAATGCTTATTTGATTTACAATATGCAATATTACAATGTTTTCTCTGGACACAAGAGCATTAGTCTTGTAGACATACATACCCGTTGACTTGGACCACCATTTGTTTAATTTTTTGCATGTTTTGATTCTGTTTCAAAAACAGTGTGACTCACTGCCCAATCCTCACAAATTGATTGAGTCACGTTCAGAAATGCGATTTTGTGGCTAACGTAGGCGGTACCGGATATTTCAGCGACTTTCAATAACTGTTCATTTCTAAATAGTCGAAGACTGGAGAGTTCGTAACGATTTATTTTACCCATAAATCATAATTAATTTCGTGTAAAAATTACTATAAAATTGACCAATTTACCTTCCACAGATCAAAGCAGAGCCGATAGTTAAAGAATTCATTGAACCTATCCAAAAACAAACACAAGCACCTGCGTCCAAAACGGCCGACGACCTCATGAACTGGGACAGTCTCCTCGAATCCTTCGGCAGAATCACCACGGAATCCAACTCGACCGATGGCAGCTTAGAGGACATCACCAAAGTCAACACTGTCGACATAACCGACCTCCTCTTTCCAGGCAATACTCACAACATTAAAAATATCGAAACTGATGACTTAGCTGTAGACTACGACTTGGCCAGCCTCACTCTATCACCATTTGCCGTCGAAAAAATTGAAAAGAAAGACCCCGACTCTTGGGTTGATGTCAACGATCTACAACCAACAGTGCCTCTGGAATCACCGTCGATAGAGATGGGACATCCTAAATTGGAAGTTAGGTCTAAAGCAATGCAGCTAGCTTTAGCAAACGAAATCGAAGACCAGGCGCCGTGGGTAGACGTCAGCGCTCTAGCGGCATCAATATCTGAAACACCAGTTTGCATCGAAGAAAAGACCCCCGAAAGCATTTTCACATTAGCGACTTTCGTACCCACTCATATGCAGAGTTACATAGACCTGAATACAGAACTTGCTCCAACCGCGAATCTTATAACCCACGACTCTTTCGATCTAGATACTCCAAGTGTACTCGACGTCGGCGACAAAGTGTTCAACGATAGTGAAATAGTTTCAAATCTCGAAACAAACAAACTTGATACCGACATCGACCTATTTTTAGGTTCTGATGATGATAGATCTTTGAATACTCCACCTCCATCTAAAGTGCAGCAAAACATCGAAATAAACCCTGCCAACTCGGTGCTCTTCAACACTGACTTAGATTTGGAAGATACATTATTGTTTGATAATGAACCACCCTCTGATATGTATGTGGTGAGAACCGAGAATATATTTGGTAAGATGCCGAAAAGGAATACTCTGGAGCAGTTGGCAGCTGACGCTGGTATTTGTTCGTGTTCAGATTGTAAGTGTGATCCAAGTCTCGGGGAGTGCAGGGATTGTATGGGCACAATAGAACCTGATGATCCACCTAAAAAGCAAGGATGCTGCGAAGATACATGTTCCTGTATCGACTGTAAATGCGACCATGCGGCCATGAAGTGCGCAGTGGGCTGCGGGCAGGCCACAGACACGAACCACAACACATTTTTACATTACCATAGACGACACAACAATTCTAACTTGGAAGATTTAGGTATTTTCACTGTTCACGAATGTGACGAAAATTTACAAACTTCAGCAGTGGTGAAAAGTTTGTCATGTTCTTGTAGCTCCCACGCAGAACCTAGTGGCAAATGCGACACAAATAAAGGTGAAAAGAAATCGTGTTGCAGCGAGAAAAAGTCTGCTTGTGAAGAGAAAGCTTCGTGCTGTAGCACTAATGTGTCGAGTTCTAATGATAAGTCGTGTTGTACCGACAAGAAGCCATCCACTGGCGAAAAGGAACCATGTTGTGGAGGCGATAAATCATGTTGCGTTACAATTTGTTTCAAGAAACTCGACGCGTTCAAACAATTTCTCTCTGATAACGACCTCATCCACGCGTTGAAAACGCATAACTTTAACCTAACATCTAGTTAATAATTGTAGCTTTTACAAAAACATTGCATTTAACTACGTACAAAAGCATTGAGTTTCTTGCATTGACATCCTTACGCTGTTAGTCTGCCCTAAGTGATATTTTGTCCAATATAAGCAATATTTTATGTAAATAACTGTGTTTTGTTGTTTTTACACAAATGTATTTTGCTGTAGTAATTTTATACAAGTATGTTATTGAAGAAAATATAATTATTCATATACAATGAATTTGTGCAATTGTAATGTTTGTCAATTGTTTTTTTTTAAATTATGTATTGTTATATTAATATTAAAGTTTTGATAACTTATATTACTCCAATACAATAATAATTGCTCTCTGTCTGTAAATAATTTTATACACAAAAATTCCACTGAGGAGTCCAAAATGTTTTAGTGGAGGGCTGCTACTGTTACAATGAATATTATTTATTTATAATAATTATGTTATCTAATCACAAACTAAATATTAAATGACAATAATTCTTCAATAAGACAGAGATTGAATTCTAGAGATTAAAAGTGCCATAAAATGAAAAATATAATGATATCAACCAATTGAAATTCATTGATTGATGTGAGAAATGTAAATGTTTGGTGCTATTAATAGTTGTAAGAAATCCAGTGCCTTAAATGTTGTTGTACTTACAATGTGCTTAAACTGTACAAATGTTGAATAATTTTATATGAGATTTTTATTCATTAGTTTATTATAGTTGCGATAATCTTAATGCTGTAAGGTTTCTAGTCCACATAACAAATAAAATGCTTTTTATTAATTTGCTTGTTTTATTGGATTAAAATTGAGATCAATACAATGTGGTTTTCTATCAGGAGTTAGACACTAAAGGGTGGAAGTATAGTAGATATACTGCTACTATAATTATATTTGAATTCTATTGGGTTTTGAATATAAATATTGTAATGAGTGAGTATGCAATATACTTATCAAGTACTAAATGTGAATTTCAGACAGCTAAATAATTATGCATAATGCTTACATTCAATAGAAAATTATACAAATGTTCAATACATTTTAAATTAGAGATTTTGCGACTGTTAAGTCAATACATGATATTTTAATAAATGAGTAGACATTATTAATACTATGAGTATTCTTACATTGATCTTAAAATAAACGCAAAAGGAATGTTTAAAAATAACTTATAAAATTAATAAATGCAAGTATTTCACCACTTCTAAACAATAATCCCAAGTTACATTTCCATTTGTGAAGATATTATGGAAAATACCACAGTAGCAATGACACTAGATCCTTTTATTTCAAGTCGTATTCACAAATGGTGCTTTACTTTAAAAAAAGACAACACTAATTAATAAAAAAGATGCCAGCCAGTATAAAAGATTCCTCGGTCCTCTTTTCCAATTTTTCAAGTTAGCGCCGTTTCTTCTTGTCATGTCTCCTGGCTCGAGACATGGCTGCCCTATGTCCTGGCGAGGACTGCTCAGAGCTGCACTCATCACTGTCTGTGTAAGCCTGGAAGTGGAATAAAAGATTGAGTTAGTAAATTTTTTGTAACATTTTATTTTACAATGGATATTAACGCCTATTATTCATATTTCATTTTGTAATATAAAAATAATATGATTATTGGTATCTTTAAACCTTAACCTCTTATTTTAGTGTTTGAATGTAGAATATACTTTTGGAGCACCTGTTTTGAATATATTATTATACATATTTAAAAGATAATATTTATTTTTATTTGTAGGATGGACAATCTGAATCATTTTTCTTTTCATGTCCAACTGATTAAAACTTCGTTTCCTTGTGATAAATAGGGTTAACATAATATGTATTTGTTTTTAAACCAACTTGATCTTGAAAAGCAATTTAGAAAAAAGTCTATACATGGGTTGGTTCAGTGTACAATCAACAAAGTGGTATCATGACCCATTTTGACAACAAATCGTTTGAATCCATCAAATTGACAAAGATCAAAGTCGTTACCATGGATATGTATGTTTACGCGAATGTGGACCTAATTGTATTTGAATGTCTGTAGGAAAATAACCTTATGGTGGGTCATAATTCCACTGGGTCGATTGTACATTTACAAAATTCTATGCATACCTATTTCCAACTTGCCAGTTCTGAGCCACGTTAATGACTGAGAATCTTATATTATCTAAGTCAAAAAGATGGTGTTGAGGAAACAATGGTTTTTCGGCTCACCTTTTCGTAAGGATGCGGCTCGCTTTGTTCATCAGTCAGAGTAACACAGGCCATGAGGCAGACAAGCTGGAAGGCCGCACCAATATACAAGCCATATCGAATCACTGTACTCATCAAATCTTCAGCGAAAATCTCACTAGGAATCATTTTATATCGATCGATAAACAAGCACAACTGGAATGGATCAAAGTGAATGTAGAGCACGAACTGACTTAATTATCAGTGTACTCCTGCAGCAGAGCTAAGAGACGAAGCATTTGATACTGATAATGGTAATAATAATGCTGCTCAGGTGCTATTTTCACTTTTGCATGGGCCAACGATCCGGGAAGGCACGTAAGATCAAAACAATTATTCCTGGACATTTTGAAATTTTTGCTGTCACTGCTGTCAGTGCTGTCACTAGGCTGTCACAGTTGCACAGATCTAAAAATCAATTATTTTTTTAATATTTCTAGAATGGCTTCGAGGTCTTTGTGTCATAAAAAAATAAATGTTGCCAAGTCCGACTGAGTCTGCGTAGACAGCGCGATTTTGAGGTTGGTTGGTTGTGGTTATCTATCCAATATCTTTAAACGAGCAATTCATGTATATTTATAAATATAATCAGGATCTCGGAAACGGCTCCAAGGATCTTCATGAAAGTTACAGATTAGGGGTTTTTCGGCTCTAGGAATCGATTTATCAATGTCCCAGGTTCGAGAAAAGCTCGGTTCCCAAGATATAGACATTTTAAATTCGCTCGGTCAACCAGATACTGATCATAAAATATCAATACAAAGTATAACAATACAAAGATTATATCTATAAAAGTAATTAGGAAACAAAACATCAAACAAGTGGGTAAATCTTCAATTTTTGAACTTCCGTTGAGGATAATGATGCCCGATACTTTTATTGCTAGTGCAACCATCCATTGACAAAAAACAAAAATACAATTTATTTTAATTACGTTTAACTAAAATGAAATTAAAATAGGCTGCAGTGAGAAACAAATTTGCTTCTCTTTGACTGGAGAGACCTAATAATACAATAATTTTTATTTTTGTTTTTTGTCAATGGATGGTTGCACTAGCAGTAAAAGTATCGGGCGTCATTGTCCTAAACGGAAGTCCAAAAATTGAAGATTGGCCCAAGTGCTTGATTCTTAAGGTGATTGCGTCGATGTAGCCCGCGAAATTCAAATATTTTTACGTTTTTTGCAATTTGCAGGCCAGTGACATGTTGTAACTTTATCAAAATATGAATTGCGGTTTTTTTTTTTTTTTAGCCTGTTCTGTCCCACTCCTGGGCAAAGGCCTCCCTCCACTCCTTCCACTTCTCGCGAGCTCGTGCGTCCTCCTTCCAATTTGGACAGAACCTGTCCAGTTCGTCCCGCCTTGCGAATTGCGGTAATAATAAGTATAATTTTAAATATAAAAATTAGGTATCAAAACATTCGCTCCATCAGCTCTCACATAGAAAAGCTGCATCTAAGTTAGATTTCGGAGATTTTAACACGATGCAGCTTTTCTATTAACTAACTACTACTCTATTTGAGTACAAAGCATGCAGAGTATCTCATTACCGTGAACCCGGAACGTAAAGGGCTATTGAAGGACACCGTGGGATTTAGTCAGCACGAGTCTGACAGTCCCTCCCGCCCTGTCCGGGGTGGTGGGAGGACTCATTTGAAGATTTTACCACGCAAAAAAAAAAGGTTATTTGAGTAAAACCGAAGTCTAAACTAACCTAGCTAAATTTTAATCTTCCACAAAAACAAGAATGATAATTGGATAATTGCGATTGGTCTCAATTGGTGCACTATCAGTAGAAACGAATCAGTTGATTGGAAAAACTAGGGACATCATATCAGCCACTCAAAGTCGTATCATTTTATTATTTTGAATGGATCGGCTATTGAATTTAATAAAATGAGACTATTTTTAATTGGTGAGTACACCCTTTAAATTTACAGTTTAATGAGAGTTATTTGTTCAATAATTTAAGCAAACTATTTGACAAAATACAATTTTTTTACTGGTCGTTAGATCCACTAAAGAACCTTGTTTAATACTTTCTTCGATCTTCCATATTGACGGGACGTTTGGCACAGTGGCTGAGCAATTGGACTGCTGCGCTGGGTGTCGCGGGTTCGATGCCCGCACGGAGCAAAATTAAATATTTGTATGATAGCTGCAAGTAGTTGTTCCGGGTCTGGGAGTTTGTGTATGTGAATTTATATGTTTGTAAACGCATCCACGATTCAGGACAAAATCCTAGGCAGGGCAAAGATTTAAAAAAAAAAAATGTTAATATTGATGAAAATAATGTTTTTTTTTTTCAGTTATCTATTTAGGATTTATATTTTCGGCAAAACGTCGTCCAAAACACATACCTGTAAGAAACGCAGGTCGTGAGTCATCTGAGAGTGATGAGCTGATGCCGATAAACGACGACGACTTGAACCTTCGTGGAAGTCTTCGGAGAGACTTCGCTATAGTAATAATTACACTATCTTAATTCCTTTTGAAAAAGCTTAACAAAAAAAATGTCTGCAGTATACAAAATAACTTATTAAACTAATTAAAACTTTACCAAAAGTGGGAATCCTTGAACCCCGTATTCTGTAGTTGCGCCTGCACATCTAGGGAGTTACTAAACGAAATATAAAATGGGTGCCCTCTACTACGGCCACGCAAAGTGGTAGCGAGTACGGCGGGATATTCAGCCACGCTACACACGGGTGCTTTGCTTGCGGGGTTTGTCTCCACGGATCCCGGTATCAGATTGAATTCGCCACGGATCACGTCGAGTTGTTTCCACCGATAGCGACCCGTTACCAACAAAACAAATAAAAAGTTTGTAGCCTTACGATCACGGTAGTATCCATGGCTACAAGATAAAAATTATATTATTTTTGGAAACTGATCACGGTGTGCACAGACAAGAAATAGAGCAAAATATTTTTACAATATGATTTTATTTTTATTAATTTAAGCGCCAAATCAAAAGACAACTTCTTTTGAAACCAAGATCAGTTTCCAAAAATAATATAATTTTTATCTTGTAGCCATGGATACCTACCGTGATCGGTGGCTACAAACAAGGTTTTGTTGGTAACGGGTCGCGGTATCGGTGGAAACAACTCGACGTGATCCGTGGCGAATTCAATCTGATACCGGGATCCGTGGAGACAAACCCGATCATGATTAGTAAAAGCGAAAGGGGTGTAAATCATCCTGGTGGCCTACCATGAACTCCTAACGCGATCCAGTTTTGGCTGTGGGAAAGAGATGGCGCTAGACGACTTGTATAGCTTTTCTCTTTCCCACAGTCTAATGCCGGATCCACACGCTTGCCGTGTTTGCCAAACAGAAGGGGAGCCGCGCTATACCAGAAAGCAAGACGCAAATAATTCTATCTCGTTTCTTAGTATAGCGCCGTCTCCTTCTGTTTGGCAAACACGGCAAGAGTGTGGATCCGGCATTAACTGAAACGCGTTAAAAGCTCGTGGTAAGGCCCCACTACATTTCCTCGCTGTGTGAGGTGAAAAGTTGTGTGTTGCACTCGGCAGCAAAGTTTTTCTGCGTCTCGTACCTTTAAAAACTTCGCATCGCTGAGGATTCTATATTTGAACCGCTCGTTACTCTCGCGGTTCAATCTTAGAATCCTTCGCTCGCTCAGTTTTCAATTCAAGTACTCGCGCCAAAAATCAACTTTGCAGTCTTGCATAACAAATAACTAAGTAGGTATTTCCTTTGTAGGAAGCAGCGTTGGTGGACCACAACAGGAATATGATATGCTCTCCGGTGTCTGTGTTGATACCTTTGGGAAAATTGGCTATGGGAGCTGAGAGGAGAACAGAAAGAGAATTATTGAAAGCCTTAGGTCTTAAGAGCAACGAACAGGTAATTTTACATGCTATAATACTTCATTTATAATGGCAGCAAGATTTAAAATTAGATTCATAAACTGTTTTTTTTTTAATTACATTTTTGTTGCACAGTTAAGGCCCGCATTCGCACAACTTATAACCAGTTTACAGTATCTGCCAGGAGTGACCTTAGATGTGGCCAACAGAATATATGTGTCTCACAAAGATACTATCAACAAGAAGTTTGCGAAAGAAACAGAAGTCCTCTTCAAGTCTTCTGTAGAGAAGATTAAAGTAACGCATCCGAAAAAAACTGCACATAAAATTAACTCTTGGGTAAGAATGACCGTGCTGAAATAACGTTTTTTGGGTTCTTGATAATTTAGACTTATTGGTTTTTAAAACTGTGCCTACTACTACTATTAATTCATCATCAGCCTGTAACGTTCCCACTGCTGGTACACAGGCCTCCTCTCTGTGAGAGAGAGAGAACCATAACCCATCACTCGGTCCCAGTGTGCATTCGTGGTGATCAAATTAATTACAAAATAATGCGCCTGGCGGGGTTCGAACCCACAACCACTACCTACAACTCGTAAGTCGTGACAGATACCACTGCTCTACTTAAACTCATGCAGGAGCTATAACTCAAATTCAAAAGTAGGTACCTAGATATTTTTGCGCTGTTAGTCTATTTAAGTCTACCTACACTCTGAGGCCATCAGGATCTCCCACCAGCATAAACCCGCTTACTGTCTGTGATCCCGATGCTACAGCTTTAGAAATTGCAAGTTGGTCAATTTTGCCGGCGCACTATGTGGAGATTGAGTCGATTTCGGGTCAAAAATCCATAACTTCCTTGTTTTTATAGATTTGCAGCTAATTTTTTTTTTGTCGTATTCTTGAATAAATACTTTAAAATAATATCCAATTAATGGAATAAACATTATGTTTATGGTCTAAAAAAAATAAAAACCTTAAAATGTTGGAAAGTTCACAAATTACCAACTAATTTAAATATGTTTGACCTAAAATGTTATGTGTTAAACATACTATAAAGCAAAATTCGACTTACGTGCTAATTAATTACAGTGTTTTTAACCAAAAACAGTATTTTATTCAACTATTTAGCTCTAAAGCTTCATCTAAGTTCCATAGACTTTTACTAGATGGTTTTCTTAAGTTGTTATGTAAGGGTCCGAAGTATACAAAAGCGTATGTAGAAAATACAAGTTTTCATTTGTAGCTATTCTCGAGCATTTACTACTTAGATAAAGCCAACATTTACGAAAAGTTATCCTAGGGGTAGCACTGACGCGCAGAAGCATGTCTGAATTAGGTCTTTATGGCAGATGATGGCATATAAAAGGGATGTCATGTTTATTTATATCTTTGTGCTGTATCCAAAATTTTATTATACTCAACCGAATGTTGACATGACATAACTTGAAGGAACTTTAAAATCGTAGCTGTATTACCATTGCTGTTACCTTGTAAAGGTTGACTATATTTAAACGACTGCCACGTCTGAGAAAATCTACATATTATATTACTTTCTTTTGTTTCTAAAATTCTTTGTATTTCAATTTTACCCTTGAAGATAGGTACCAATTATGAATTCAGTATAAATCAAGGCCACATATTTCATAGCACCTGATAGTTTTGTGGTTATCCATAAATTTTGCGAAGTCACCTAGCTTCAACCTTCGACAATGGAAGGTTCCGATTCACGGTAGATCGCCTATCGGTAGCTAAAACACTAATGCTTAATTTGCCAGATTACGTGTAAGGCTTTTGAAGAAAGTTAGTAAAAAAAATAATTAGTACTGCAGTTATGATCTGCGATATTTGCCTAGATCGTTGATTAAATTATCCCGTTAAAATAGATATGATGCGCCGGCGCGCCAGCCGCAGTGGATTTTCGTTGCGGGACCGCCGCATCTGACAGAACGGCGCGCCTGACCCCGAGCGGGCGACTATTCAGTTTAATGTAACACATGATCCCGAACGCACGTTTAAATGTTTATATGGCAAAATCCGTGGACTAGACGTAGAAGGTTTATAAGTCTTCGATACTCTTTGACATTACAATTTCTGTGTTGTCCGAAGTTATCATGGAAACAAACACAGTTTTTGTGAACCTATGTCAGTTGGTCGTTAATACTTAAAAACGAATAGATGATGAGCACTCATCAAGGCTTCTCTTGGCCAAGCGTGGTGATTCAAAGGAGTCTTCCCAAGCGGGCAGGGTTTAGAGGGACTCTCAGACTCATACTGACTTCCACGGTAGTCCCAATAGCCCTTATTCCCGGCAGGCTTTGGCCTATCTAGAGGGGGGCCCCGTCATCAACTGAGCTCTTTGAGTCGCTAACGTAACACAACGCGCCTAACGACCCGGGCATGGTCCGTGGAGCGATTGCCCTGTATCGCCGCCCTCGGTAGGCCGAAGATCGTCTTGCGATGTTTGCCGTGGGCGTGCAACCACTGCGGCTGGAGGGAGAACCGTTGACAATCCTCACGCGGCCCGCCTCCCATCGCGAACATTGCCTCACAAGATGCAGCATGGCCGCACCAATGCCGGGGTGCGAGAGGTCTCCGCCTATCGCCGCCGTGAGGACACGTCGGTGCTCTGCCCAACCTCGAGGTCGTTTTCCACCGTATGCTCTACAGTGTCTTCCGGGTAACTCGCAGCGGGACCCCCATAGGGTTTCCTCCTGCCTCTCAGACCTTTACAGGTTCCATCCCTGAAACTTCGTATCCATTGAGGACCTGCGTTTCTGCGGTATCAAGTCCGTGACGCCTATTCGCTCTCCCCCAGTGGGTTTAGGCCACATTGCGGCGTGTACGGACGTCGGTTCCGACAGTCGTCTCCATACTGCCCTGAGATCGCGCCAAAGCTCTTCCCTCCGCGTATCGATACTTCTCGATGTAGGGGGTTAAACCCGTTGCTGCGCCACCAGGCGCCATTCAAAGGAATTGGAAGGTATCGCCTCCAGATCCCAGGACAGCAATCGGACAGTTTTCGGAAAATTCGCCGGCGTCATTATCCCCGAATTCATACAGACAGTCATGACCCTTGGCATACTCATCAAGGTTTTAAGACATACCCACATTTTTAATATTTATTTGTTTCTTAGTTTATCTTGCCAATGATAATTTGTCAAAGTCAAAATTATCAATAAATTATAATTCTACGTAAAACATTGTTTAAATTTACAATTAATTATTTATAGTACTTAACATTACGCCGCGCCGCCGAACGCGCCGCCGGCTCCAAAAAGTCGGCGCGCGGTTTTACGCGACCGATCTGACCATCGGCGCTCATATCTAGTTTTAACTTGTTAAAGCAACAGAATAATTCCCGTCAATCAAATCAATCAAGACACAAATCACGTTTGGTAATAATGAATTTAAAATAAAAACTTTTATTTAATAATTATCCTATTAAATTACACTGGTATTTTACAACGTAATTATTAAGCTTCGAATACCTATTTTATGTAAAAAAATATTGATTTGAAACTTGTCAAGAATTAACTCTTGAGAATGTATTACCGTTTAAAGCAACGTTTACATTGGTAATTTATTATTTATGAATTTAAACCTGGTGGAAGATTTAAAATTAGATTAACATAAACGGCAATTAATAAAATGTCGAATTAAAATCTATACCAAGCAAGAAGTTAATATCATCACCTATGATTTGTAGAATTCAACTGTTTCATGCTATCATAGATTATCAACAATATGTTTGCAACGAAACACACCTGTTCAATTCTTCGTGTAGAGAATATTAAATAACCATCAAATAACATGCAATTATAGACCATCGGCAAATGACCGTGCAACTGAAAAACGTCCAATTGGTTTCAGATGACGCAAAAATAGATATTCACAAGATAAATATGCGCCTGTAAATACTATTAACAAATATATATCATTTATATGCATACCGTTCCCACTACTAGAACAAGCTTTCTGTCATGGTATAATACTTGTATACCCTTCATTGCCAGCTGGCTAGAAAATAGTCTTGAAAAAATTACAAATTCATGCGCCTGGCTGGGTTTAGGACTATGACTCGTGTTTAGATGATTTTTTTATAAACTCAGTAGGACTATATATAATTTATTAAATAATAGTAGAATAACTTCTTAGCTCAATTTACGTCTACCTACTCTGAGGCATCAGGATCTCCCACCAGCATAAACCCGCTTACTGTCTGTGATCCCGATGCTACAGCTTTAGAAGTTGCAAGTTGGTCAATTTTGCCGGCGCCAGCATTATAATTATTGTGTTTTTAAAGTCAAACACTAATTTGAAAATTGCCAAGTGATCGGAGAAATTGCTTGTGTTTTTCGAATTATTACAATAGTCAGCACCGACGGGTAACTAAATCATTGAAAAGGCGTACCACCGTAGTATTCGCAATGGATGGTCCAGCAAGAGTGGTTTTAAATAAAGCCATAATATTATTATTAATTGCTTAGGTTAGTATCTTGTTCTACCTTGCAAAAGACAAGGAGTTATCTTCTTAAATGGAGACAATTTACGTTCTTAGATGCCAAAGAAGAAGTCATCAAGACATCATAGACATATTATAAAGCTGCAGAGTTTGTTAAGTAGAACGCGAGAATCTTAGGAACTCCTGGCTAGGATTGAAAAATGTTACTGGATAGTCCATTTATAGAGAAAAGCTACAGCCTATATTATATCAAGCTACGACCAGTAGGATCCAAGCAGCTAGCGTGAAACTACGGGGTTCAGATAGTTATTGATATAATTCAAATCAAACAAATCATTTATTCCAACTAGGCCAAACACAGGCAATTTGAATTGTCAAAAGACATAAAATAAAACTAGTAGGTGCCTACTAAAAATAATTATGTTGCTACAGTCTCAGTTACAAGACATCTAGTCTGTGTACAAGATACTGTGATAGTACCGTAGATGTCCAATTGCGTTCCATAGTACCATACCATTTCATCTTGTTCCAAACCAGGTGGCCCATAAGACAAGGAATAAAATCAAAAATTTGATCAGTGCAAGGGACATAACAAAAGAAACATCGGTGATTCTTGTCAACGCTATTTATTTTGCGGTAAGTGCACTTAAATATTGCTTCGCTTTTCCCAATCAAATCCAGCTGGTGTCTAGTTCAACCGTCCGGTTGCATTTGAATTGTACTACAGTCCACGATAAAATGTGGTTGGTTCTTGGCAGCACCTACGATCGTTACTGGGTAAATTGCAATGCCCAGCGACCAACAGCGACTTGCTGTCCGTTCATGCACCATGCCCGGGTCGATGGCGGGTCGTGTTCCATGGGTGCCGCCAAGAGCTGTCAACAATATGTCAGGACCCCCTTAGAGGGCCAAAGTCTGCAGGGTCTGTCTTATCAGGTATACGTGCGTGGCACGGGAAAGTAAAGGGCTGTATTCAAGGACACCATGGATTTTATTGAGTCTGACAGTTCCTCCCATTCCGCCCTGAGTGACAGGACTCAATTCATGATTATACCACGTAAAGAAAAACCTACCATTGAAAAACTTCGACATTTCAAGTCCACATTGCAAGACACGCAAGGTGGACTATAAGCATCCTGTATTCATTTTCTCCTTTTCATAATAATTATGAACATCATTTTCTAGGGTAAATGGCTGAATGAATTTGAAAAAACCTTCACGGACGACTTTTTCTCGCCTTCTGGCAGACATCGGATACCGATGATGTCGCGAACAGGGACTTACTTATACTGGAAAAGTGACAGTTTGAATGCTCATGTACCTAATATTTACGTTTATTCTTACCCGTAGCTTCCGTAGAATGGTAGAATGTAACATAGCTCAAATCATAGTATGGTTACTCATATCTAACAATGTTATTGGTCTCTACATGTCTCTACAATGTCATCTTGTTTGCCGTACTTTCTTACCACCACGGTCGCAATCCGACATTCGAAAATCGGACGAGCCAAGCATAGGCTTCACATAGTGCCAGGCAAGCATTACCTACAATTTGTTTAGTTCTATTCTACTTATTTTGGATGATCTCTAAAAAATGCATCGTTAGGGAAATACTTTAAACGCAGGTACCGACGAATAATTAAAATTAGAATAATTATTATGTTTGAATTTCACCAGATCATAGAAATACCTTACGAAGGTGAGCAGTCTTCCATGATAATAGTTCTACCGTACAACAACGATGGTTTGGGTAAACTCTTGCAAGCTTTGAAGCTAGCTCCTCAACTATTAAACAAAGATTTAGGAAAAATGAAGTTTACAGATATTATACTCACGATACCAAAGTTCAAGATTGAGTCAGAAATGAATCTGAACAGTTTGTATAAAAAGGTGAGTGCATGTTTTGTTATAACTGTTATGATTATGAGTGCAAAGTAGAACAGGTCTTTCTCTTTACGTAGGTACGAGTACTTTGGCACATTTGGCAATTCGCGATTGGTCCCATTCGCAGTTAAAAAATAATACTTTTATGGAATGCCATAAAAGTATTTTTTTTTGTATTATTTCTGTCATAAATTTATCCGATTTTTTAAGTAACTATCTTCGTGTAAGTAACGCTAGGGATGCGTTTAGTAACTGTTTTTTGAACGGTGAGGAAAATTACGACCATACTTTTATAAGGTTAGTTGTTTCAATCAAGAAAGAAGTTTTCAGGTTTCCAGGTGTAGTCGCGACGGTAGGACTCTTATTCTAAGAGTGGCTGGAGACACGCCACTGTGCCCCGACCGGATGCGGCAAAAAAAAAGAGAATAAAAAAAGTATAATCCAAAAACTAAATTCTAGGTTGGGGTGAAGACTATGTTTGACAAAAAACACTCAGGATTGACTAAAATAGTCGACGGTGAAACTTTGTATGTCTCTAAAGCAATACACAAAGCAATTATTGAAGTAAATGAGAAAGGGACAGTTGCTGCCGCAGCTACTGGTGAGCTTTTATTAAAAAATATTGACAATCCCGCTACACTCAGACATATTATTATATTAACACCATCCTTCTACTACTTCTACCTTTGATAATGTAATCTAACAAGATAATAACACCACTTTTTATTTTAATTAATTCAAAGGGACACACAACTCTAGATACATTAACAAATTCCGGTAGCAACATCATTATGCCAATTGATAATTGATAAATTTATATAAGAACGTGTCTGAGTGCGGTTCTTACAGTACCTATCTTACCACAGTTATTTTATTTGACTTTTGAAAGCTGCTATAACAAAACTGCAACTATAATGCGCTTGTACGCTGGACATTGACAGCAACCGTAATAATACCAAGAGTAAATATAACTTTGGTTTTGATAATAATCTATAGTCAAAGGTAAAATAACTGTGACAGGACTCTAACTTTTAGCTCTCACTAGAATGTTACTACATCCATATACAAAAACTGAGATAGGGACTTACACGAGATGGTACAAAGTAGAAAAGAGTTTCTTCAAAAGGAGCCCATTGTGGCTTGTCTCGCAAAAACTCTTGGTATGTTAGACATGTCCGAAATATTTTTTTTATTTGTTTATTCATAGACATTTGAGACATAAAAATCTTCTTTTTGTCTTCTGAAATTCAAAATCATGGGATTTACTAGAAACTATTGTGTCTACACTATCCCTATGGCATTTGAATTTAATATCAATTTTCAAGAAAAAAAGAGTCTTGTTGTGTTTCTACGATATTTGTCTATCATCACCTAAACGGTTGCCGTCGTAACACAAAAACTTTTAAACGTCTGTTGAACACTTGTTAAAAAAAAATGTCTGATTATCTGATTATGACTTTGACTAATTAAGGTCCAATTTGCAGTCACACTTTTCTAGACAAAGTGTTCAACAAAATGTTTAAGTGTTTACGTGACAAATGTTGCTAACAACTTTTTTTATTATTAAGATAGGAATTGAGTAATTCATCACCATCATCATCATCATTATTTGATTATCTGAGGAATGATATGAATGTAAAAGTAGGAAAATCATGCTCTGACAGGGGAGAATTGAAAAAGAAAATGTGTTGCCCCGACCCCAAGCAAAATAGGTTATGGGTAGGAAGATGATGATTATCATCATCATCATAGGCAGCTTTGTCCCATTCATTCTCTGCTGTAGAGGCCGACCCTTTTTTGTGTCATTTTTCCCTGGGATGAATGTGTTTCAATTTGGTTATAGCTACCCGCGATTTTCTGAATTATCATCTATTTAAATGGTTGTTGACTTCTTCTACCGCTTCTCGGCAACCATTCAGTGAGAGCTGTCCCTCTCACATTTTACCAAGTGTCTTGTACGCTTCTACTCCAAAGCCGCTACCCATCCCCACCGTCGTATCTCCACGTTGTCGTCGTGGTGGGGCTTGTGGTTTCAAACTTTCAATGATCTCTGGGCATCTGCGCTCAGAGGGAGAAACCAAAACCAAGAGGGATACACCGGGGAAAGGGGGGGGAAAGGTTCACTTCCGGTACGCGTCTAATCCTTAGACGTAACCGTGAAGTGAACCGGGGAGGGAAAATGGGTAGTAGGGACAGAGGAACTCACCTCTTTAAAAAAGTGAAAAAACAATATGGAAAAGTGCTTAAAAGAATCACTACCCCAGGCGGGTACCAGCTCAGCTGGAGAATCCCGCACCGGCTCCGGCCGGTCTGTCCCTTCGTATTCTGGGGGGGACAATAATCACTTTTATCCCGTTTTTGCTCCGGCAGTCGCCGCATTGAGCCAGGGAGGCTCACGTGCCCGTGAGGAGGAGTCACTGGACTTGTCCAGTACGTCCGACTCACCGGCACCGAACACCGAGCGGGCACAGAGTGCCGCTCCGAGGAAGGGGAGGAAGGGGGCGATGGTGCTTGAGTCGGAGTCCGACTCGGCATCAGACGCCGTGAGCTTCCGGAGCATAGTCTCTGGAAGCGCAGCAAAGAGCGACGACGACGCAAACAGGAGGTCGGAGTTCCTGAAGCGCCCCCGCGAAGACATCTCGTCGTCTGAGGAAGGGTTTGTCTCGGCCCGTAAGATCCCCACGAGCGTGCGGGGTAAAGGCCGAGGCAAGTCCTCGGGAAGGGGACCCTCCTCTGGAGAGCCCAACACCGGTTTGGCCTCGTACGAGGCCAAACTGGCAGAGGCTGTGGAAGCCGCCATCCGCACAGTCGCTCTTAAGAGAAAAAAGAGCAGCAAGGAGGGTGCGATTGGCGAAGCCACGGCCTTGATCATGGCGGCCACGCGGATTCACGGCGGGGCTCCGGCTGCAAGGGACGATATGTCAGAACTGCGGTCGGAGGTCACCCGCTTGACTGCCGCCATGAGGGAGCTCCAGAAGGAGAACGCCGCTCTCAGGTCAGACCTGGCTGGCCTACGGGCGGCTGGCCGTCGGGAGGCGCCGATAGGGACTGCGAAGGCGGGGAATGCCAAGGAGAAAGGCCGGCCCGCACCAGAGGAGAACGCAGTGCTGACTCTGGTGCGACAGGAGCTGGCCGCCTTCCAGCAGCGGTTCTCCGTTTTGGAGAGCCGCGTGCTTCGACCCCCGCTGGCAGCCTCGTACGCGGCTGCGGCTGCGTCGAAGCCTCCTCCGACGACGAAGCTGCCCCAGGCGAAAGCGGCCCCGGCGGCGGCGGCGCCTGCGAGGTCTAAGACGGCCCCGGCCAAGCCTGGCCAGGCGGGCCCACCTAAGACGCCTCCGACCCCGACACCTGTGGGGCCGAAGAAGCAGGCCAAGAAAAAGAAGGCCCAGGCCGAGAACCAGCCGTCCCAGCAGCCTCCTCCTAAGACTCCCCCGGCCAGCGCCGAATGGCAAGTGGCCGGGGAGAAGAGGAAGGCTGCCAACACGGCCAGGTCCTCGAGGCGGAGAGAAAGACGGCGGCGGAAAAAGGAGCGCGACGTCGCGGCGCGGTTGCGCGCCCCAAAGACCGCGGCTGTGGTAATAACACTGCAGCCGGACGCGGTCAAGAGGGGCGTGTCCTACCGCGACGTGCTTACCAAGGCGCGGGAGGCGGTGAACCTCGCGGAGCTCGGCATCGCCGGGGGCCTCCGACTGCGGGTCACCGCAACGGGAGCTCGGATGCTGGAGCTCCCGGGCGCGGCCAGTGGCCCTGCCGCTGACGCTCTAGCCGAAAGGCTCAGAGCGTCCTTAAACGCGGAGGAGGCCCGAGTGTCCAGGCCCACCAAGCGCGCAGACGTGCGCATATTGGGTCTGGACGACTCTGTGACGGCGGAGGACGTAGTGGCTGCCGTGGCCAGGACTGGGGGATGCCCTCCCGATCAGGTGAGGGCGGGCGCCCTCCGTCCTGGCTTTGCGGGGTTGCATACCGTTACGGTAAGCTGCCCCGTGTCGGCGGCCAAGAAGCTACAGGAGGGCCGAAGGCTCCTGGTTGGTTGGGTGGCTGCCCAGGTAAAGGTCCTGGAGCCCAGACCAATGAGGTGCTTCCGCTGCCAAGTGGGCAACCACGCGGCGTGCGTATGCACCTCGGAGGTATTACCGCAGCGACAGGTGCTTCCGCTGCGGCCAGCCCGGTCACAAGGCCGGCTCGTGCTCTGCCCCGCCGCACTGCTTCGTATGTGCTGTTTTTGGCAAGCCGGCCGATCACCGGGCTGGGGGCAGGTCCTGTGCCCCACCCACCAAGGCCAGGGCAGAGGTAAGCCCTCTGCCGCCGCCGTCACCGGACTCCCGCCGCCGCTGCCGCCGCTCCCGCCGCCGCCGCCGCCGCCGCCGTGGCCACGCCCTCGAGGAGGGCCCTGGAGGAGGACGCAATGGATTCAGATTAATGTCTCCATTGCGCTATAATCCAGGCGAACTATCAACCACTGCGCCGCTGCTCAGGATCTCTTGCTCCAGAGCATGGCGCAGTGGTTGATCAACGTCGCCGTGGTCTCCGAGCCGTATTACGTCCTGCCCAGGAAACTGGGTTGCGGACCTGGACGGTGACCCTAATTTCGTCGACCGCCGCCGGTACCCCGCCCCTAAATCGTGTTGAGAGAGGGCACGGGATTGTCGCAGCCCGGTTCGGGGAGATCGCCGTGGTAGGCGTTTACTTCTCCCCGAGCCGATCTATCGCCGAGTTCCACGACTCCCTAGAAGACTGGGAGACATCGTCGTCGCCCTCGGTTCCCTCCCCGCGCTTGTCCTGGGGGACTTCAATGCCAAAAGTCCGGCTTGGGGTTCCCGGAACACGGACTATTCGGGGCAGGAAGCTCGAGCGCTGGGCCCGTGCGCATGGCCTGGTGATTGAGAACCGGGGTTCCGTCCCCACGTGCGTGCGGTACATGGGCGAGTCGGTGGTGGACCTTACGTTCGCCACCCCCAGCCTGTCACCGCGCGTCAGTGGCTGGCGCGTTGTGGAGGAGGTGGAGACCTATTCCACCACCGGTATATCCGGTTCGACGTCTCCGCCCAGACCTCAGACGCGCCGGTCTCAAGTGGACGGAACCTAAGTTCCGCGATGGGCGCTGAAGCAGCTGGACCGGGAGCTTTTCCTGGAAGCCTCGATCGTGCAGGCCTGGGTGTCACCACCGGACAGGCCTGCCAACATAGACGACGAGGCTGAGTGGTTCCGGGAGGCCATGTCGGAATCTGCGACGTGGCCATGCCCCGGGTCCGGCAAGGACGCGCCCGGCGTCACTACTGGTGGTCAAGCGGTTAGCAGCGCTGCGCGAAGCGTGCGTTGCTGCGCGCCGCCGGTACACCAGATTCCGCAGGCGCCGCACCCGACCTCCGGATGCGGCGACTGTAGAGGCAGAGCTACATGCTACAACAGCGAAGGCCGCCCTCCGCGACGCGATCTGGCGGGCCAAGGAATTGGCCCGCGAGGAATGCTACTCTGGACGGGGTATGGGCCGCCCCTACAATGGGTGAAGAAAAGCTCCGCCCCTTGCTCCCCCGTTGACGCAGAGTTCCGGCCTACAGTTCGTGGAGGACGTGGTGAGCGCCCTGTTCCCTTCGCGAGGGGATCATGCTCCCCCGCCCATGGCTCCGTCTCCGAAGGAATCTGAAAGGTAAGCTGACGCGAACGCGGACCACAGCGACGACGATGTCTACAGACGCTCCAGAGGTGACCGAGGTAACCTGAGAGTGGCGGTACAACGGCTCAAAGCCAAAAATACCGCCCCAGGACCCGACGGCTCTGCCAGGAAAAGCTCTGGGTCCTGGCCTTCGGGACTCTCGGGCCTCGACTAGGGGGGCTCTTAAGCGCGTGCCTGGAGAGGGCCCGATTTCCCGCTTCCTTGGAAGACGGGGAAACTGGTCCTGATCCAGAAGTCCGGGCGCCCTGCGGACTCTCCGTCCGACATTCCGGCCCATTGTGCTGCTGACGAGGTAGGGCAAGCTCTTTAGAGAGTCATTGCAGACCGCCTCGCCGGGCACCTGAAATTAGTGGGCCCGAACCTGTCGGAGAGCCAGTTCGGCTTCCGCAGGGGCGCTCGACGGTGGACGAATCATGCGCGTGAGAGCCCTCACGACGGGGGATGCAGTGGCCCGGGGCAGGGTGTCTTGGCGGTTGTCTCTGGACATCACCAATGCCTTCAACACCTGCCCTGGAGTTGCATCAGGGAGGCACTCCGGTATCTGCCGACCTACCTTGCCGAATAGTCGAGGACTACCTGACGGACAGAGCCGTCATCTACCCGGTCACCGGGGAGAGTGGAACCGGCGAGAGATGTCGTGCGGGTTCCACAGGGTTCGATCCTGGGACCGCCCTTGTGGAACATCGGGTACGATTGCTGCGCAGCGACCTCCCTGACGGCGTCAGCGTATTTATACGCTGACGACACGCTCGTCCTTGACAGGGCGAGTCGCACCAGGCGGCGGCCGACGTGGCAACAGCGGTCGCGACAGTTCAGAGGATCCGGCGGTTGGGACTCGACGTGGCGCTGCACAAGACGGAGGCCACTGTGTTTTCATGGCAGCGTAACGTGCCACAGTTTACAGCATTACGGTGGAAGGAGTTCCAATCGGCGTCAAGAAACGATGAAGTACCTGGGACTCGTTCGACATGGAATCAAGGAGCATTTCTTGAGTTTGGCCCCAAAGCTGAACCGTGCAGCAGCCGCCCTCAGGCGACTCCTGCCCAACAGCGGGCCAAACGCTTCCTGCCGTAGGCTGTACTGGTGTCGTACGGTCCATGGCCCTCTACAAAAACTGTGTGGGCCCTTACATCCGGACGCGACCACAAGCTGGTATGCCAGAGGGTTGGCTTCCGAATGATCCGGGGATACCGCACGATTGCCGGCTTGAATCGGCCAACCTGCTTGCCGGATTTGCCTTGGGATCATGGACGACTGCCCTCCAGCGCGTCTATGTGTGGCGCGTGGAGGCGCAGCGCCGGGGCGTGACCCCGCTGCCTCGCGAAGTTCGAAGACCTCCGGCGCGATCTCAGGGCAGTATGGAAAAACGACTGTCGCGACCGACGGCCGGGCACGCCGCAATTGCAGCGGTAAGTACACACTTTTTATTTTTTATTATTTTTCACTTCTATCTCTATGGCAGGTCCTCAACACGGAAAGGTACCTATCAATCTGATCGAAAGGAAAAAAAGTCTTGTTGTGTTTCTTCGATGTTTGTCTATCAGCACGTAAACCGTTGGTGTTTATGTGACAAATGTTGCTAACAACTTTTTTATTATTCAGATAGGAAATTGAGTAATTCATCATCATCACCATCATCATTGTTTGATTGTCTGAGGAATGATATAAATGTAGAAGTAGGAAAATTATGCTCTGTCAGGGAAGAATTGAAAAAGAAAATTATCAGATTATCATCATCATCATCATTGGCAGCTTTGTTCCATTCACTGCTGAATAGAGGCCTTCCCTTTTTTGTGTCATTTTTCCCTGGGATGAATGTGTTTCAATTTGGTTGTACCCGCGATTTTCTGAGTATCAAGTAATTCAAATGGTTGTTCTACGACCGCTTCTCGGCAACCATTCAGGGAGAGCTGCTCCTCTCACGATTTACCAAGTGTCTTGTCCGCTTCTACGTTCAAAGTCGCTACCCATTCGACATCTTGTATTTTATTCCAAAGAATTACTTAACTCATCTTCAAGAACTTACGAATGACATCATGGTTCTGTTTTTGTTAAATTTTGAGTATGTAATTATTATAATTATAATTTGTTTTAATGCCTTTTCTTAGTTTTTGGTTTTTATGGTTTTGTTTATAACATCAGCCTCTTTTGCATGTTTCTTTAACTAAGTTTTGTTTGAAAATGTATTCCTTCCTGCTTGTTATTATCTAACTTTTGTTCACGCATTCATTGAAGATCTGACTTGTGTATTCGTGGTTTCAGGAGTAATAATCAATTTATTGTCTGCTGCTTATGGTTACGAGGTGAAAGTGAATCATCCATTTCTATTTTACATTAAAGCTTACCAAGAGCAGTTGTTCGCGGGAGTTTTTAACGGTAACGATAGATAAATAAGTTATTATCAAAGTAGCCAAACTGTCTAACCCTTCGGCCATTCTGATATTATTTAATGTAAATAGACCAATAAATGAAATGACTTCACATTATTGTATTTTGATTTTATCTTCAAAAATATTCACATGGATACTGTAACGAACCCAATCACAAAATTGCAAAGTAAATTGGGTAACGACGGAATATTTTATAATTTTGCATTATCACTTAAAACAGCGTAGGTACCTAAACTTAAGCCCATGATACACATGCCAAATTCGGAAGTAGTGGTTCCATCTAAATCATGAAAGCATTTATTCGTTAGTTACCTACTAAAATAGACTACAATACTAAAATTATGTACAAACTATAAATAAAAACCTACTAGTAACATGTAAAAAAAAAAAAAAAAAAATTCATTCATAGGGCGTCAAAAAATACGTTCACATACTTCAACAGGAACAGTGCCCAGAACGCAGCAGCAGGCACCGTCGCCACGTTGTATGGCAATGCTGATTTGTTGGCTTAGGAATACGCCAGCCCTCTGGTCACCTGAAGAGTCGACTACACGCGTGTCGATATCCTTAAAAACGTTGTGGGCACTCGGGCCCCATGGCCCCAGAGTTTCAACCCAAAACGGCTCAAACACATAACTACTAGCTAAGCCAATGTATTTGCGCCGCATGGAGTTTTCAGCACATGTAGCAGCGACGCTAGCTCAAGCTTCTTGTTTGGTTTCGTGCAAGTTACTAGCATGTGTATTACGGGTCTTAATCTGGTAGAAAAAGGAGGGGTAGTTATAGCGTGGTACAGGTTGGGAAATTCCTTTACCTCTCCAATAAAGAATGGATTAACGGTGTTGTGTCTGATAAAGAAGTTCATCTAAATATAATATATATTTTTTTTACTTTGACGAAGAAAGAAAAAGAAATTAGTGATAGTCATAAATAAACAGTTGTACGCCATTGAACCTGTGTATCTACTTTAAGACTTATTTTACTTACCATTTGAACATTCACATTCATATTAGTGGTAATGAAATTATACTTTTGGTGATGGGGCTGAATTTAAAGTACGAACTTCAACGTGTTCGAATTTGTAAACATAAGTAACTCTAAGCTTGACGTTTCTGGTTGAGTTTTGAGAACACTTACTCCACGACTTCTTGAAAGAACATAGTTAGGTACTCCATAAGGTCAGTGTGTGTCCTTCTAGCCATAGATTTCTGTTGTTAAAACCATTTTATTTTATTTGTAAGTAAATAACAAAATCATAGGTTTACAAATATAAACATAGTCACTTCTACACACACACACACACTTTTCCTACTACATATTTCATATTTGAAATGTCAAAAAATAAGGATATAGCAGATTATTCTCTTGGCCACGTAAAAAAGTGTTTCTTTAACGAAAGCGCATGCTCTTATACGTGCCCGTAAAAGTAACACCTGTAAGGTTACAGCATCTTTACTTGTAACAGTTTTTTTACGAGCATTGTCACTGTCACACATGGAGCCAAAGCCTTAAAGATTTGAAACCTATTATAGTACTCTTTACCACAGAAAACTATGCAAGTAGATTTGGCTTTATATTTTTAACCCCCGACGCTAAAGAGAGGTGTATAAATTTGACGTGTCGTCTGTCTGTGGCACGTTTTGCATTGGCACAAAAATTGTAGTTAATAAATAATTTGGAGCGGTCCCCCAACGCGATGTGTATTTTTTTTAAATAAATATCATAATTATCAATCATACTTAAGTACCTACTTTAACATTAAATTGTTTTTATTGTTTATTACCTACTTTTTAAGGGAATTTCGTTTTTGAGTCGGGGGTTTTTTAAACTTTAATTTTTTATTTTTATGTTGGAATCAAGTGACTCTTTGTTTTAGATGTTTTCATTGAAGTTACGATATTCAAAATTAAATTAATCTTGCAGTAATAATTGGCCAAATGAAGCCTGCGTTGCCTCCTATAAGAATTCAATTTGTTGCGAATCACCCGTTTTACTTCATCGTGAGAGCTAATCAAGAGCAACTATTTGCCGGAATCTTCAATGGATAACAATTAATTGGTTAATTCAATTAAATTGAGTAGGTACTTGTTTCACAAAGTCTTTTATATTTTAGAACATGTTTATCAATGCATGCTTGGGCATAAGGTAATATATTTATCTATCGGCAAACCAACTAACATTTTGTTCTTAGGTACTATTTGTTTTTCAATTTTCGATCTCCCCTATTTCATCACTGATAACTAACTGTAACACCTTTATCACATTAAAATTGTGTAATTAATTGTAATAAATGGTTTATTTTATTATCGTAAACTATATAATTCTTATTTTTGTGTCAGAAGACAAAAATTACGATATTCTTATTTCCAAGTAAAAATGGCGTAACTTTTCTAAATATTCTCAAGTGTGTCTGAAGTTATTTCTACTTGTAACTGTTTTGTTATTATTCTCTTTATTTATTTTTACACTTATTAATTAAATTTTTAAATATTTTTATAAAAAACAAACTATTTGTTATTATTATTATTATTATTTCGTTTATTCATTAAAACATACATATTTTTACATTTTTAAATATTTTTAAAGAAGGAATACAACAGCAAAAAAAAATTATTATTATTATTATTATCGTCACAGATGGATGAAAAAAATAAATGGTTTGGTCTCTTTAATATAATAATAAAATATAATTTTCTGTAAACCATTTAAGTTCACTTCATGAACTGGCCTGCTTTCGTAAGACCACTAAAAAGTCACCGTGTATAAGTATGTTTATCAGTTGTCTAGTACCTACCCATAACACAAGCTCTGCTTAACTTGGGAGTAGATGAATTGGAAATCGAATATTATTATTAAATATACTTACCTAAATGTATTTTACTTGAATCAAATGTTCCTTTATATTGTTTTCATTGAAATTAATTTTCTTAATATTGCAGCAACATTGCTGGTAACGTCGATGGGTGCGCTTCCTCCAGAAATAATTAAATTTGCAGCAAATCATCCATTTTACTTCATCGTCAAAGCTAATAGAGAGCAACTTTTTACCGGAATCTTCAATGGATGAAAATCAATTGGTTAATTCAATTAAATTGAGTATTAACGAACTTAGATCATAATTTGTTAATGCATGCTTGAGTGTCAGGTAATATAATGACTAACAGAACATAATCTGACTTTTCTATTTTGAAATTAGCTGAATGTTCTCATCAATTACTTTTTATTTATTGTTCTATGAACTTCCGCTTTTAAATTGTTCTTTCCTACATAAATTATTACCTAGATGCATTTCATAAATAATGTAGGTAACATCATTATTTATGCATAAAGTTTCATTTTTAAATTAAGATAATATTTTGATTTCTCCGGGGACTGTAATTATTAAAATTAAATACTTTTTCTTAAAGTCTTTTTTTTAGTAACTTTAACTAATTATGTGTGTACAATAAAGAATAAGAATCTAATATTCTGTGTTTCTGACCAATCAAAAAATATAAAACGTAAATATTCCGAGTTTTATTAACACTACTAAGTCTGACACATGCGCAGTAAACGTATTTGGGGCACAAGTCGTTCTCATTCATCCCCTAAATCCCAGTTGAATGTCATTTGTGGCGGAGCTCGCACCTACTCGAGCGTTGGCGCGAAATCGTAAACTTTTACGATTTTAATGAACCACTTTCGTACACGATAGTGAAGTGAAAAACCGTGTATTACCGTGTCTTCTGTGATAATAAGTGACATGGATTATGTTTAATTCTGTGCTATGCAAATAAAATCTACAAAAATTGGAGAAATGTAAAAGTTATAAACCAGTAATGGAACACGATGTACGCCAAAGTTTGGTTGTTTTTTTAAATAATTGGAAAAGTAATAAGTTTATAAATGGAAGTGAAGTTTTGGATTTGCCTGATTATTATACAATTTCAATTGGTTTTTTATGTAAAAGGACAAAACACTGTCAAAAGTGAGTACTAATGTGTTTTACTGAAGTTTGATGGTTGTTAAATGTTTGCTTTTAACTGACTATTTAGTTAATTAATACAAGTTTGCGTTTTTGTATTAATATTATGAAGATTAAAGTAACATTGAAATACATTTAGAGTAATATCTGTTAATATTGAAAGAAAATAAAATAAAAATGTAGAGTAAGAAGTTTTTAAACAAATGTTTTATTGGTATACTTTTGACAACAAAATCACAATAAAGTTTATTCCAGCTTTCTTTTAAAAATTTAAAAAAAAAAAAACAACTTCAAAAAGTCAGTTAAAAGCTAAACTGTCATTAGAAAAACTAGCAAATAATCTTCTCTTGTAGATTCACATCGTCGGACAGATGATACGGTAAACACGGATCTCAAAGAAGAGAAACCACTAGAATTCCTAGTCAGTCACCAAACCAATCAAGAAAGAGATTATTTCCTCCCTCCAGTCTTTACAAATCACGAGGACGTTGAAGACGAGGAAGACGAAGATGAAAATTCTTATTTAGATTATGACTACGATGGCAAAGAATCAAATTATAAAGATTCCCCAGACTTGGCAACGGTTAAAAGCGATGCTCACGACGTTTCGATAGACGATAAGATACCGCTACATACGGCGAAAGACAACTTGCCCGTTTTCCTTTTAGAGCCTGAAAATACTTATGTTGTTAAAAATAAACCGGCAACTTTAAAATGTCGAGCAGCTAATGCTTTAAAAGTAAGTAAAAAAAACTTGAAAGTTTTTTTATTAGTTAGAAATAGAACCAATAAAAAAAGTTTTAAGATTTGTTTAAAATTTGAAAAAATACAATGATGCCATGAATGCACTTTCCCAGCAGTGTGTCAAACCGAGTCATGAAAGAACCATCTAAATATTTTGAGATTTCAGATTAAACTTTCTCATTGAATTATAGCTACTTTATTACATTTTTAAACAGAAGAGGCTGTTGTGTACATTAAAGATGTTAATGTTGGATAAACATTATTCATGATAAAACTAATTTATTCTAAAAGTACCTACCTAAACGAATCGAAAGAATTTACGAGTTCAAATATTACTCACGCTGCTTAAAAACGCATGTTATGTTTTGTTGACCAATTTATTAGTATCTTATAAGCATTGCAATCATTGAATAATGAATATACTTCCAAAAACGGCAAATGGGAAAAAAATGTCTATGAAATAGAAAATTAACGACGTTGAGAAGGGAACTTCAAATGTTTCGTAATTTCGAAAAATAAAATCTTGATAGTTTTTATGAAATGTAGTTTACCGTACACGCTCTTAATATTTAGACTTGTTTTAATGTTTTTCGGCACTATCGAATCGGGCAACTGTAATGATAGCTGTATGTGTGTATAAATAAATAAATAATAATAATAAAAATCGATCTCCTCTCTATACAAAATAATGAACATAAAACTAACACAACCCTTTCTTAAAACCAAAGGTATTTTTCAAATGCAACGGCGTACAAACGCAAGCGCTTAACTTCGAGTTTGTCGATCCTCAAACTGGGGTGAGGATCATAGAGGGAGAGTGCAAAGTGACGAGGGAAAACGTGGAAGAGTATTTCGGGAGTGACAAGTATCAGTGCTCTTGTTTTGCTTGGACCAGTCGAGGGCACATTCGAAGTCAGCCTGCCACTATCGAACTTGCTTGTAAGTATTTTAAAGATGTTCTTACTACATAAATGTGTCAAGCAAGAGTTTCTTACTACATAAATGTGTCAAGCAAAAAAATCTTCTTAGATTTTTTTAAAATTAATTATCATGATAGTCATCGTATTTGGAAATTATCTGTGATTGTCAAAATTTGAGCAAGAAAACGAATCATTTTGAAAGTTTTGTTTTAACTAAAAAAAGACTAAGTACTTAGGTTGAATATTTTTTTTAATCACAAAGAAGCCATCAGTCGTACATTATGTCAACGATTGTTTAACAAATTATCGTTGTATTTTTTTTTCAAGATAATTTACCATGCCGAACCCGATATAAGGCTATGACTGTAGAGACATCTTTGTCTCCATGTTGAATTCTTATTGACGTGATCTGCTTTCGTATTCATTAGCTAAGTGAATGTTTGGGCTGGTAGCCAAAGAGTTGTTACAGTGAATCAAATATATATGGTACTAGTTGTCCCCTTTTGTTAAGATTAACTTAGAGAATAAAATAGTTTATTTTAGGCATACGTATCCAAATAATTATGTCAACGATCTTTTAAGTAATATAATTAAATTAAATTGCATTATACGACATAATACTAAAATGATAATAAATACTACGATTATTAACTAATAGTAAAATGAGTAATTTAGCTGGCATATTGATTTCACTTGAGATTTGTATTTTTTGTTTCTTTTTGTTTATTGTAATGCGATTCGATTTATTTCAGAAGGCTAATGTTTATTATATTCATATACGTAAGAACATTTTGATGTGTCTTTTGAATGTTATTTAACAAATAGTTCCGTTAAAAAGTTTTTATATAAAGAAAAATCTTTAAGCGCCATGTCAGTCAACCTGCAATCATGGCGCTTGCAATAGCATCGAATCGAGAGTTCAAAATAATGAACAATCACTGAAGATATCTCATTGTATTAGTTCTTACACCGTTATTAGTTATTACATCTTTAACTTAATACAGCAAAGAAACCTCAATGTTGTGAGATATGTCTCGCCTACATTGTATCCGTATGAAAGTAAACTAGTTGCTAGTCATGACCCAAAGCAACATATAGTCAAAATAATCCTAGAACAATTATAGTGAAATCATTAGAACAGCTGAAAACGGTTCCATACACATTTTTGATAGTTGTACGTACTGCATCTTGTTTAAATTTTCGTTCCCTATAAAACTTGGACACGCCCTGATAAGTGTGTTCAATAGAACACACTTATCAAGGTAGCTCCTTCTCGTTCTGTTGAACACACTTATCAGCTCCTTCTCCTCTCGTAGACGCGAAGTCTGTCACATAGTCTGATTTTCTAAATAAACCTCAGCCATAACCAGCGGTCGTAATTACGTAATATTTTAGTACCTGCATCGAAATGTTGAAATTAATATGAATCTTCCCGGGATTTCTAATGACAATCTCGTATGGAAAACAGTATAACAAATAAATAATAATAATAAAACATCAGAGATATTTTTGACAAATACCTAAATTGTGTTATAGTAAATAACTTTTTCATTTAATAATTCACGGGATTTTTCTGCTCTTTAATGGCGCTGCCTCACTGTGCGCATTCACCTGTAATGTAACATAAAAGTGCGCAATTTGATGCTCTAACGTCTTCGAATGTTCGAATTTGTAATAAAGCTCACGGTGAGGGACTGCCCTAAAATTAATTCCGGGGTTTGGGGCATATCCACTTTATTTTTTAAAAGCTGTATCAAATTAGCTCTACCTAATTCCGACTCATGGTTATAACAAACTAATCATCACAAAATCTTCTAGACATTAAGAAGCACTTCTCGGTGGCTCCACAATCGCAGCTGGTCAAACAGTACACGGCCGTGAGATTCCGTTGCGAGCCTCCCCAGCCGCCCCTTTTGTGCAGATCTACTGGCTGAAGAATGGAGCCCCGGTTGTCGAAGATGATAACGTGCAGGTATCAAAGGAAGGGGATCTGCAAATTAAACAAGCTACGTTATTGGTATGTTCGCTATCAGGCAGTTTTGATACGTTCATTATTGATTTCGAGAAAATACAATTTATCGGTACTATTGGAAATGTCTAGAGGAGGTCTATGTTTAGCAGTGAAAATCCCATCGCTGATACGGTGATTTTGACAATAATTTAACTAAGTTCACAATTAAGTTTGCTAATTTTTACAAACAAGGACAAAATTTATAAAATAATAGAATAAGCGCATGTAAACCCAATTTCTAATACCACTATGCGTACAATTTTGATTTTAATCAAATTTTTCAATCACTTTTCCCAAAAAAACCGTGCATGTATGTATATGACTACCAAAAGTTCCTTTAACCAAGTGAACAAAGAAGTGAATTCCACGGGCACTGGGTCCGGACAGATTTCAATTGTGAAACAATTTTCAGGACATGGCGAACTACACATGTGTCGCTGAAAATTTAGCGGGGAAAAGGATATCCGAGCCCGCCTTGCTGACAGTTTTCGGTACGTTACTATTCCAACTCGTACTCGCTTATTTTGTTCTTTTGAAATAAAGTTGATGCTATTGTGCTTATTTACTCTACTCTTTTGCTCCATTTTCAAGAATTAAACACAATAATGAATGACCATTATGTCATCTACATACACAAAATAAAATCAAAACACATTTTTTTTTCATTGTGAACAATGTTTGCATTTGCATGAACTATACTTTCTTCGTAATGTGTACGTAAGCATATAATTATTGTATAAATAACTACCTACGACAAGAAGATCATAATTTTTATTATCTTTGTAAATATTACAAGTATCTGAAAATATCCCTTACCTTAGTTAATGGTGGTTGGAGCACATGGTCGGCTTGGACCGACTGCTTCTGTGATGACCAGGGGAGAGAGGGCCACTCCGGAAGGAAGAGGGAAAGGACTTGCACGGCACCACGGCCTCTGAATGGAGGCCAACCTTGCATGGGACCTAATGTACAGAAAACGCAAGAATGCTTGGATTGTGATATAGGTACGTAAATGGAGAACAAATTAGCAAATTATTATTTGGATATAATGTATATTATAACTTACGTGTCTAATTATAAAATATTTATAATGCCGTTATAAAATATTCCAGTCAGTGAAATCTAATATTTTAGGTATAATTTAATAGATTCTACGTGTCCATCGCTCATTACTTTTTCAAATTGTTATTTCTGTTCTTTGTATGTTTTTGGCATATTAACGTACGTGTAATGAAACGTGTTACGTGAAAAGATTTAATTATTTCTTTTTTTCTCACAATAGATGAACTAGATGAGTTGGCAGATGAATCACCGGATCTAATACTAGGTAACAAAACAATAAATTCAACTAGAACTATGAATCATCAATTACTGTAAGAAAACCAAGAGGTCACTTGTTTGTGGAAGGAACGACTGTCGCGACCGACGGCCGGGCACGCCGCAATTGCGGCGGTAAGACCCCTCTTTGAGGAGTGGTTGGAGAGAAGTCATGGCGTCCTTACCTTCCGCCTGACGCAGGTCCTCACGGGGCACGGGTGCTTCGGGAGGTACCTGTGTCTAATGCGGAAGGAGGATACGTCTGGGTGTCATCACTGCGAAGATCGCCCGGAGGACACGGTGGAGCATACGGTGCAGGACTGCCCAGCTTGGGCGGCGCACCGACGTGTCCTCACGGCTGCGATAGGCGGAGACCTCTCGCGCCCGGCATTGGTTTCGGCCATGCTGCGGGGCGAGACGGAGTGGGAAGCGGTCGCCTCCTTCTGCGAAGCAGTAATGCTCGCGAAGGAGGAGGCGCGCCGCGAGCGAGAGAGGACAGAGTTCTCCCTCCGCCCCAACCGCGGTGTAGGACGCCCACGGCGACGGACGTCGCGCGACGATCTCCGGCCACCGTAGGCGCGGGCATGCGGGCAGCGAGTAAAGGGCAACTCGCTGCCCGACCAAGGACCATGCCCGGGTCGACGGCGCGTTGTGTCCCACGCGCGCCTCAAAGAGCGTCAGCATAATGACGGGGCCCCCCTCTCAGAGAGGGCCAAAGCCTGCCGGGGTCGCGGGATTATTCCCTAACCGTAACCCCGGAACGTAACAGGCTATGAAGGACACCGTGGATTTTAGTCAGTAGAAGTCTGACAGTCCCTCCCGCCCTGCCCGGGGTTGGAGGACTCATTTGATGATTTTACCACGCTAAAAAAAAAAAAAAAAAAAAAAGGTCACTTGTTTGACTACTAGTCTAAATTTTATTTCACCTTTTTCATATCAATAAATAATGTAATCGATCTCATAAAACGATTTAGTATAAATACAAAGGAATATTACACCGAACAACTTTCCCAATACGACCAACTTCGTAAAAACTCAAAAAGTGTTAAATAAATGTCCACTTCTTTTCTGAATTCTGCTGTATTCTAAGACAGATACATATTGTTCCAGGTCGTTGGTCCCAGTGGTCAGAATGGTCGAGATGCGACTTGGATTGCCTTCGAACTAGAAGGAGACGATGTCTCAGTATCAATGCCTGTCGAGGTATTGACTACCAAGTTGCTCAATGTCCTTTGTGTGTAAGGACTTCTAAGTCTGATATCAATGACGGTAAGTTATTTTCATTGTGTCTATTTAGTGTTACGTTTCTTTGTCAACTTCAAGTCATGATTTTTTTTAATTCAATAGATTGTTTAAATTGTTTACAAATTAACATTAAGTTTTTTTCGCAGGATCTTCATACTGGCCTTTGTTTCTTGCGTTGTCAATAGCTTTCTTAATATTTATAGTTGTGATTATATTGGGAATCAAATATATTAAAATTAAAATGAACGATACTTCTCCGTATGTGAAACCACCTTCAGGTAATTTTTTCATTTATATATTAATCTTACTTGTCTTAGTATGTGTGTCCGATCGGATTCCTTTTTTCTCCAATACACAACTTAATAAAAATTTAGTAGTTTGACACTTCTACAAAAGATGGGGCAACAGACGGTGTAAATGAAATGAAAGATCCGATCTTGCATTTTGAAATATATTTAATTTTTTCTTTTATAATATTAAATGTCCTTTCCACTCCCCTAACTTCCATCCTACAGGTTCAAATTATTTCGGCAACGTAATAAAGAGGACTCTAACCAATCAGCCGGACCTGACCATACACGAAGAGTTCCAAACTATAGACTCTCGAAGGACTCACAGACATATGAGCACATCCACAAACACACGACACGAGCATTTGTATGAAGTACCGCAGCTAGCTAACAGGTTGGTGAAATAGAAGGGATTATTATTGAGACTGTGGAAGGACCAATTCGGTCCTTGGAGATGGATTTAGTGAATTAATTGGGAGCCTAGAGGATGCGAGTAGATAAGCTTTGTAAAATGACAAACGGAGTTTTCTCTCATTCAGTGTCAGATTCTAAATGGTTATAATTTCATGATATTGCTCTGTTTTTTGTTTGATAGACACTCAATCAGTAGTTCTAATTTATACCTTATTTGACAAATACTATATTCCTCTAACTTCTAACAAAGAAAGTAACCTGTAAACCAATTCATAAAACATGTACTAACCTAAACGTTTATTTACATTATTAACAAAGAATAATAATAATAACTTCATTTCTAACATAATTTTTAATTCGCAGCTACATCACGCCTATAGACCACGAGGTAAGAACCGAAAGAAACGGAAGCGAAAGGAATTACGCTTGCAAGGACAGCGTCGAGTCAGACCGATCTGACTCCAGTTGCTTTTTGAGCTGTGAGTTCTTCTATGCACCTTAGAGAGGCACCAGATTGCATAACACTGTCATTAATATCATTTTAAACACCAATCTGACATATTTTAACTTAAATTTTATTTCTTCGCTCTATTTCATAATGATGTACATTTACGCCGGAAAATAATAATGTATTTCAGTCGCAATCTTGGCTAAAATTGTTCTCTGTAACCAATCCACAACGAATTTTTCAGTCCGAGACTGAGTCCATACAAGCAGCGGTCATAGAAAATGAATCGTATTTGGATTGAGATACAATATTAAGTTCAAGCGAAGCAAGCATTAACACAGTTCAATCGTTAACATCTTCAATCCAATGCCTCTTAGCTTAATTAGCTTTAACAATGACCCAATAACTATAATTGGTTTACGTTATACCAGAAATTTTCTTTCCAGCCGGTTCGTCGTATGGCAATGAAAGTATAGAAATGTCACCATCACTGAAAAATAATGCATCAGTAGACTCAAAATTCTTCGCTAAGCACATAGATGTAGCTACTTCAAAAATAGTTGCAGCGGACGGTGATTGGTTGAATCTTAATAAATGTGGAGTGAGCTTGTTTATTCCTGATGGAGTCGTGGATAAGGGTGAAGAGTTATTCTCAATTGAGGTCGCAGACGACGATTGGAATAGGCCGCTGCTGCAAGAAGGTAAGTTCAGGCCTTTTGACCTCGTTAGTTGATTGGGAATCGAGATTGGCGCGCTGGATTTAGACCTAAATTTAAAATAGGGCTTCAGTTTAGTTCGAAAGCGAATTTTGGAATGTTATCTAAGACGTCAGTATTTTAGAAATTTAAAGACAGTGTTATATTGTTACGTATTTTTTTAAAGATGTTTATCAATAAATCACCTCACCCCATCGCAGTCCAATGCCGGACATAGGCCTCTCCCATGCGTCTAAAAGTTTTTTTATTTAATTTGGTCATCTTTATGTTCAAAAACACCATTGACCGCCATTTAACTGTATAAATAGGAATGATGTAAAACATACATGATAATATGCGAATGTATCTAAGGAACCAATGACCATAAACAGGAGTTAAGTCAAAATATTGTAAACATACTAAAAGTGACTTTTACCTCTTCCAACAAACCGTTTACTGTGAACGTTAAATCCCAAACTCTTCAAGTACTAGTTCCATCTGAACACCTGTAACGCATAAAGGCGACGCAAGAAAGATGTGCTTATACATTTCAGAACGAAGTAGGATTACATTGAGCCGTGGTCTGACCTAAATCTCAAATGTCAGGCTGTTCCGACCTATAAGTTGCTTTGTCGGCAACCTGGCGGTGTTATTTTGGAGCCGGGTCACAATTGATTGCCTCCAAATATGCTCGTACATAGTTAAAGCAGTAGGTTATTAGATATTCGTAGGATTACAATGGCTTGGCTGTGTTCTATCTACGAGTATTTTGTGTGGAATGCGACCGATGGCCAACTATGTAGAAGCGAATACATTCTATGTAGTAGTGTTAATTTTCAGATCTAATCTTATGATAGGTATTCAAAGTTTTTGTGTTTAAGCATATTAATGCGCTAGCATACATGACGATTTTTCTTTTCTTTGGCAGGTGAAACTCAACTAAGCCCGGTGATTCGTTGCGGACCCAAAAGCTTTCACTTCAGCAAGGGTGTGGTTTTGTCTTTCCCGCATTGCGCCGCTTTGAAGAACACCAGCTGGCTTCTCTCGATCCTCCAAAGGCCCGAAGAAATCAACTCGAGGGAGTGGCGAAAAGTTTTGACTTTGGGCCAGGAAACGCCCGGGAGCCCCCTGTTCGCACAAGTCGACCCTTCCAAAGTTTACCTAGTGAGCGAATTTCTAAGCGACTTCGTTCTAGTCGGCAGAAGTTTCAGCGGTCTAGACGCCAAGTTGTACAAACTCGCGCTCTTTATATCTAAAAGAATGGACGATAGCTACTACAGTTTAAAGATTCATGTGTTTAACGATACTCCTTACGCTTTCTACGATTGCTTCGAAAGTGAAAAGAGGTCGGGCGGCTCGTTGCTCTGTGATCCAAAAACTATTTACTTTCAAGAGAATTGTTCTGATTTATGTATTAATATTAGAGATGTAGGAGTCGGTTGGAAGGTGCAGTCCGGAGGTAAATACCAGGAACTGTCGTATTCACAAGTTTGGAACATGGCAGTCAGATCTTTGCATTGTATATTTGTTCTGCAGCAAACAGATTCAATAAACTGTCTAGAGCTGAACGTGTCTGTTTACCAGAAGCAAAAGCAATCAAATTCTGTCAATTTCAATTTCAAGACTAACGACTTGAATTTTAATATCAACTGTAAGAGATTCAGTTGTGCGAGTGTAGAGACTGTTAATATATTAGAGAACCCGTTCAATTATTCCTCTCTGACGAAGAAGGAGGGTAGGTATGACTTCGTGTATAAGAATCACAGCTTTAGGAGCTACTTTAGCGTTGACAATAATTACCGGACTAATGTGTTGACCAAGTCGGACAGAGTGATACTTTGTAAACTGTTGGACTCTCAGACTGCGAAAGGGAACGACTGGAGACTGTTGGCTGAGAAGTTGAAAGTTTGTTCTTACTATTATTATTTCTCCAATACTTGTTCTCCTACAGAAAATATATTGAATTTATGGTTGTGTAGAAATAACGACGTGAACATGTTAGTCAATTTGTCGCGGGTGTTCAGGGAAATGGGTAGGATTGATTGTGCAACAGTTGTGGAAAGGCGTTGTTTTACCAACTGAACGAAATATAAAGAAATGTGGAACAATTGTTGAGTTTGAATAGAGGAAAATGTTTCTTCCACTTCCTTTATTGAGTCAAGCTTTTGAGAAAATATTTGAACTTACTTTCCAATTATATCATCGTTGTTTCTCTTGTTTGTTTTTCTGACTTCTATTGTATTTTTGTGTTTGTTTTTAATTGTTTCATAACAATCTCATATTGTGGTTGCTTTGTATTTGTCATCTATTCAAACTCAATGCTTGTTATTATGTTAAGACCGCTGCTTATTTACTTTTTACAATGCTATTGTTTATAACGTCGTTTTCTTATTCTATTTAGATTTCTTAATATTTTCTTCACTTTTAAGCAAGAATTTTCTTTTAGCAAAAGTTTTGGTACTTTAGTGAACACTATAGTATGTTTTAATCAGTATTGAGATTAACTTAGGGAAGCTTAATATTTTACTAAAGAGTATGTTTGAAAAACATTATTAGTTGTATATAAATAAATATTACTGAACCAAATAGATACTGTATTGTTTAGATAAGAAAATTAAGTAGTGATTTCAAATTTTGAATTAAAGTAAACATTTGGAAGCTGTTGTTTTGTTTATTTAATCCTTCATCTGAAAGTGATAATATTTGTTGAATAAATAGGCCTTGATGAAAGTTTCAAGGCTGCGGACAATAGATAAGCTATCCCGAATTTAGTCCGTACATGACTGGAGTTTGAAACAATTTGAGAGAGGCCTATGTTTAGTATTGGATTAGTCACTATAAGTAAACTGGAATATTAAGGACCTTTATCATAGATATTTTACTCGAAACAATTTTTTATATCCACTAAACCTAAGTATTACAACATTCCAAAAAGAAGAATATCTCACCCGCTTAGCTTACCTATCCAAAACAATGAATTCTCATTCCTAAAAATGCTTTTAAAACCAGTCAAGTCGAAGATACCAGCAGTTTTTCAAAAACTTTATAGGTTCCAAGAAACGAGGACTGCACAAAAGACTATGTTCCTCATGAAACAGTAAATAGGTTAAAGAGATAATAACCATAACACCTCTTCTTTACGAGAGGATTTCTTCGATAGAATTGAGCGGAAACTGGTAAAATTGTTACACGTGGACTGAGTCATAAGAAATCAGCGATTTTACAAAGATAACATAATGACGAATTCCCCACTAGATCGCTGTACCGTAAATAGATAGAATAGAAAGGTACGCCTTTGAAATGTTAATGGAGATTTAAGAAAAATATTTATAACCTATTTTGATACTGGCATATTAATGTAGAATCCTGAGCGCAGCAAGGTATCAAAAGTACTTCACTAGGGCTTGAAATAGTATTTCGCCCAAGGCCGACACTCATTAAAGTAGAGCAATTTTTTCGACTTAATTCCTAAAGAAAACAAACCCGTAGCAGTATTTTTAATGCTGTTTCTTGCTGTTACGAGGCTCTTTTTCATTCGTAAAGGCGTAGTAATTTCAAACGCATACATACTAAATCCAAACAAAACGAAAACAGTATTTCCGGCCCACGGCACACCGTAGGAACGTGGTCTCAATTATTAAACAATGCAATCGTCTCGACCGGTACAACCCTAGCTTTAATACTTGAATACCTAGTATTTGGGTCAGGGAACATGGAGTATACGCCGTACCGTGTAGCGATACCAGCCAAATTATTTAGTGATATCTCGACATGAATTTCGAAACGCTAAGTGAATTCCGACGAAGAAATTGTTCGTTGATTTTTTTGTAGACGTTCGCTTTCTCTCCTTCCTTTAATATTCTTTGTGATTAGATTGTCTTTTGTTAAATGGGGATGTTGGAATTGTTCCAGTTTTAGTATTCATGTAGGTCAGTAAGTATTCATGGTACGTTAGGTTTTATGTCCCGGGTCTGATACCTGTGGTTCAATTGAGATCGTGATCTGTTTACTTATACTAGCATTCCATTTAGAAAGATATCAGTTTGTAAGCTTGTGGCCTTTATTTTTAAAAGATTGTTCTTTAAAGATACACATCATAATATTGTCATAAGAACAACAATACATGATAGTCATGAAACGTCCATGTTCGTCAAAAATAATTTACATAAATTTGCTCGAGTTACTAGTCAACGCGCGTTGTGATCGGTTACAAACAGTTGGGTCTAGAACTGCACTATTATTATATATAGTAGTATTTTTGTAATGGCACCAAAGGTCTATAATAAATTGCCAAAATGTATAAGGAGTGAAGATAATATCCGTAAATTCAAAAGTAAATTGCGTTTATTTTTATTAGATAAGACATATTATTACTCCGTAGAAGAATTTTTAAATGATAAAATATGACATTGCTAACCTTTTATTACCGACTTCAAAACAAAGGAGGTTATCAATTCGACACGTATGTATGTAATATTATCAGAACTGCCCAGTTTTCGCATATGTTAGTCTATATCAGTGTCTGAACAAATGTACCAAATTTCATAAGTGGATGTATGTATGTTTTTATGTTTGTGCACGCATATCTCCGGAACTAAAAGTCCGATTTAAGTTTTTTGCTGTACTAGGTATTGTTCAACTTAGGGTACACTGCAAGTTTCATCAAAATCGGTTCAGTAGTTTTAGAGATATAGATTTTTTCGTTGTGACGGATTACAAGTTTAGTGCACCTCATGTTAGAAAACTTTGTATTTTACAAGAATTTGGGTTGAATATTTAATAAATAAACTAAAAAGGGTAAAATAAAAACTTAAAAAAAAAGTACCGACTTCAAAAACAAATACAAATAACCTCCTTTTTTTGAAGTCGGTAAAAAGTTTAAAATAACCTTTCTTTCGGAAGTCGGTGGCATTAGTCAATGAAATAATAATAAAAATCAAAGCCACCGACTTCCGAAAGAAAGGTTATTTGAAACTTTTTTGTATTTGTTTTTGAAGTCGATACTTTTTTTTTTTAAGTTTTTGACAATTTACCTTTGACATGCACTGATTGATTTAATTGACATAATTACTCGAACTTGACTTTTATTATACAAATTCTGACATGCTACTAAAAAAATGAATAGATTTGTACACCAATTTTATTGGTAGGACATAGAGCTCAACTAAAATGTATAAGACCTTTATTGTAAATACCTATGTTCACAAATAAAGTTTGATTTGATTTGGTTTGATATCAAGGCTCTTGTATAAAAATATGGGATTTAGTTATGTTTTGCAAGTGAGCGACTTTTTCGTAACCCTATTATTTTATTTTATTTTTTATTTTATCCTTTATTTCAGGCAACTAAGGCCCATAAAAACACAATACATTTAAAAGTATAAAAATAATAACTATAAACTAATACATATTTTAAAACAATAAATTTAAAAACTATTGCACACGAAGTGACGGCGTCGTGTTACGCTGCGAGGTGTCGCGTAGCCGGCCTCGAAAACGCCGATACAGCACACCTTTCGGCCAGAAATCTTCCTTGAGGCAGGTCGCCAAATACTGGGTTGGAACGCGCACCACGAACGACTTGAAATTAGTGTTATGGCGCGCCTCCAACTTCTCCACCCTCAAGGTCCAGTTGGTCTTCATTCGTAGGTACTCCACAATGTCCTCAGCCTTTGTAGCGTGATACAAACGGGACACGTACAGCTGCGTCGTCGGTACTGCAGGACGTAGTAGCGTGTTGGGTCCTACAAGCGCTGTCCCGCACTGGTTGCGATAAGAAGGCTTCCTCTTCTTTCTCTCCACCTTGATGAAGCCGTCCTCATCGCATGTGTCCTTCGGTAGACCCTGCTGTTTGAGGTCCACTACAGCGCCTTTAGTCGCAGTCGAAACTGACCGACTCTGCTTTCCCCGTTTTGGTTTCACTGCTTGTGGTTTGGTTTGCGACACAGCAGGTTTTGATTTGGCGACAATTGCGGAATAGGCACATTTGGGGGTCGATGTACCTATTGCAGGCGTCGCTTCCCCGGCAGGTACGACGCAATCAGCCGAACACGAAGCAACGTCTGCATCTTTAACAGCCGGCGACGTAGACGCACTCGCTGACCGAAAACTGCAGACTGAAGCATTTTGTGCTCCGCGACGTGTGTTCACGTTGGAGCCTTCCGGTGACCCACTTGTCGGAATAGCGTTGCGCAACAACGCCACTTCGGCTCGTAATTCACCAATGATGTTCTCTGATGACTCCAACTTGGACTTCATCTCGGCCTGGCTCACCTTCAGAGACGTGATGTCCTTCAGCAGCCTGGTGACGTCGACGTGGTCGAAAGTGACGGGAGGTAGCTTGTGCAGCTCCTTCGCCACAAAATCTGGCACGTCATCCGGATCGGTCCTCTTGAGCAGGTCGATGATGTCCTGCAGACTCTTCTCGCCACCATCCCTCCGGCGAGATGGCATTTGTCCGACTTGGTCGAGTGTTTGAAACAGCAGCAACTTGGCACTGCATACTTCTTCCTCTTTGTAGGAGGACTTGCAAATCTGCAAGATGCTGACCTCGTCCATGTAATCGATGGCATGCTTGATGAATGCCGAGAGCTCGTTGACAATGAGCTGCTTTGTAGCCATTGCAAACATAATCGGGCAGCGGTTAATACTGCACAATACGCGAATATAAAATTCTTGCTGAATAGCGCAAACGCGTCCGTTTCCGAGCGCGCATGGCACTAGACTATTAAATTGGAGCACACGAGTATATGGCAGGACATTGATTTTCACTTTAATTGAAAAATAATATAGATCTAGAATCGTATATTTTCTTTAGATCTAGATGAAATTTGAGAAAGGATAGGTTTCAGAAGTTTAGATTTCAGAACGAGTTTTAATTACAATTAACCAGAATTGGATTACAAATTTAATGATGAAACAGTGGTCAATCTTCATTATTAAATAATGGAGGATAGAATTCAAATAACCTGTGAGCCAAAAACAGGTATTGTGACTGTTAGCTTTTGGGACATTTTATTCAGTAAGTTTGCTTCGTTTAAATTATAGCAAAAATTAAAAAAATATTTAAAAGGATGTAGTAAAATTTTATTTTAGATTCTTTCCAGACATAGTTTTTTTTAACACACAACAAAAAAGTTTAGGATCACTTTAAAAATCGAAATCTTTTTGCTACGTTAGATTATAAATTATGATTTTTTTCTTCTTTTAAGATTATTTATTACAAAATTTAGATTTAGATACAATAAAAACAACAAAACAGTGTAATTGCATTTCAGTTATTATCTTTAAATAAGCTTATACTATGGACTACCAACTTTTTTTGAAGTAGATATATTTAAGGCACAAAAAAAACAGAAAAAAATCTGTATTAAAAATGAAACATTATCAAACAAGCACAATCACATAGCAACTAAAGACCTGAGAAAAAGAACTCCCTTTACATTTTTTTTAAACACAGAGCCACAAGGTAGACTCGTGGAGGCAGGTCTTAATTGGAGGGCACTTAGTTCAGGAGCTCTCCGTGTGAACAACTGTCCTTGACGATCTTACGGCTTTTATACTAATAGCGAGCATAGTTGAGCAGGAATTTAAAAGCTATGATGTTTCTTTTTTTGATAAGATTAATTTATTTTTGAAGTTTTGATTGGAGTTAAGTGATGCTAATTGGTACTTGTTGCAGTATAGTTTTGACTTTGAAACATATAGGGGATAGGGAGCAGTGACAAAGTTGAGCAGTTTAAGATGAGTGAGTTTTTAAGAATTTTGATGGAAATTGGTTATTATACGTTAACATAATTAATTTATTTTCTGCTGTCTCTAGGTCCATCTAGAATTCCAGACAAAAGAAACACAGGGGGTAAACAGCTGAACTAATTATTAAAATCAAAACTACTATTACAAAAAAAGTACCATTACCTTTATAGAAAAGTAGGTACCATTTATCAACATAGTTTCGACGAACACACACACACTTTATTTTAATTAATTTAGGTTTTGTAGCTTTTAGTATAAGCATTAAGCATGTAGAATCGAAAGTTCTAAATTAGTTCGTAATTTGCTGGTTAATAATAATTCTGCAATCCACGTTAATACCTGGACGGAAACATAATTTACAAATACAAATTACTCCATTGTTTCCACAAACATCCCGCATTCCATAACATCCGAGTTCATATCTTTTATACGCACACTCAATCTTTGCACAATGTAGTACTTTGCACACAAAAGATAACAAATTGTGCTTTTAACGCACTCGTTTGCACAATAGTGCTTGAGTACTTTTGTTTGAAGATGTGTTTGTGATTTAGTGTATTTCATTAGGTAAACGATGCGTAAATTATGGAAAGTAATAAGTTTGTATAAATATGTATTTCAGAACGTCATTCAATACTCAAGCGTTACTTAAAACTAGATTCAAGGCATTCGATTGGTTGAAGTAACACTTGAGTTTTGAGGTGCGTTCTGTCATGCGGGCCTTACAATTCTATTGAGAATCATAATTATATCGATAAATTTTATTGCATTGGTTGAAAAACATTCATTTTTATGTAGAACTTGAAGAAAACTTATGATGCCGGCATGGTAGCCGGCTAGGTGTATGGATCTGCGAAAAGTAGCCGGCAGAGACTGGTTGAGGAAAATTCAAGACTGGGCTCAAGGCGTGTATTGGGAGAGGCTTATGTCCAGCAATGGACGAATACAGGCTTATAATAATGATAAAGAAAGTCGCGAACTGAAATAGCTATATTTGTTAAGCGATAATTAGTTGATGAATTTTGGATAATGTTGAAAAGATTTCGTCAAATTGGGCACAGGGCGGATATATATTTCTAATTCCGTTCCGTGCCCAATTTGACCGTATCTAATTATTTGTGTACTAATCTGGTTTTAGATGGGAGTTTTTAAGAATACCGCTGATTAGGGACCGAGTGATTTGGGTTAGAGTTATTTCGGGATCACGTAATTATGGACTTTTTTATATCCCTTGTTATGTTATCCCGAAATAGAAAATTCGAAAACATTCGTTGTTTCTAGACAAGTGGATACTGACTTCGACCAAGGGTCAAAGTGGACCACTGCTTTATGTAGCACGTCCCAAGTCAATATTCAGTTAGAATAACATGTCTTCATTTTCATATTGTTACTTCTATATTTTTGAGGTTTTTTTATTCTCATCTACTACGAAAATAGGACTATAGGAATAGGAAAAATCAAACCCAGCATTCCTTTGAGCCTTCACATACGAAACACGAAAACAAATGATGGGGCTTCATCATTTGTCAGAGCAAAGTGGCGAGCGTTCCGCGGAAGTAGACACGATGAGCGCATGAGTTGACGTCACACGTCACGTCGCGTCGTCCGCCATTGTCTGACGTCACAGATCCCCTTCTTCCTGAAACGCGGTGGATCGTAAACTTTATGCGAAGATTCGTCTCGGTCCGTACGTTAACTTGTAGAATATGTATTTGGATCCGTTCTGCTCTGATGTTGGAGCTTAACCTTCCGGTAGGGAGTAGGGATGATGACTGCCTGCCTTTATTTTATGTTTTATTGTTGAGCTGAGATTGTAATGGCCTTTTGATAGGTATATGTAGTTTTGGGGTTGTTGTGAGGTTTTAAGTCTGGTCGTCGAAAGTCGAAATAGTACTTTTACACCTGACAGACTTATGTGTTGAGTACTTGAGTCAGCATCTTGTGTCTGAAAAGTGTAACTAAACAAGAAATTAAAACTCTCACCTTTATCTAAAATCCTATAACTAATGGAAGGCTTTTTTAATAATTATAAAACGGTGGGTTATAGGTACGACTGTGCCCATTTGACGTCAACCGTGATTAAATAGGTATTGCACTTTAGTTAAATACCAGTGACACTCGGTGGCTCGAGCCACTGACTCCTGTCAATCTCTGTTTTAGTGAGGGGAGAGTGCAAAGTGTATTGTCGTGTCGACACCATGGGGGATGCGAGCCTAAACAAATACCCTCCGTAATACGACACCCTGATTCACGCATTAAATAAATATTCACTTTATGACATCCATCCAAAAAATTCCAATTAATTTTCCCCAAATCCATAACTTTCAAACAAGTTGATCGAATCAAAACGAGCTCGCAGACGCTTTTAACTCCGTAAATAATAAATCAAGACTCGAACCCTTCAAGGAAGTTTATGAACTTGTTAAAAAATATCCCAAATACCGGAAAGCACTCACTTAGATTAGGAAAAAAATGTATTACGAATATTGGCGTAAACATAAAGTTTTCGCCACCCACTAAGCATTAAGAGGTTTTTAAATTTATTCACCCTTCGATTTTCGGCAGTTTCTTGTGGAAACTTTGAGAAAATTTCAGCGATTAAACCGTGCGGAGTGCACAAAGTTAAGGGTTGAAATTTGCATAACGATCGACCTATACGTTGTCTGGCTACATCGAAGTCTGTCGAAGTTTGGCTCAGACGTGAATTTGCAATCACTTAACACTTGGGTAAAATAACACTCATTCATATTTAACTTTGAGTAGATTTTTATTTAAAGTCAATGTCACTTCAAAAACGATTCAATTTGGAATATGTTACTAGTTAGCTTCAACTGATTGAAATTGAATTTCAATGACCATATTATTTGTTATAGCTTTAATGGTGGTAAGTTTCTTGGCACAAACCTCTCATATTAAAAGATGAACTCGTCATGGAATGGATGAATCAATTGAAAAAGTTTTAATGACACACAACTTTACCTTAAAGGTAAAAAGTTGTCTGAAAAAAATAAAGAACTCAAGCCAAAGTAGTGATAGTATGCTTATATTAAACTGCTTATTTATGAAATAGTTACTAAAACTTAATATTTATGATCTGAGCTGTCTAATTATTTGAAATGGCTGATCACAGTTGAGAAACTAGGAAAATTAACCGGTTGTTTTCATATCAACTCATACATAACGAGTAGTTCCCCATATCCCGAAGTACTAGCCGCTGCACTTTCCCACAAACTATTAAGTTCTTAATCCTCACGTGATGAGGCATTGTCTGTCCCAGACGAACATACTTAGGTGGCTACGTACGTCCGTTCGTACGCGTATGAGAAAATCGCCGGGTAAATATCGCTTAATGAGTCGTTTCAGTGCGTCGTGAGACCACTTGGCAATCAAACTGATTCAGACGCAAGTATCTAAAGTGGTACCAGTTGCGTGGCGTCGGAGACGAAAACAAGACCATTCATTTGCTCTTTATTTCTTCCCGAAATGTACATAAAGACTTATTTAGGAGTTATGTGCAGTTGTGTCAGAGTCTCGGTAAAGTTAAGACATTTCCGTATTTGCTAAAATATTTTTTTTTGGGGTTTAGCAGTGGAGGGTTCGATCAAGTGATTGCTTATAGTATATTACTCAGGTTAATTAATTCTTAGATTTTTTGTCTTCTTACTTACTTAATTTAGCCGTCGATATTTAATTATACATTTATCATCTCTATTATTTTAAGTTGCTACATCGTTCTCACATAGTAAATCACTAAATGAATGGTATAACAAAGGTTCTTTAGACGATTTAAAAAGAGTGTTCAAGGAGTTTTTTGCCCATTCTTCTCCATGGAGATCTACGCTTTGGAATGGACATCTACAGTGCTTTCACAGTTATTATGTCTTGTAACTGGGACTGTACCACCGTAATTTTTTACATTATTTTTATTTGCCTGCCGGCCTACTTGCTATTAACAATTTAATTTTGATATTTTTATTCATTCCCAAATATTAACAGCTATCTTAATACTTTGCCACACAAGATCAATGGGATCATAATATTTCCAATTAGTCATTTATTTTAAGCGATTATGACTCTACAAAAGTAATCGTTGCAAAAGTATAAAGTTTAGCTAAAGAACAAAAGAACACAACACAAAGCCACATTCAATTTTCACTAAAACAAAAGAGTAAGTATAAAAAGTCGTAACTATGAAAGATGCCATCGCGATTTTTCTTATTTTAGCGGTGTTTCTCGAGTTAGCAGCTCGTTGGTCCCCCGATCTCTTCCACGACATAAAACCTGCAACGATAAATGATAATTATTATATTGTTCAAGTATTTCGATGTAGCTGAATAATATATAGGCATTGTTCCAAAGTGGTGTAAGTTAAAGAAGAAAGGTGAAAGGGAAAATGCATTTCGCAAATAAATTAAGGAAGTTTGGAAGTTTCTTATTTGACTTTGACAGCCTTTTACGAACTTGACAGTACAAATAAATATTGAATGTGGTGGCAGGTCGTTTCATTTTTTAAGAATTTATTGTTTAATGTAATCATGAAGAATCTAATCCTGATAGAGAGATGGGGTTATCGGTTCAAAGTTAGTTGAAATCTCTACGGGAAACTTTTGATTGACAATGAATATTGGACGTACAAATATTTCATAGTCTGATATCGGGAAACACTTCCGGATTATTTTCGTATTTTACCCAAATGATTAAGGGCGTGTTGACTGATCACTAGCTAAACTGAGTATTTGTTTTATCTTATACAGTTTATAACCACTTGCTTAAAATATATATATGGGACTTTAACAATAGTTAGTTTAACTATTGATTAAACAACTCGCCACTCAATAACACTAATTTTAAATAAGTTGCCCCACACTAGGAATTTCTCCTCTACGTGGATGCCTTGACAAACGTATAAACTCACATATACAAAAAACTATTTGCAGATCATACAAATTGACATACATTTTTTTCCGTGCGGGGATCAATCGGGGACAAGCTAGACAGCAGTCGACTGCTTAAGACGATCGTCTACCGAGCGCTCGTCCATACAAAAAGAGAAAACGTTTTCCTCCCCCTAGATGTTATCCTATCTCAATGATTTTTTAGAATGCATCTGACACAGTAAAAACTAGGTTTTCTTTTTTTCAAAATTTATAATAGTTTGAAAGTTACAGGCGCCTAAAAGTTACTATTTTTATGACAAAATCTTCATAGAAGTAAAACCTTTGTATTTAAAAAACAAAGAAGTTTAAGAAAAAAAGCAAAACCTACAAACCTAGAATATAATATGCTAAAACGATTGACACCAGAATCTTAGAGATTGGTCGTGATTTAGTATGTGAAAAACGTTTTCTCCCGAGAGACAAATTTCATATAAAAATACTTACATTCAGTCGCGAGCTGCAACGCTCTCTATCGCACGATCGGGGTTTTTTCAAAGCGTGAGAGGGACAGTAGGAGTTTTTCTAAATAGCTATTTTTTGAAATGGCAGCAGCTATTCTATCCTCTTAACTAAAGATTTAATACATTTTCATGTATCTACATTTTCTATTTAAAAATGTACATCTTGATGTCGCTTAAAGCCCTCTTCCTCCTACAACTTGCTCCAAGTTCACCGGTTGTCCCCGCGCTTCAATGAGCACAGTAGGCAGGGGCAAGGGGGAATATTTTAAGGGGAGGCACGCCAAATTTGGACACTTTAATGCGAGTTTTGATGTTTTATGTTAATATCCAGTTGGCAACTTTGTCGAATAGTCATTGAATTGTCGATCGGTTCGGTGTCGGTAGACATTCGCGATAACAAATTAATTTTCGATATTAATGTGGGAACGAAATGGTTGACATGGCGCTTTTTAGTTTTATTTCAATTGAACAAGTTTTGGGAATTACTTGACGAGACTGCCGTAATTTAGGTGGCGGGTTTCTCTACTAGACAATGTTAATAGGGTAGTTTCCAGGGTCAAAATAATTACATTCTATTAAAATTTAGTCCGTATTTTAGATTGTAAAAAATATTGGACACGTATTTTTTCTTTTTTCGATTGAACAAAAAATAACAAAGATATATTTCAATATAAATAATAAAGATATATAGCCTATTTAAGTTACCTGTGACGTCACCCTGCGCGAAAAATGCCACACATCGTGACTTCACACGTAACTTTAGTAGGCTATATCTTTGTCATTTTTGGTTTAATTTACAAATAAAAAAATACGTGTCCCTTATTTTTGAATAATCTAAAAGACGGACTAATTACATTTTTTAGGGCAACTAGCCTATTCAGTTAGTAGTAACAGTTGTGATTGCAGCCTCGTTTGTCTAAGTATTGGTTGCCAGCGTTTCAGGAATTTCTTAGCAGTGGTCATGAACTTGGATTTATATCCAAAGAATAGGATTCCCCTTGGCAAAACGTATAAGTATCAAATACTTACAAACTACTTAATAATATAGGTAACTATTAATAAGTAGATATACCTATGCCAAACCAATAAGAACAATATAAGGGTGTTGTTGTAATATCATGTTTTCATTACAAATGTCTTTCAGCTTGACTTATTGTTCAGGTGCATCACAAACAAAGGTAAACACATCATAACATAATCCTTATTTTCTTTACGAAACCCAAAAACCGGAAAACATAAATTCTATTACCGTAAGATTTTCAAAAGAAATACATAAATATTTAGCAGCCCCATCCCTCATACTATAAAAAACATTTTCTTTCTGCAGCTACGGTGACACTTCGTTTTCTGCGGTCAAGATTTTAACTTTCATTGACGGTAAACTATCGACATTGATTGTTGCTTAGCTAACAAAAGGTGCAATGGACATTGAACTTCAAGTCGGGACTTTTGGTACCCAATATTTTGACGTACATTGCTGTATTATTGTCTCTTTGATTCCTTTTTCTTTATCTAAAGAAACAGTGGACGTCAATGGGTTATCCTCAACCATTTATATTTTATACCCGCTATAAATATGTCTCCCGACTTTCCTTAACATTTTGCGTTTTAGAGGGTTAACATGAAACGCATAAAAATATTTGCGCTCATTTGAATTTCATCTTGTATGACAGGCTGGTTCATACATACTTAATAAACATGGTTCAGTCTTCGCCTCCCCGTTGTGATGCGTAAGCAGCAGGTTTCTCTAACAGAACAATATTAACCACTTCCCTGTCCGATGAATCACATGTGACTCACGACTATTGTTTAGGTATTGTGTCTGCTGCGCGGACAGTGAAAGTGTTAACATTTTATTTTTTAATTACCTACTTTTTATGGTGTTGAAGTATTAAATACTTTTTTTATCGTGGTAAAATCATTAAATGATCCCAGGGCAGAGCGGGACGGACTGTCAGACTCGAATTGACTAAAATCCATGGTGTCCTTCTATAGCCCTTTACGTTCCCGGGTCGCGGTAATTCGTAAGACCGGTGACCAATTTTGAAAAAAATTAAAATTATTTAATTTATTTGTGAAATGTTGAACTGTGAAGTGAACAAACTTATAAAATATCGGGGTTTTACAAATCTAAGATTCAGAGCTATTAGCTTTGTTTCAGTTTACGCTTTAGGGTTTGCTTATAGGGCGCGGGCAACATAGGAAAGATGTAAGACGCAGACGGGGCGGAGACATTATGTATCTTCGGCGTCTCTTTCATACAAAATGTATAGAAGCGTCGCGACGTAAAAGACACAGAAGAGACGAAGCGCGGACGCGACTCATACCTACATTTTCGCACGTCCGCGACGCGTCCTCGTCTAACGTCTTTTCTATGTGGCCCGCGCCTAAAGCGTGGATTTGATGTTGGGTCATCATCATCGCCATCACTAGCCAGAAGCCCGAGCCCGAGTTTATATGTTTGTAAACGCAACCAGGATACAGGTAGAAATTCCTAGTCCAATGTCTCTAAAAAAACCTATCAAGGAATAGGGTAGTTTCCAGGGTCAAAATAATTACATTCTATTTAGTCCGTATTTTAGATTATAAAAAAATATTGGACACGTATTTTTTCTTTTTTCGATTAAACAAAAAAAAAATTGCGCGAAAAATGCTACGCATCGTGATGTCACACGTAACTTTAATAGGCTATATCTTTGTCATTTTTGGTCTAATTTACAAATAAAAAATACTTGTTCCTTATTTTTCAATAATCTAAAAGATGGACTAGTTACATTTTTTTAGGCAACTAGCCTATTGCATAAGTTATACGGTAATTATAATTATTTTTACATTTCGTCACCATAAAAAGTAAAATCTCCAATTCATGACCTCAAGTTCCACCACCTAGTTTTTACGAGCAATATTAATAACAGTTTTATTTTCCCGCGCAACCGTACCACTCGTAAATGTCAACAGTATTTTTATGACAGTATTTCATTGTGCGTAAAGGCATTATTTGATTCTGCCAATGACGTTCTAATAGCCAAACATGAAATATTAATACTTTATCGTACAAGTATTTAACTACGTACCCTTAATAATGTTTTCGTTTTCTTTGTGGAAATATAACAAGAGGGGTAATACAGTCGAGATGAGATAATTACTTAGAATTGGATTAGCACTCATTGTAGGTTTGATGTGTGTTTTTGTGATCTTTAAAACAATCGTCCCCGCATCAAAGTGATCCTAAAAGCCATCAATAAAAGGACTGCTAAGCTAGCTAGCTGAGGGCGTATAAGTTTCCTGTTTACTGTGTGATGCGTTATATATTTTTTTTGTCTAATATAGTGATATTGACTGGCAGAAAACACACGTACCCACTTAAATAAGTAAGCAAGCCGTTTTCCCTTGCAGACAGGCAGAAACGGCTAAGTATAATATTTTCATAACTTGCTTTGATAAAAAACTTTCTGCAAAACAGGTAAATATTGTTATATTAATCCTACATTGTAGATAGAGATACTCAAACATGTAATACCTCTTTGACACCACTTGATACCGTCAAACGCTTTTCTATTCGATTTCTATCTGAAACGAATTTTGCATATAAATCCGTTGGCGCCGCGGCGTCGCATCCCGCTGCAGTCCCGGACGCATTCCCACCAATCCCGGGAATTTATTAGTATGGGATCCCGGACTAAAAGCGGGGGCGTGACCGCTTCAGCGAAGCCGAAATGGATGCACATTCCCGTTTAATAAGACATGAAGAATATTAGGGCTGCGTCTTGAGTACTACTTGATGCTTAATTTCTACGTTTTAACAACACATCTCAATTTTTAAAGTATGTAGAGTGTTAATAAAAGAAGATTTGTTGTGTGTTTGTTTTTCATCTACTAAAATGATGTAGGTAGAGATATACAATTAGTGCAATAACAATATTATGATTTACTGGGATTTCAATATATGTAGTATCGTGTTACCCAGTTACTGGGTTGTGTAGGTTAGAAGCTTGATCACAAGATTTCAGTATTTTATTTACAGCGTATTTACTTTTTTTGTTTATTGTATTGTAAAATGGAACAGCGCCTACGAAGAAGGAACTACTTTTTCCTTTTATTAAATGTGAAAGTTTCAGTTTACTTTATGTTACAGAAACTGAAATCTTGTGATCGAGCTACAGACAGGCAATCGCTCCATATAAAATATCGATATCAGCTGCATCTGGTTCGACCGGAAGCCAACCCCAATATAGTTGGGTAAAGGCTAGACTGTTGATAATAACGACGCATCTTTGATGTGGTACTTACCCAAGCGTCGCTGGTGTCTGTCTCTTAGGCACCATTATAAAAGAGGTTTCAAATGTAAAGACATATCTATAAAATACATTGCACACTTTCATCTTCAAAGTGTTTTGAACTATAAAAACAAAACATAGACGAGTCGTTTGACTACGACGGAAGTATCATAATATTATTCATGAAGGCTTTATTCAAGGGTCCATATCATTACTATCACTCTTAACTTCTAAGTTCTTTACTTAATCACACGACAAGGTCCAAAGTTCTTTCTCTCCCTTTCTACAAATGACTTATTCCAAGTTACTGATACATGTATTCGTAAGTTTTTGTTCTGTAGGCATTCCTTGTCCCCTCGGAGGCTGGGAGACGTTTTATATAATCCATTAAGTTGTCAAGGAAGATTGATATAACTAGATCAGGATCAACTTACTTGGGTGCATCGGTAACGACGCCTCTGATCTTTGCCAAACAACAAATCTAAGTGAAAGAGAAAACGTCCCGTGAGGTAGGTACCTAGATTGTTGTTGTGTAGTGTAATGTTGTGTGTGTTGTTATGTGTGTTTGTGTATAAAGGATGTGTGTGAGAGCATCTGTGCTTATATTGATGTTGGAACATAAAGTTTTTGATAATTATATTCAAACCGGTTATGTTTCCGGGTACAAACTTTCCCTACACTAGGAAATTCTCATGTATCGTATAACAGTCCCTCCCGCCCTGCCCTGGGTGGGAGGACTCATTTGATGATTAATAATAATAATATAATAATATTCCACAACTATCACACATCGCCATCTAGTCCCAAGCTAAGCAGAGCTTGTGTTATGGGTACTAGACAACTGATAAACATACTTATATATTTCTAAATAATATGAAAGATAAATTACATCCAGACACAGAACAAATGATCGTGCTCATCACACAAACATTAGTCCTGGGTGAAAATAATCCACGACCTCCAGCATAGCAGTTAGGGTCACTAACCCTAGACCAACAGTCCTATCGCAAGATTCTACCGTACTTTAAAAAAAGGCTTCAGAGAACTACTACTAGCGAAAAAGGCCGTATAGTTTTTCATGCACAATGATCTTCAAAACGCATGCAGTGCAGTGCAAGTGACTGGCTCTGTTACTACATTGTGCGAGTGCCCCGTGAAGGCTATGTACCTACAAACAAAAAAATGAACTCTTTCACTTGGATGAATACAATCAACAAGCAGGATACAGTGAACTTTTGAAAAATTTCCGACATATCCGCCCTTTGTGGAGATCAAAGATCGTGGATATGTCTGCAGAGGTGTTAGTTGTCTGGTTCATTTGAAACGATAACATTTGTTTTCCCTTTTTCGTGAAAATAGTTGATTTGTGCCGTTGTTATGTTAATATAGTTTTTTCTTTAGGTTTGTTTTATGGTGTTTAGTTTAATATCCTACTATATAATATTATAAAGGCGAAAGTTTGTAAGTATGGATGTATGGATGTTTGTTACTCTTTCACGCAAAAACCACTAAACGGATTTGGCTAAAATTTGGTACACAGATAGTTTATAACCTGGATTAACACATAGGATAGTTTTTATCCCGATTTTATGTCCCCGTGGGATAATTTTCGAGTTGTAGCGGGCGAAGCCGCTGGCAACAGCTAGTTATGTTATATGTTATATTAATAACTAGATATCCAATATTCAATTTGACTGTAAGTGTGAAATTTTAGTAGTTAACTTCCTAGCGGTTTACCCCCGGGCAATGGTACCACTAGGCTATCTGTAGTTTCCGGTGACGTCTGGTGATTCCCCTGGCGGCGGCACAAATACCGCCTGGAATACACCATCATCCTGTCGTAGTCCGGTTTCAAACATTGGATGAGCTCGCTCCATCTTGGGTCTTACCTTTGCTTCTAAACGAAGAGAAAAACTATTGAGAATAAATAGAACTCAATTTTAGGATTCTGTAGTAGTAGGCAACATACAACCTCAACTTGTCGCATCCGTTGCATACTCTATGTCGATTGTCATTTTTCTGCTCTGCGGGAGGGTAGTGTGACAATGCGCTTCGGTAGAGGCGGGGAGGGGGGAGGTACATGTTCGTGATGTTTTCATTTTTCACTCACTTTTCACAATTTTATACACAAAAAAACTTGTGAGAGACGGTTTTGATACAATTGGCGCTCATACACTGAACGTCGAATATTCGCGCCAATATTTTATTTCGTTTGATAAATAATAACGCATCGGTAGTTTTCATACATGCGAAATGTGCTTTTATTTAAGGAAGTAATGATGAAAAATGTGGGCTTGCGTTGATTGAGTTGTTACTTTTTTATTTGTTTCTGTTTACACCTTTAAAAATTGGCTTGTTGAAGTTTCAGTATCAGACTGATATTTTGTTTTTTTTTTTACAAACCTTCTACAATCCTTACATACTCCTTCCGCGTCATCCATATTCATACATCTGGTCATACGAGTACAAGCATGCCGATTGCGAGTACAACTATTACCTAACTTTTTGAAATATTGCTATATTTTATACCTATCACATTTTGTTGAAAGATTAATACTACTTTTATTATTTCTAAAAAGAGATTTTCAAGGTATCATTATGATAAAACATCAATATTTAAAGTGTATGATCCAACTGCAAGAGATACGAGTACAAATCAAATACTTCACTTCAAAACAAACATTGGAGCAACAAAACCGTACCTCAATACCTGTAGGTACCGGTAAAGCAATAGCCTTCAACAAAGAATTTGCAGCAAGAATCAATTTATTCACGCGTACGGAACCCCTCGCCGTCAAAGGTCGCCGCGCATATAGCTAAATTGTCGGGGGGTCGTCATTAGGATGCCTCGAAGGATCTCTAATTGTTTTCGTGCCGGGAAGTATCAATTTACAAGCAATTTGTAATCGTGATTACGAGGAATTAAGTGTTTTGAATTTGATAATCCTATATAATCGTACGGAAGGCAGTGAGTAGGCCTCATGGCACACAGAACTGTTGGCCTATGAGGTGCCTTAGGTGCTTGAATGGAGACCATGCACGCCCCGGCAAGCGCAGCGTAGTTCGTCAAACTGCAAGTTGGATAGACGATCTCCACAGTATGGCACAGGATGATAGTCACTTACAACCGATCCTATTGGAAATCTATAGGGGAGGCCTGTGTTCAGCTGTGGATACGACCTACGGCTGAGTCGATGACAATCATAATGATTTAGTCGGTACATAATATGCATGTTCATGTTATTACCGAATGGTTTAGCAAAAGAGTTCTATTTACATCCACATTCCGCCCAGTACCACATAATAAGGGCCAAACCAATTACAAGAAACTGGGCTATCAAAAGATTTCGCACTGCCTCGAGAAATTCCAGATGAAAGAACTTAATGACAGTTCGACCCAAATCTATAGACCGAACTTAGTCTTAGCTCAAGCGTAGGCAAGTTACGTTCATTAAAAAACAATCCTTGTTGGTTCATACCAACAAGGATTCATTTTGAATGACCGTCAGCAACGTTGCAACTCAACCTCAACCATGAGGTTGAGTTGCATATTTCTAAAAACGAATGTGATACGAATAAGAATATTAGTTGTGTGTAGCGAAGGTTCATTTTCGAATGAAACACGACTGAGCTTAGATCAAGATTATGTTCGCACAATAAATTTTGGTTTAGCATAACCTAAACACTAAGGATGCCAGTATATGGTCATGGAGGCAAGTCTTCAAATATTGGGCCAATATTTTGTCCACCATGTAGGTAGGATGTTCGAACCAAATTCAATTGGACGTACAGGGTAAAATATTCATAGCTCGACCTTTTTTTTTTTTTTTTTTTTTTAGCGTGGTAAAATCATCAAATGAGTCCTCCAACCCCGGGCAGGGCGGGAGGGACTGTCAGACTTCTACTGACTAAAATCCACGGTGTCCTTCATAGCCTGTTACGTTCTGGGGTTACGGTAAGGGAATAATCCCGCGACCCCGGCAGGCTTTGGCCCTCTGAGAGGGGGGCCCCGTCATTATGCTGACGCTCTTTGAGGCGCGCGTGGGACACAACGCGCCGTCGACCCGGGCATGGTCCTTGGTCGGGCAGCGAGTTGCCCTTTACTCGCTGCCCGCATGCCCGCGCCTACGGTGGCCGGAGATCATCTTGCGACGTCCGTCGCCGTGGGCGCCTACCACTGCGGCTGGGGCGGAGGGAGGACGCTGTCCTCTCTCGCTCGCGGCCTGCCTCCTCCTTTACGAGCATTACTGCCTCGCAGAAGGAGCTGACCGCTTCCCACTCCGTCTCGCCCCGCAGCATGGCCGCAACCAATGCCGGGCGCGAGAGGTCTCCGCCTATCGCAGCCGTGAGGACACGTCGGTGCTCCGCCCAAGCTGGGCAGTCTTGCACCGTATGCTCCACCGTGTCCTCCGGGCGATCTTCGCAGTGGTGACACCCAGGCGTCTCCTCCTTTCGCATCAGACACAGGTACCTCCCGAAACTTCCGTGTCCGGTGAGGACCTGCGTCAAGCGGTAGGTCAGGACGCCATGACTTCTCTCCAGCCACTCCTCAAAGAGGGGTCTTACCGCCGCAATTGCGGCGTGCCCGATAGCTCGACCTAACCCATTTATAAATCCATCGAACACTAGGAAAACATAATCTGCTTTCATAAAACAGATGCTTTTTACGCAATATCACTGTTGTTCCTGTGATTTAAGACATTAATTTTCATGGTTTTTGTCATGATTTTTTGACAGCACGGTTGGCGCAGTGGTTAAGCGATCGACAGCTGCGCAGAGGATCGCAGGTGCGATCCCTGCACGGAACAAATATTTCTATGACCTATAAGAAGACTTTTCGTGTCTGGGTGTTTGTGTGAGTTTCTAAGTTTGTAAGTGCACCAACGACACAGGAAAAATCTTAGCGTATACTGTATACTACCTGAAAATTTTCCAAAGAATTAAGACCAGCCACTCACTGGTAACTTCGAACGACGACGAAATATGGGATTGCGTTTGTTATGGTCAGAAATAGTTTCTAGAGGCCCATACACTGATAAAAATTAAGTCACTCCGACAAATAGTTTCTAGTGCGCGGCAGCTGTAAGAGTCGGCCTGAATAATATGTTAATTTAACCTTATTAGTGTGTATAAAATACGGATGTTATGATTGAAAATATTGTACTAAATTATGGGTTTTTAATTACTTCTAAACTATTCATAAACAAAGGTTCAAGTTTACACCTTAATCACTTAGTAATTTGACAACAATAAAAACACTGAAATATTTTCGTAACTTTTTCTTCTAACAAAACAATAGCCATAACTCGAAAATTAAAAAGTTATCGTTCTCCATTCTTTGTGGTGGCATTATTCCAGTTTATGTGCGTTTTTATAGGTTTTTAATTCATTTTGTACTTACGATCGTTAAGCAAATAAAAGTCTGTGACTATAGTTAAATTATTACAGCGTAAACCTTTCAAGTTTACAGTTCCAAGTATTTTATGGCGATGTGAACATAAAACTGGGTTATGTTACTGGACTTAACGTGGAACTACCAACCCTTGTCGTTATCAATTTTCAGGTGCAGATTTTTCAGAATACTCAGAGGTTTCTTATTGGATTGTGCAATTTTAAACATCTTATATTATATTTCTATGTGGAGACCTAAAGGGGAGGCCTATGTTCAGCAGTAGACGTCCTATGGCTGAGATGACGATGATGAAATATTTTAAAAGCATTAAGGCTTGCGCCATGAATGAATAGTAGGCCTAAAAAGAAAATGAATAGTCGGCCTAAAAAAAAGTGCATTGCACTGTAGAAATATTCAAATTCCTTTTAGATACTAAACGAAGACTCAAAGGTATTCCCACGAGCTTTTTCATGCATGTTACGTCGATTAACTTCAACAAAATATGACGTTAAATATTTTCATATTTTATTCAGTAATTCCCACGTTTTTATTTGTTAATTTTCAAAATTATTATGAATACGAATCGGATATCTAAATCCATTGGTTACTGCAAAAGCTATTGTTTAGCCTAAAACTATTGTTTATTCTAGGTAGCTCTTTAGTATGTGAGTTTAAAAAAGTACAGAGAAAATTGCTAGTCCGGAAAAAAAAAATCACCACAAAAAGAAAAAGTTTTAAGCAAAACCTTGGCCCTTTTCATCACTTACATCGTAGTCTATCGAAAGCTAATCTTTAAATACTATACATATAAATGTACCGTTCTTTTCGTCCCCTCCGAACTGCATCGCTCATTCACTCCACTCGAATCTTCAGTACTTTTATCTTTGAAATTAAATTCCTGAAGACGAATGACTTTAAAATTAAATAGCAATAGGTACCGCTGTGACTTGATTAGCTCGAACATCAAAGTCTCGTTTGGACGTAGTTTAAGAATTAGGAGTCGTTTTACTCGTTATTAAGATCGCTGAAGGCAGTTTTAAAATGTATTTTTCAATGCTTTTATTTTTCCCTGCCTTTTCACTACGTGAGTTTTGAAGTTATCTTAAAGGCTTCGTTTAGTTCGGAGGACTATCTTACCAGGTAACTGTGATCCTGGAACGTAAAGGGCTATTGAAGGAACACCGTAGATTTTAGTACGAGTATGACAGTCCCTTCACCCTAGGCGCGAGAACTCATTTGATGATTTTACCATGATAAAGAAAAATTTGTTTATAGTTTGTATTGAACATCACGAATTCGTGATATTCAATATTGTTAAATATTTTACGTCGCTATTGAATTTGGTTTCAACAAATACTTTTATCAAACTTGGCAGCCAATCTATTGGACGAATGTCTGAGCACTTATGGAAAACTTTCCCATTAGGGGAACAGTGTATACACTTAAGTCCATCATAACACAATACTAACGTAGCGCCAACAGGACGTCATTGGTTAATGACCGCTTGCAAATGACATCTTGATGGCGCTTGCGCTACGTTAGCGTTGTGTTAAGTATGCCTAATGAGTGTATGTCCACATTATACCTCGCGTAAGTAACTTGAGTAAGTAGCCACTTATTCAAGTGACTATAATGTGAAAGTTGTTCTTGTAGTTTCAATTAAAATCAGCACATTAACTGAAAATAAAGCTCAAAATGTTTCTTTACAACAAATCTTAAAACTACAAAGTCTCAAAACCATTTTATTCAGTCGCCATTTTAATTCCAATTAAACGTTGTAAACTTGCAACACTATAACAACTCTGGCAACACTAACGTGGCGTGAAAGTAAAAACATTGTTTGTGGTATTTCTCTCCGCTCGCGTGAACGACCTCTTGAAATAAAGGCGTAATTGAATTATCAGATTGTGCACGAAACGGGAAAATGTCGACGATATTCATTTATAATAGGCGTTTGTTGTGTAAACTATCGTCACGATTATGTTTTTTGGGATTACGGAAGGATTTATTCGGGTATTTCGATAAAAGTAATGTTATTATCAGGGTTTGCAGTGTTAGTAATGGATTATGTTAATAGGTAAATCGTTTGTATACCAAATGATATTATCGTCAAACTATTTAGTTAGCTGAAAACACATTTTGATTTCATGATCTTACTGCCCAGCAGCGGTACAGTACAGGCAAATAAAAATAGTTAATATAATCAGTAAATATTTTTTGTTAGTAACCTATCCAGGGTTTATTCTAACAAATCGAGCTGAAAGTTTTACTTAAAAGTAGCCCGGAAAGAAAAATGTGGTCAAAAAATAAAAGGTAGGTTATTTAGTTGTTTAACTACGGAACCGGGGCTGGAGTTTTCTCACACGACCTTAACATAAATATATCCAGCCCGCTGGGAATGTACAACACCGTCTATCAGGCGGAATGCATGGGCATTATACAAGCAGCATACGCGATAGAGGCCAGAGGAGTTACGGACACCCATATACGTATACTCTCTGACAGCGCCTCTGTCCTTCAATCGTTGGAGAAACAATATACCACTACAAGCTTAATACTAGAATGTCACAATGCACTAGAACATGTAACGGTATCTAAACGCAACAAAGTGACACTACAATGGATTAAAGGACGCGGCTGATGAACTAGCTAGGAGAGCATCCAGCGCATCAGTTTGCGGACCTGAACCCATTATACCCATCCCCTTCAACCAGATACGTAGATGGCTGCAGGAGCGCACCCTCACACAAGCAGAGAGATGGTGGACCTCGACACCAGGCTGCAGGCAATCCAAGGAAGCCCTGCCATCCCTAGATGGCAGGCTAACCAGACGTCTCCTACGCCTGGACAGGACCGGCATGCGCCTGCTGACAGGGACCATAACGGGACACTGCTCACTAAACAAACATTTCCACACAATAGGCATAACGGACAGTCCCCTGTGCAGGGCTTGCATGGAGACTGAAGAAACCGTTGCACATGTACTCTTCGAGTGCACAGGTGTCACCCAGATCAGGACAGAGACCCTCGGGACACCCAGGACTTACACAGATGTTCTCCACAGACCAAAAAACCTGATCAACTTCTGGAGGGAGGTGGGCTGGTTGGAACAAGCCACCAAGGCCACTATGGCCCACGCACAATGGTCCACTTAAAGGACTAAGTGCGGAAACCATAACCCCTAACATAGAACATAGAAGGCTGTAAATAATAGAAAACTCGTTAAAATTGTTAACGTGGCCATAAAACTTTATTCCGCTTTAAGTGACGATAAAATTGGAAAACTAAAAGATCAACAATAATTTTGTGTGATCTCCGGGATAATAAAAGTTCAAATTATACTTGACAATTCGAAATTATACGAGTTTTATAGCGTATATGCGACTTTCAATAAAATGTCTGCATGAAGTCTGCGCGTCTCCTGTCTGGCTTTTATTCGGGAAGACAGACTAGTTTTCTGTTTTATTAAATGCAAATGTACAGTTACGCCTTTGTGAATATGTGAGATTGAATTTTTTGGTGAGAAATAAATGGAGTAATCGTTTTTGACTAAAATGAAACAGTTACACGTACTTATATTTTAATTTTGTTTGTTGAGTATTTAATAGTCTTTACTACCATTTTCTTTACATTAAGCTTCGAAATGAGCGTATAAAAGCTTATTGATTTTTCATCACATTCTTTAAGTATATTGTTTCTCGTAAAAAACTCCTTGGAAAAATTTAATCAAATGTGTTCACGGGAAAAATAACTCTTAATGCAAAGCCTAAATTTCAGCACAACTTAAAAAACTCTACCATATTTATGCGTTAGAAAAAATTAAAAAAAAATACAAAAAAATGCGTCGTCACTCTAACCAACCACCAAAAAATTCCCTCCCATAATAACATAATAATAACAGCAACAATGTATCTCCGGGCTACTGGCTACCAGTTCGTGCTTCGTTCAAATTGGGCCAATCTACTCGCCAGGTGCGAGGGGATCCTAACAAATATTTGCAGTTTCAGGATCCAGTTATCCGTAGTAACAACTTAATAATGATCTAACTTTTACAATGAGTCTTTCAGTTTGACTAACGAATCGCGTATGTTAGCATGGGGTGCTCAATTTGAATTTGTATCGTGTTAAATATATATTTGAGTTATGCTAAATTACTTGAGAATGACTCAAATTGACATAACTTAGCATTAAACACGCCTGTTTGATAGAAAGAAAAAAGTTATTCAAAAAGAAAGTAGTCGTTTTTTTTTTTTTGACGGTAATGACTGAATTGCGTTGCAGCGATACAAATCCGGTCAGGTGAATGCGTTTTTTTTTAAATTTTTTTTTATTAAAAAGGCTTTACTTTTGATCTCAATCACACCCAGAGGCAAAGATGAGATCTAAGACTCGCTCCGAACTGACCTAGAATGAACAAAAACTCCTCACCGATAGATTACAGTAGAAACTGTTTGGCTTCGAACTCCGACAAGGTTGTGGCTGCAAGGCAGGTGGCCCTGATTAGGCCTACTACTGGCAGTGGGATAGCTCAACAATCACCGCAGGTTACCGCTAGGAGATGGATCTCATACATCCCAAAAACATGACCAGCCAAGTTTATAGGAAGAATTCAAGCTTTCGAAAGCATCGGGGACGCCATGTACTGCGTAAAGTAAACTTGCCGTCTGGTTCAAAACCCACGACTCCAAAGGCAGCTATTATTGAACCAGGCCTGAAAATTAGGAATTATTCCCGGTGGATCCCACTTTTGAATCCCACTTGAATATTTTTCCCGTTGGATCCCACAAAAAATTAAAATGTATTCCCGTTGAATCCCACAACAAAAGAAAAACGTTTTATTCCCGTTGAATCCCAAAAACTATTCCCGTTGGATCCCACATGCTTTAAAAAATCTGAATGCGAGTACTTTCAATCGCAAAATTGCTATCATAAAACTAGCTTCTGCTTGCGGTTTCGCCCGCGTCTAGTTAGGCGTATGGCCCTATGATCCAGTCTCCATCTGTTCTCTTGAGGTAAGCGTGAAACACGACGCGCCATGACTTGGGCCTGTTCTTGGTCGGACGGCTCCCGGCTACCACCTTGAGCTTATGCTAGCCTAGTACTTTGGCAGGCCATTTAGAGTTACCTTAGCCCCGCGCTGCGTGTCACGTGGCGCCAGAGCGCAAAACATACCACCTTGATCTAATGCTAGCCTAGTACTTTTGCTGGTTAGTGACATTCTATCAGTTTGTAAATAAAGACTGAAACAAATTCTCAGAATGTGTCTCTGCCATCTTTCTACACTCACTGGTGACCGGTCCATGGAAAGCCTATGGTGGCCGGATCTTGTGGAACTTTTTTTTTTTAGTAAAATTCTTAAATTAATTACTCAGAATATATCAGTAAAATAACGGTAACAGTTTTCTTCTGATATGTACACATGTTGTCAAAAAGTGGGATTCAACGGGAATTAAAAATGGGATTCATCGGGACTACCTAAAAAATGGGATCCAAAAGTGGGATCCAACGGGAATAATTCAAAATTAGCCGATGTTTTACTACTTGATTAGTACTTTCTTTTTTTTTTGGGCGCCGTGGCATAGCGATCGACTGCAGCGCAGCGTGTCCCGTTTTCGATACCTGCTCGGAACAAATATTTATATCATCTGTAAGTAGTTATTCCGAGTATGGGTGTTTGTGTACGTGAGTAACTATGCTTGTAAAGGCATAGAAGAAATTGCTAGAGTGGGACAAAGTTTTTATATTAAAGAAGAAAAAAAAAATTATAGCTCTTTAAACAATTTTTTCAGCCAGTAGGTAACAATTTCAAGAGCACGTGTACAAAATCAGGCCAAGTCACATGTTTGAACAGAATAACAAGGCTTATTAAATTGTCTTGTCGCAAACATAGAATAATGTTCTTGTTTGTAAGTAAAATGTTCAGTATCGATCGACCTGACCTTCGAACGAACAAGAAATATGTTCAGTACATGTAAATAAGTTATTTGTATTCGTGGTATTTCTTGTAATGCCGGCTTGGTTACCAATGAGACCGCATAATGTTTCTTGTTGGAATTAACACAGAAACTGGCTACCCTTGTCCAAAAACCCTTTACCAAAGTAGTATTTAGAGTGACCGACTACCCGAATTAGAAGCAGACAGTTTTAGTATTATATTGTATGTTAATAATTATACAGTTTGTTATTAAGAAACAAACATTTACTACCCAAATTGTATACAATGTGTCCGGTTTCGGTCTATACACACTTAAAAGGAAGGTAGCTTGTTCAATTCTGTCAATAAAATTATCGCACCACATATAGGGTCGGAAACCAATCCGCTCCTGAATGGTAGCCATTTTTGTTGACAGAATTGAGAAAGCTAATTACCCTTTAAGTTTTTGTAGACAGATATTATTAGTCATAAAGTCGTAATTTCTATACCTATGTCTTGTACGAATATTATGAATAGTGTGTCGATGCAGTTCCTCGCCTAAATACTTTGGCAATTTATAATATTAATTATATTATACATACCACGCAATTTATAAATTATTTAGATAAAACATAAATACCACCTTCCATCACTCATAATCTCACCTCAAACCTAAAGAGGTCCACACACGTCAGTCTGAACTTAAATCCCTAAACAGCAGTCAAAGCCGCAATACATCATATTTAGCGCGGTTGCGATCAATCAGAACTAGCTGTCGTGCCGACCATTACTCAATTAACAAGCGTGATGGATGGAGGGGGACGTTTCAAAACTGTGGATATTGTAATGTGAATACTGAATGTGTTTTGCGTGATGAGTCGTGTTCGAAAAGTACGTACTATTATACGGCCTCGGAGGAATATTAAAAAAAAAAACGTTTTGATTGAAGAAAGGGGTTTATTGATTAATTAACTTTATAAACACTTGAAGGTTAAAAGATCTTTAGGCAATCGCTTGTGACCAAGGTCGGGAGTAGACTGAAGGGCGCAACACAGGGTAATTTGTATTGTCTAAGGATAATATGAAAGAAAAAAAAGGAGTAAATGATACTACATTCTATGACGTCTGATAGGGGAGATTGGAAGAAAAAAACGTGCTGCGCCGACCACAAGTAAAATTGGATAAGGGCAGGAAGATGATTATGATGATGATTGGGACCCACCCACAATTCTCACGATTCCTAATCCTCAAACGTTCTCGAATGAATGAACTTTAGTCAAACTATTTACTCATTCAGAAAAAATAGACCAAGCATTTCGACATTCAACATCGCTTACTGGAATATTATGAATAGTTTGTTGATGCAGTTTCTAGCCTAAATACCAAATTCGAAGTCCAGGGATATCTGGAGTTGTGTCCTTAGTGGCACACACCACACAGAGCTATGTCCCCGGTATTGGGTCAGTACTGTTACGCCAAGCATTCACCTGACGTACGACATTGCTTTGGTTTACCTATGTTCAGTTTAACAGTTACTATAGTGGGGACAAGATAAATAGTTTTAATAAACTGTAACAGTTTCTGAGAAATTTTATTGATACTTTGATAATGGGGTTGGCAACGCAAAGATATTGTAGATGGCGCCACTATAGAATAGACGTAATCCGACCAATGACGTACCTAGTACTATTTTGAAGTACCTTTAAGATTTGAACTGATTTGAACCAATGACGATGCTTGGAACAAGCTATACTGGTGCCATTAGTTCCCCAGTTGTCATCCCCATTGTGAGTGGGGTAGGTCAGTAAAACGTTATAGTAATAACAAATGCACAAAAAATAAAGATAGTCACGATAATAAATATTTCGGCCTTTTTCATAAAACTGAATAATTTAACTTACGTAATAACATCACAGTATAGAAATATTAGACTGTGATAACATTGATGGCCCAGTGGAATTAGCCCTGACTTACAAGTTGTAGGTAGTGGGTTCAAACCCAGTCAGGTGCATTACTTTGTGTATTTTATTTCACCACCATCATCTACCTAGCCTGTTTCCAACTATATTGGGGTCGGCTTAATTTATTTATTTCACCACCATTCTTCTAAAAACTTTGAAGGAAAACATTATGAGGAAACAAGCCTGCCTGGAACCAAAGACATTTGACATCCACCAAGCTACACTGTGGATTATGACCCAGTCCCTCTCAAGGAGAGGAGATCTGTGTCCCAGCAGTGGGAACATTTATAGGCTGGTGATGATGATGACTTACATAATTACACATTCTACTTCATTTTATAGAACTTGTTGAGAAAAAAAAAACTTCAATTTTGTATTTATTTTTGTCATATCATAGCAAAAAAGCCCTAGTTAGTGGCTCAAGGTTAAAAAATGTTTACCGAGTAATTAATGACTAAACTCTACCAGATATTGTAGACAACTGCGGCATTTTGCCTAAATGAGTTGGATCGTTAACATAAAGCGGGAAGTTAGAGTACAGAGCATTACAGAGTCAGATACATTTGAATTATCAAAAAAAAGGAGCCACAGTTATGGTACATAATTAGTCATCATCATCATCATCAATGCCGAATGTGAGGACGTCTTGTTTTTTACTGATGAACACAGAATAAATGCCTACTCCTTAGACCGCCACGCCGAACGACAATTGAGCCGCGTACGATCCATCGGTTTTAATACGCGACCCTCACGATGTCGATCGGTCCACCTGTGGACGCTTACCTTTACAGAGCATTACAGAGTCAGATACATTTGAATTGTCAAAAAAAAAGAAGCCACAGTTATGGCACATAATTACTTACCTATTATTATGTAACTGCGTCTTCAAGTCAAAAGTGAATAGGTTACTTCTAGGCACGCGTGCTTCACCGTCGACCACAATATCATAGCTTACCATCAGTCAAGTTAGTGGTCAAACGCGAAACTATCGTTAAAAAAATTAAAACAGTTTAAAAGTAAAATAAAGATTAAAACTTTCTGGATTTAGAGACAGCTAAGTTATTATGAACTCTTTGTCTATTAAAGTGGTATTCAAGGGTCATCAGTCTTGACATTGATTTTATCTCGTTTTAATTTGTCTAGGGACTGTTAAGAATGTCCTAACTTGTGACTGTTGGCAGCAAAGGCGCTCCGCTCATGCCTAAAGTAGGTCACAACTTGATGGAAGAAGCGTTTTATTTCGTTAATGATATATTATCATGTTCCCACTGCTGGGACACAGGCGTCCTCTCTGTGAGAGAGAGTGGGCCATAATCCACCACGCGGACCCAGTACGCGTTGGTAGATGTCACATGTCTTCGAATTGTTGGTTCTAGGACATGCCGGTTTCTTCACGATGTTTTCTTCACCGTTTTGAGAGCAACGGTGATAAAATAAATTACACAAAGTAATGCGCCTGGCGGGGTTCGAACCCACGACCTACAACTCGTAAGTCGGGACCAATACCGCTGGGCTACCACTGCTCTCAATGATTTTAATGCATAATAAATGTAAAGATATTCGCGTCAATTATATTCACTCGGATAATTTAAGAGTATATCAACATGAAGAACAAGAAGTAGGGTTTTTTCTCTTTAGCCTGTACTGCTCCATTGGTGGGTAAAGGCCAATTCCTTCCATGATTTTTTCCTTCAAAGTAGGCTTACTCACGATAAAGGTGTGCGTCCACAGGTCGGCATCGCACGTATCGGACGTATCGTACATAACGGATTTTAGTTTGCCTTATATGAAAACTCATACAACTGCGTCCACTGATTCGCATCGCACGGACGGCACATCGGCAATGCCTTAATGCGATGCGTACCGATGACGTCATACGGAATGCCGATCAGTGGAAGAGATGAAGGTGGCATCGGCAATCCGATTGCAGATACTCGCGTCGGCAATCCGATCGCTGCCGACACAGAAATCTGTTTGATGCGATGCGTCCCATATGTACCTACGATGCGGACCTGTGGACGCTTACCATAAAATAACGTTTATGTCAGTTAACCAACGGCACAAGCAATTGGATTTTTTACTTACAGTAGGTAAACTGGAACAGGTTACAGGTTGTCTGGAAGATATCGCTGTTAGCGATAAGACCGCCTTTGTTACCATAGAATTTGAAATATTGTAAAACCGTTTTATGTAACAATTTTGGTGTGCAATAAAGTGTATTCTATCTATCTATCTAAACCACAAAAGTTTGAACTCTTGTTAGTGGATTATGTAACCCATATGAAGAATTAATGAACAGTGGTATTGAACTTAAAAAAAACTTAATAAATATGTTAATCATAATTATGTGCACTTAAAAATCGCTACTTCCACCATGTTTTCACCCTAATCCTTGCAGAAAGCAGAATCTGGGCAAAGTAAATATTTAGCGAAGTAATTAGCGAGTAGCTCTCAAGTACCTACCCCAAGTAGCCAGGGTACGCCAGCGTACTGCAGGGTACGCAGGGTACGCCTGAATGTCAGATTCTTGCGTGTTCAGGAATTTCTGCCCTGTTTATTAATTACTTACTCTAAAACTATGTATGTTGCAAACTTTGTTTTGTTCACAAAAAGGGAAGAGTTATTTGGGTATAAATTAAAGGTCCTGTTTTATGAGTTTTTAATTTTTCTCTTATATTAATGACATAATTTTATTCATAGGATAAAACATACGCTCTTGATTGATTTAGATGACGGTATTCTTTTGTTTTCTATTGTTAAGGTCTATTTGCTGAAAAGAAATGCACGTCAGTTGGATGCAGTTGACTACGTTGCGGACTACGTTGCGTAAAATGAATTCAGTTGATCTAACAAATTCTTGCATCGTCGAAATGAGGCTATACTTTTTTATCTACCATTACACTATCTCTACCATTACAGTATAAACAACCATATAAACTCACGTCAATAGAAAAATATCAACTAGTAACGAAACTGATACATAATGATAGAAAAAAATCTGTTATAAAAGCTTATATATATTTGCTGTTGGTATTTGTCTGTTGACGTGAGCTTATATAGTTTGTATCGCACCTACGACACAGTAGAACTTCCCAATGTGTGGAAAAAATTGCAAAAATTTTCACCAAAAATTAAACTGAAAATTAGGCCAAACAAAGAACGCTGATTATTTTAATTTTATAAAAGTGAAGCAGTGTACCAACCACACGGCACCCGGTATGGTATGCCCAAAGTTACGCTGTCAAAGGAAAAATTTAAACTGCCTCGAAGCGTTGTCACATTTTTCAATTTGTCAAAGCTAAGCTATGGGAGTACCTCTTTGGTTCACATGGAGCAGTGTAAAATGTATGAGGCTATGAGCAGGCGTGTTTGAAAAAGTTAAGGGGGTGAGTGAATATTTGAAGATTTTGCGGTTTTATAGCGAGCTGCATTCTGCGGCACTAGCATGACTTTTCCAGTTATTATCACGCAAAATAAACTGGAATTTTGACGTTAATTTGAAGGTAAACATATTCCTCTTTCATAACTCTAGAGGTGCTTTTTAGGGTTCCGTAGTCAACAAGGAACCCTTATAGTTTCGCCATGTCCGTCCGTCCGTCTGTCCGCAGTTTAGCTCAGAGACGCACAGTACTAGAGAGCTGTAATTTGGTGTAAATATACGGATTTGTTGTGCCGAAAAAGTGGTAAAATAAAATCTCGTAAAGTATTTTTCACTTCAGTAGCTCAAACATGTAGGTTTTGCTGCCTGAAATCAGTGAGCAAAATGCGATTTTGCTCACTAGTGAGACAAAGTAGCTTTTTAATTATTTTTTTAAAAAGCCGCGAATATCATATTCAGCCTTGAGTTAATCATACAATTCGAAACATTAACACTCTATCTCTTTCCCGCTAATAGAAAGAGAGAGAGACAAACAAGAGCCCTTTCGAAGTTCCGATTTTGAATTTGGTCTCAAAGACAAACACGTTCGGAAATTTGTACTAACCAAAGAAATGCAAAAAGATAATAATGTCTTCGAATGTATTTTATTGAATTTTTAACTTATTGCTGTATTTAAATGAAAATAAGCATTTACTGTAAATATTTATTTCTAGTTTCAATTTATGTTAATAAATATTTTGAATAATAAAATATTATGGATGCTATTTCCGAACACGCCTTAATTTAAAAATAAAAGAGCGGGAATAAAATTTCATGGCTGGCGTAAAGAGTTGAATAAGTTAAAAAAAAAAATGCGTAAAGCTAGCGACGAGAACAGTACTTATTTTAACATAACCATTTAAAACAACAAATTATTAATGCAGAATTAAATTTCCTAACTCTAACTAAATATCTGAAACCATACCATGTTTTCAATGAATGGAGACTTAACAAAGGGCGCAAGCAGTTTTTCGGAGACGGCGTTGCTATCTTATTTTTTAGATTTATCACAGACGAGACGATTATCTACAGTGCGGAGTATTTACTTATTGCTGAAAGCTACTTTAAAAAAAAGTTATTTTAATCTATTCCTATTTATTATTTTATCTCCTAAAGTGTTCTCGCTGCTGAAGTGAAAAGTTATGTGTGTTACACGAGAGCAAAGTTTTTTGCATCTCGTGCCTTTGAATCTCTCGCTACACTCAGGATTCAACTTTAGAAACACTCGCTACGCTCGTGATTCAATCCTTGAATCCTTCGCTTGCTCAAGATTCAAAATTAGCACTCGCAGCAAAAAACGACTTTGCTCTCTTGTTGCACAAATAACTATTTTTTTAGGGTACCTCCAGTACTTACACGTAAAGTGAGTATTTTTTTTTTTCTCGCGTACCCCTTAGTGTGGAGTATCATTAAATAGGCCGTTAAAAAAATAATGATAGTTTCCATTACCAATTTTTAATAAAAAAAATCGTTTGTGAAATATTAAGCTTTAAAGTGCTAAATTTTGCTCGATTCGAGTGTCCCCCCCCCTCTACCAGCTAAACGGTTATGTTTGGGTGTGTGAAAAATTCACATTAGTAGTAGGTATATACAACAAAGTTTAAAAGAAAATTATCATGACTGAGTAGGTTTTACAACTTTACGAGTAATAGTCGACCAACTTATAAAATGTACTTGGATATCATATTTTCTTAAACAAAATGTATCGGAGACAACTGCAAATGTAAGTTTGTCAACTTTATTTTTACAGCTTTTATAGGTATGTTTTTTGGGGATAGGTAGGTTTTTATCGTCAACTATTTTTAACTAAATTCAAAAAAAAGAGGAGGTTCTAAATTCGTCGTAATCTTTATACTTATGTATTTTCCCCGATTTCTCAAAGACTCCTGAACCGATTTTGAAAATTCTTCTTTTTAAAATTAAATTCAGCGAATCAGTTTAGTTAGTTCGCATAAGTATTTTGATGGGCAACTACGGAACCCTACACTGTGCGTGGCCCAACACGCACTTGGCCGGTTTTCAATGCTTCATACAATAAACACAGTAAATACTTAATTATTTTTTTTGCGTGGTATAATCATCAAATGAGTCCTCCCACCCAGGGCAGGGCAGGAGGGACTCTTCTTACGTGTCCGGTGAGGACCTGCGTCAGGCGGTAGGTCAGGACGCCGTGACGCCTATCCAGCCACTCCTCAAAGAGGGGTCTTACCGCCGCGATTACAGCTTGCCTTTACAAATTACTTTAAATAAAATACAGAATTCTTGCGATAAGTTACCTGGTTTAGATTGACTTGTGATTCTATTCAAATCTTCAAACGGACTATATTACCGTAGGCTACCTTGCAACTTATGTGGTCTTGCTACGTTGCCAAAAATGCTTCAATCATCTCAAAATTGAATTTCGAATGTTTCATGTTGTTTTCGTTGGCACTCTCCAGCTCTACGGGTTTGTGGAGGTCAGATGGGCAGTAACTCCTTGTAAAAAACTGGTTTTCAGCTGGTCTGGGTAGAATGGAAGCCGACACCAAAATGGTTGGGAAAGGGCTAAGCTGATGATGAATATAACACCCTATGACTCAATATAAATTCACTAACAATGTTGTGACCAAAACAGACAATTGTTTTATTTTGATTCAGTCTTCAATTAAGAATACACAGCAAATGTGTCAACAATTTGTTCTATAAACCTTTCAAAAACAAACACTATGTTCTCACCCACATTTCCTGAAACCGTTATCATTTATCTCATGCAGACTCTTTCCTCCATTTTACATAACATAATATATATTTTAGCGAACAATCTAGCCGTGAAACATACACAGCGCAAACAGGAAGTGTGTCGAAAAGGAAATAATAAAACACGTTGGTTTTGGTCCTCAAAGAAATTGTGTACACACGGCTACATATCAAGCTATTCAAAACCGGTTTATCATTGTCTTGCTTTGTATGATCTTACCCCATATCCAACGGTCAGCTTATACTGGTTTTACACAGCTAGGTGTACAACCGTATGTACATAAAGCGAACCGTGAAAATGTCGGTAATCGCCCTTGCACCCGCTTCGAACTAACTTTTATGTAAAATGGTTTTGCGGTTTTAAAGGATGGCTATTTTTACGTGAATGTGACCCACGACACGATTGAAATTGAAATGCGAATGTAATTTTTGTGATCATTTTAAAATGACACTTTATTTAATAATTGCTTCTTTGACATTAACACTGTATTGTTCATATTTATCACACTAAACACGATTTATTATATAATATGAATATTAATACTTTATTCATATTCCATGTCAATTTGTCCGTTTCGATAGCTTGAATCATATTCTGACTTTAGAAAAAAAAAACCTCTATAATGGGTACATTTACAAACAGAAACTCACATGCACAAACCAAATGCCTGGGTGTTTACACAGTAGGTCTGGACCCGAAACAACTACTTGTTGGTAATACAAATATTTGTTCCGTGCGGGGATCGAACCCTCGACACTCAACGCATTAGTCGATCGCTCATATACTGCGCCAACTGTGCCGTCGCCTTTGCGGATTGCGGCCGTGTCACAAATAAATCAATTTTCATCCTATCACCCTCAAAAAGGAACTCAGTCAACTCAAACCCAATCCGGTCTAAAATCAGTAGAAATATACTGAGTTGGGACCATTTCCGTACAAAAAAAGCCGAGGTTTATACAATATTAGATAATATCAACATGCATTTTAAAAGTGACCAACAGTAACTGCACACCGTAGTACAGAGTCCCTATTAGTTAAAGTCTCAAGATTTATGACAAACCACATAACTCACACGAGACGCATCACGTCCGACAATAACAAGCTAGGTCCGTTATCTTGAGAAATATCGCAGACTCGTGCGACGGACCCCGGCACCGCAAGATGTAGATAGTACTGGATCTAATTGAAATACCCAGAGAAGAGGGCAGATTTGACGTTGGATTAACGCTCTTTTTACCAGTTGAAGGAATTGAGACTTTTGGTAGGTAGTTATTTTTTATGTTATTTTGTATTAATGGCTGCCTCCTAACAGTAATCTATCTATCTAATACCTTTAAACGAGCAATTCTTGTATATTTAATATAATCAGGATCTCGGAAACGGCTCTAAGTATTTTCATGAAAGTTACAGGTTAGGGGTTTCTTCAAGGAATCGATTTATCAAGGTCGAGAAAAGCTCGGTTCCCAAGATATAGACATTTTAAAAACCGAGCAAAGCTCGGTCAACCAGATATTAGACGTTATTATTGTACACTAGGGGGGTATTACAATGTCTTAAAACCAGCCTTGTTCCAGTGAGTGAACAAGATAGCGCTACACGACTTGAATAGCTCCGTCACTTTCACTCGCTGGGACATGCCTGGTTTTAAGACGTTGTAATACCCCCCAGGTACTAGATTCGATTCCAGAATTAAGGTATTGGGATTGTATTTTCCATCAGGATTATTCTAGTATCAAGCTCAGAGTCTCGTTGTAGAGGTGCCCTTTTCACGGATTGGGCGATTTGGTCTTTGAACCGTACGTATGACAACTCTGCAAGCATAGGGCAAACGATTAACGAAGACGCAGACGGGGCGGAGACATTATGTCTCTATGGCGACTCTTTCACACAAGATGTATAGAAGCGTCGCGACGTAAACCACACAGAAGTGACTGGGCGCGGACGCGAATACATTTTGCACGTCCGCGACGCATCCTCGTCTTACGTCTTTTCTATGTGACCCGCACCTAAAAAATGTTTCAACTTGCAACATGACATGTTCGTGATCTGTTCTTTCCGTAGTCGCATGTTAATTGAGAGTCTACCTCGTGACCATGACCATTAACTATCAGATTCATGTGACTGTTTACTCTTAGGCATTTAATTAAAAAGAAACTATGTAGGTAATTTTCTTCACAACAATTAATGTTAATGTCACCTTACCATATGACCTAATTGTTGATGTAGAAAAAAACCTGCGTGCTAAGCAGAGACCTCGTTTATTTTGTGCATGTTTCGTTGAATAAAGCTATGAATATTTAATTCAAGAACGTCTTTATAAAGCCTTCACATAGTAAATATATTCTTGGGTTTTTAATAGCAGGAGTTTTTATTACTTAACTATGATTAATATCTAAGTAAGTCACGTGCTAGGTCATGGGGCTCTGTTAACAGGTTACCGTAGCTCTGGAACGCAAAGGGCAACTGAGGAAACAGGTTGGTTGGTCAGTCAAGTCTGACAGCCCAGTCCCGCTCTAGGCAGAACGGAGGACTAAATTGTTCATTGTCAAACTAAGATTAGACTCTTTTGCCACTAAACCCACAACCAAAAGCACTTACGAATGCAGTAAAAATGAATGCCTAAACCAAAGTGCAAAAAAACTAAATAAACACTATACAATAACAATAAAACAATACAACAACATTAGTATTAACAGTACTATAAAAATCTGAAATAATTTAGCTTGACAGACAAACAGCTTTTCAAGGCGATGCTATTTTCAGTTATTTTTTTTACGATTATTTTTCTAAAATCCGTCATATAAAAAAAAATTACCTGAAATCCAAATATCCCTTAATTTTTGTTTTTGCTTCGCTTGCAGATAATTGTAACGCGAAGTAAGAAAGTTTTCATCTTATATTTTCATTGACGTGGAAATTTTCGTAATGTAGTGCAAATTAGAAGAGGACGCGATTAATGTTGAGGGTAATGAGGTGTTCATCATTAATGCTGTCTGAGATATTAATCTTTGTATAATTTATTATTGTTTTGATTATTTTTAAATAACTTTTGTTTTATTACCCAACTTACGATTTCTAGGTAGGGCTTGGGGTCGATTTATTGCTTCACTACTGATCTCAAAAACATGAAAATCTAACATCTAATCCTAAAGAAATCAACACAAAGGCTACGAGGCATGACTAAAAATTCCCAGAGAACGATGTGTGACCCAAAGTTTTAAAATACTATGTGCTGATGTTGATAGCATGATAGGAGCATATGAATTTAAGATAGAACACTATGTTCATACTACTTGCATAGTGATGCTGCGTTCGAAAACGGACACAGTAAATGTTGAACGGGCAAACTGAAATGGGACTGGGTGAGTCACATCAGCAGCATGTAAGGCGAACGCTCTCGGGAAATGGACGGCGCCGCTAGTCGTCAAGAGGTGGTAAGACTTTTGAACGTTTGAAGCAGCCCGAAAATAAAACTCTTAAAAGGATTTGCGTGAGGCTTTTTTCCAGAAAATAAACGCATTAAAAAAAACATGACCTACATCTTCAAAAACCAATTCCGCTTCTACTCATAATTCGACCCAACCCCCACGGTCAGTAATTAGTGGTCGCTACACTCGCTACAAAACTTCCGAGTCATTAGATCGGGTCCGTGCTAATAGCGCGCGGATCGCCCCTCGCTTTGTACCCAATTAGTTCGCTACCTAATAGTTGGCAACACTGCGTCGCTGCGTCCGTAATGCCACGTCAGATGTGTTTCTTATCTGTGAAGGGTTTGGGGTTAATAGTGAAGGGAAAGTAGGTAGTGTTGGGTAATTTATGAAGTTAAATGATGTAATGTAAACAAACCACAGTCTCTTTGTGTGATCTACACTATGAGTGATTTTAAATGAGCAGGTTGTCGATACAGGTAAATAGATATGGGTTTATAGGGATGATACATCACAGAACATCTGTTTAAAGTAGCCTTCTTCATCACTTTACTCTTGACAGAGTGGTCCATAGTAGAAAGAAAGAAAAAAACGTTTATAGCACACGCCACAAGTGCACACAGTAAACAAGCAACAAAGAAAAAGAATTTAACACTAAACAATTTTTGAAAGTAAAATAATATTTTATCTAACTTGAATGACGGCAATCAATATACTCGTACCTACTACGCCTCACAATGCGATGCCATCTCTCCCTGTTGGCTGTAAAATTAAAGTAGCCATACTACATACTTTAAATTCGTCGGACAACAATGTTTTACTTCTCAAGAAAAGCATTTTTTTAACGTCGGCCCACTCTAAAAAATGATGTATAGTGGCTGCGTTCACAAACATTTAGCCATTTATGAATCAGCTGCGAGAAAAACCAGTTTGCCTGAAGTTTGTGTGAACAAAAAACAAGTCTAGATTACCCTAATTAATTCATAAATTAACATTAACTTTACTAATTACCCGTTTACAAACAAATTACGGGAACCATTACGGCTTCACAATCAGTGCGCCCATTTTTAGCCGTAAAGCCATCCCATTCACGATGGCTGCCCATTAGTTGTTTGTTTAGTAAGATTTGTGGGGCACCAGTCGTGGCGTGAATGGGACGGGGTCAAGACTGGCGCCGAGACGAAGGCGATGTGATGTTTATCTAAGATTATAGAACTGTGGATAAGAATTGGGATGATAAATGTTTGTGGTTATGGTGATGACATTTATCGAGTTTGGCCGAAGTTGTGATTGAAAGCGAAACTAACTATTCTGAATACCTGATCCTGCAATTAATTTAATTTTATAAATAATAATATTTGTCTCTCACGCCTAAATCGCTAAATTGATTCAAGATTTTGTTACATATAATAGATCCATTCCATTTTTTTTTTTAATTTTAAGGCTGGAGAAATCGGATAGCGCAGCAAGCGAAGCTTACTTAAGAAAAAGTGGACAGAAGCTAGTATTGTAATACTGTTATTACAACAACTAATAACTCTTTTCTATAAAAAAATATAATTCTAAATAAAACATGATAAAAATCTACAGGATATAAGTCGTAACAGAATCCACGGCAAGACCCATTTTCCACGACGCATATCATTATTTTCTTCTAACCGAATGATTTCATCCTTTTCAAAATAAATCAATCCAATACGTTGACTCGATTAATGATTCAGGCATATATTTCACTGAACCACAATTATTTCGCAACATAACCAAATCATGATCAATGATCGTGAACTGTATGAGAAGAAGCCATTCCCTTGCGGTGAGTCAGAAATAGGTAAGTATTATTGGCCAAGTGATATCTGAAAAAGGAAAAAAAAAACATGTATTTATTTTCCTTTATATATTTATTTTATTCGGTATTTTAGTATTTGCCAATACTAATCTATATAAAAAAACCTGTGTTTAACTATCGCGGTTCATGAAATAAAGCCTGGTGACAGATGGACAGACAGATACTACTCGTTGACCATACTTATCCAGTCGAATTCACATCTCGCGTAGCATCAAAGTACGTTCGACGTCGTAGCCAATGAGTGGTCTCGTAGCAAGAGAGCGTCGTAGCAATGGCACTGCACTGCTACGCCGTAGCGCTCGTAGCCGGCACTGCGTGTAATTTATCGTCTTGTATCGGAAACGCCTTCGTGGTGCACCACTAATATATTGCTATCTCGGATAAAAGTAAGAAGAAATGTACGGACATTTATTTCTACGTACTTAAATGAGAAAAGAGAGATTGAAAAAGCGAGTCTTTACGTTTATGTTAAGAAAGTTTATCTAATTTTTAATTAAAGAAATTAAACATAAAAGTATTAGAGTAAACAGTAAAAATAATAAGATATTTCTTACTCGAAAATCCGTTCAATCGCCAGCCTGCCAAAAAGTTGTATTATTAAGAAAACATTTTCCAGCAAAATACTTTATCAATTCTTCTAAAACTTCGTCTATTTACCATACCCTTTCAACCAGCGAATTTACGTCCACACTTCAAAACTTGGGCCTCTTTAAAACTACAAACTATTTCACCATCTCCGGCCTACTTTATGAAAAGGCCTCCGTCCTTACTGCTCTCGTAGGTAAAACGCAGTATCTCAAAAAACATAAAAAAACAGTTACCGTTTTGCATCTGACAGCTTGAAAAGTCTTGCACCAGTTGAGAAATTATTAGCGTAAAATAGCCATTTTGTTATCGAAACTGCTTCGGATGGTCCAGTGGTCTTACACTGGCCCTGGTTTCCAAAGAATCAATGCGGGTGTACTTAAAGTGCACTTCTGTATCGCCCTTTTGGGCAGTACAGACGTTGTGTTGGCTTTATAATTTTTGTCGCGGTGTTGCCCGCGTGTATTTCGGTAATTATCTCACGCTAATGTCATACCGGGATATAAAGTATCCTGTGTGTTAGTCTAGGTTATTAAACCATCTGTTTACCAAAACTTCATTTGAACCCATTCACTAATTTTCATGTGAAAGTTTAACAAACATCCACCCATTAATTATCACAACATTTCGCATTTATAATGCTAGTTAAAAGTAGATTTGTTGTTTCTAAATGTAGGATTTGTTGAGTTACCACTTTTCACCTCACGAAGGCAGCCTAGTTCGTCTACGCTGAAGATAAGGCTGCCTACACACGGCGACCATTAATATCAATCACCGTGCGTCGTGTTCTCTCAATAGACTGTATAGTATGATAACGGCCTATAGAAAGGTTGCGTTGAAAGAAAGTTTGTAGTCCAAAATGTTGGGTCCGGATTTTGTGGGTTTTTCTTGTTAATAGTGTGTTTGCAGCGTTTAAGGTCCATTTTTCTTTTTTCGGTTGAATAATATTCTTGTTATATATAGTACATACATAGTTTTTTTTTTAATTTCTATTGCTTGTAGTGTATTTTAAGCAAAGCTGAAGTTATTAATTATTTGAATAAATTGCAAATTTTTAAATTCAGTATACGGTTGGCGTAGTGGCCGGCTCAATACAAACAAATATTTGTAGTTTCAGGTTTGTGTGTAGTGTATGTGAGTTTCGATGTTTGTAAACGCACCCACGATACAGAAGAAATACTTAGTGTTGAGAAAGGTCTTAAAAAAAGCATTCTTATCTATACAATGTTGGGCATGCGGGCGGCGAGTAAAGGGCAACTCGCTTTCCGACCATGGACCATGCCCGGGTCGACGGCGCGTTGTGTTCCACCATAGAATATTATAACTGACGCACGTTCAACGCGCCTCAAAGATCGTCAGCATGAAGACGGGACCCCTCTACAGGGCCGAAGCCTACCGAGGTCGCGGGACTTATCTTATTACCGGAAAATAAAGGGCTATTGAAAGACACCGTGGATTTAAGTCAGTACGAGTATGACAGTCCCTCCCGCCCTGCCCGGGGTGGGAGGACTCATTTAAAGATTTTATCACGCTAAAAATAATGTATGCATAAACGTTAAACATGAAAAATGTAATGTTGCTTAATAGCAACATTACATTTAGCTTCAACTTTTTCTCGCTTAATAGCGAGAAAAAGTTGAATGGGGCGTCTATGGGGTCTATGGGGTCGTATATGGGGGCCCCATTGTAATTTATCGTCTAAAGTGATTCCCAGGAAAACTGTTTGATCAATAAATTCGAGTTTTTTCCCGTTGAGTATAATGTCACATTTGCTACTTTTAACATTTGGTAAAGTAAATCTAATACATTTTGTTTTTTTTTTTTCATTAAGAGCTAAATTATTTAAAGTAAACCAATTTTGTACCTGAAGAATACAATCATTAACAGTATCTAGGTTTTGCGAACGTCGGTCTATTTTAAAGATTAACGACGTATCATCCGCGAATAACACCATATTCGGTTGATTTTTGAGTAAATGGGGTAATTCATTTATATAAACCAAAAAGAGGAACGGACCTAAAATAGAACCCTGAGGAACGCCCATTGTCATTTCAGACCCTAATGAGTTTACGCCGTTAACTTGAACTTTTACCCGTCTATCTCTTAGGTATGAATTAAGTAAATCCAGGGCTTTATTTTTAATTCCATAATGCTTTAGTCTCAGCAAAAGTGTTTCATGGTTTACGCAATCGAATGCCTTTGAGAGGTCGCAAAAAATTCCTATGGCATCTTGTGCTTCCTCCCAGGAGTTAAAAATGTTCTTTAACAAGGTAACACCCGCGTCAGTTGTACAACGCCCTTTTGTAAAACCATATTGTTGATCATGGAAGATAGAGTGTTTGTTAAAGTGGCATAGCATTTGTTCTAGCATTAACTTTTCAAACACCTTGCTAAAAACCAGCAAAATGGACACAGGCCTATAATTGTTAGGTTCTTTAGAATCCCCCGATTTGAAAAGTGGAGCTACCTTACTATGTTTCATGAGGTCTGGAAACACCCCTTGATCTACACTAGTGTTAAATATAAAAGCTAAGTAAGGTGCAACGATTTCAATAAAAGATTTGCAGACTTTCACGGACATTCCCCAAAGATCTTCTCATCATCATCTGCCTAGCCTTTTCCCAACTACATTGGGGTCGGCTTCCAGTCAAACCAGATTCAGCTGAATATCAGTATTTTACATGAAGCGACTGCCTGTCGGACCTCCACAACCCACTAACTGGGTAATACGATACCCCATGGTAAGACTGGTTGTCAGACTTTAGAGCTTCTGACTAACAGTAACGACTGTCAAAGATCTACAAATGACAGCCGGGACCAACGGCTTTACGTGCTTTCCGAGGCACGGAGGAAACTCGCTATGAAAGATGGTCACCCATCCACAGACCAATCTTGGCAAGCGCGGCTTAACCCGGAAGATCGGCCTGTGCGGCTGTGATTATTTAGCCACGAGCTCCTCAGAGATCTTCTGTTGACTTAATTTTTAGATCTTTAAAAGCTTTAATGACGGCTTGGGGGTTTGTGTGCTGAAATCTAAACTCCATTTGGTACTCCTTTACATTCTTTCTAAGTAAGGCAGCAGAGAGAGCGAGTACACATATCTATATATAATACACACATATCTTTAATATGTATGTATTTAGAAATATATAAGTATGTTTATCAGTTGGCTAGTACCCATAACACAAGCTCTGCTTAGCTTGGGACTAGATGGCATTGTGCGATAGTTGTGGAACATTACTTTCAAAGTTGAATAAAAGTAAACGTAGTATTCCTAGTATTCGTTATTATCCAACCAATCAATTAACTACAATAAAATTTCGTCAAGTCTCTAAAATAAAACATAAATATGAAACATCCGCGTAAACAATTTATTCGGAACAGCAGTAAAACAATAATTACAACTGAGTAATTAAATCAGGCGATGGCGGAACTCGTCAAAATTTACGATAACTCATAAATTGAATCGCGAATTTAGTGCCGTCTTATAATTCAGAGAGGTAGTGGCTCGTGAAGCGACCCCTACCAGAGGAACTAGACAAAAGCAGCCATCTAATATGTATGCACTGGAATAGGACTGTTAAAACAGATGGTTCATTCCCACAAAGTCTAGAATTTGGGCAGTGGGGTTTATTTTCACAGCAAATTATTTGTCTGTGATATAATATTGTATATTTTGTTTTGTGTGTTAATCGAACCCGCGACAAGCATCTCGAAAGCCAATCGAACAGTCACAATGCCAGCCGTGTCGACATGAATATGAACAATAGTTTGTCTTTAATTTTTTATTGTAATTGTGTGCCTACAAGGCTTGTCAAATACATTTTTTTCTTTCAACAATCAGTGACCATTTATGCCAGTGTCGAGTAGTGAATATTAATCTTGTAATGTCGCCAAATTATTATAACACTTGCTAAACTGCAATATGACACTTCCCGCCTCAGTCCACTTTAGTCACACTCATAATGACATATAGTTCCTTGACCAGTAGTACGGCCAGAAGTCTCCGAATCGTATTTATGCGTCTGAGATCGCGCATCCACGTAACATAAATAACGTCGAATGGCACGATACTACAATTTATGCGCGCACCGCAACACTGCAATGCGATCGGAAGCCGAACGAATTAACTGCACTTCTTATGTAAACTCAGGGGGTATGTAAAATCTGTAGTTTACATAAATAGTGTGTAAACTTGGGGCGTATGTAAAATTTGTGTTTTAGTGCTAAAGTAGGGTAGTTTAGAAGTGGGGTTCAGGAAACAAGCTGTCTGAATTATGTTATCATGATTTGAAAACGGATTTATGGGTTTTCAGCAGACTTTGCTAAAAATCGAATAAAGGAAATGAAATAGTGTCTAAGAAAAGTAGAGTACAATCTTTAAAAAAAAAGTTTATTCAGTTTATATCAGGCTCTAAAAGAACCGGCCAAATTCGAGTCGGACTCGCCCATAAAGGGTTAGGAATTAACATAATATAAAAGTTCTTGTAGTTGGTTGTAACTTTGCATGGTAAATTGTGGTTTACCATATAAGAGGTATTAAGGGTTCCGTTTTTTGCAATTTGGCTACGGAACCCTAATAAAATGATACAGGTTGATACAGTAGGTAGTCTACTATCTCAGTCCGTCAACAAAGATAACAGACCCATCCGTAGTTACGGATGGGTCTGTTATCTTTGTATGTAAATATCCACTCAAAATTACTGAGTTATAGTTATAACTCAGTAATTTTGAGTGGATACAAACTCTCCCTGTTATTTTCCAATTCATGACTTTTGACAACGCTTTGGTAGTAAGAACACCTTGTGCAATCATGTTGCCACCAATTTTCAGTTCGAGTCCTTAACTAATCTAGTGTCCGTAAGTAACGTGGAGTAGAAAACGCCAGAGACTTCGATTGAAACTATTGGTTTCGTGCTTAGACACTAGTACGCCTAGATCACAGTTCCATCTTAGTAGTTTCTGGTCGATACCAGAAATGTAATGAGTTACATTTCTTATTCTTCTGTCCTACTTTCTACTAAATTATTTACTTGAAACTTTGTTTTGATGGATGGATATTTGTATCTCTTTCACGCAAAAACCCCTGAACAGATGGGGATGATATTGGTACTAACTTAGATAGTTTAATAAAACCTGGATTAATACATAGGATAATTTTTATCCCGTTTTAATGTTCCTATGGACTAATTTACGAGTTGTAGCGGGCGAAGCTGGCAACAGCTAGTAATGAAATAATGCAAAAAAGTATTCCACTATCCTTAAGATAAAAGTTAACTTCCATCAACAAAGTACAATAAATTACTTCCACAAACTTCTAAACGACTTTACTCCCCAAAATCAAAAACCTTTATCATCCATTTCTAATACCCCTTTCTTGACAGTCCCGTGACATTCCCCATACTTTTTGGTACAACTTGGTCGAAGCGGGGCGCACCCCACACGGACATGAGTCTGGTTTCGATCCCCCATCGCGCCGTCAATACTTAATGATACTTTCCGGTGTCTTCACTTTCTGCAAGACATCTTTCTTGATGTTTTCCGAATAATGCCATTTCCGCTGTTCCTGTTTTGTTGCGTATTGAGTGGCAGTTTGTTTGGTTATGTTGTGATGGTATGATTTAATCTTTAAGCTTGCCTTATAGTCGGACATCGAGTAGCTACCTCCGGATTCAGTCTATCCGACATTGGCCTGCCTAATAATCTTGCCTTTTGTATGTTTGACGGTTATGTAGTGACAAGAACAAAAACTAAGGGTGCTTCTACACGGCGCATGTAACCCGCGCAAGTAAAGATGCAGGTTACCCGCGCGAGTAACATGCGCAAGCTAGTTGATAAAGCTACCCGCAGGGTGCGTTTACACGGCGCATGTAGCTGGAGCATGTTGAGGCACTTGCCTTGTACGAGCACCCTTAGTCTAAGCGTACACTGAGTAACGTTTAAAGATATTGGCCAGTAAGGGTCCAAAAAAAATGAAGCAGTGTAAAAGTAAAACATAGCTATTCTTTGTAGTGTACATTTTACTTAAATGTTCTGAACAAACATAATGTTATGTAATTCACTGCATTTAGTATTTGTGTAGACAACTCTTTTAATGTTATGATTTGTTTTTATTTTCGCGCGATGCGAGCACGCAACGTAGCGGCGCGGGCGCGCAACGGCAACGTCGCATTTTCTGTGTTCGCGCGCCAACCGTTGAGCCAACGCCGCGCCGCCCCGCCCGCGCCTCTCGGTAGTCAGTCGCCGCCACATACGAGTCGCGCGCGGGCGCGTACTGAAATGCTCCTCCGTTCCCGCCAATATTGTAATTTCTAGTGTTTAAGTACTGAGTAACCTTTGTGACTTTGTGTTTTGTGTGAACGATAATAAATACGCCTTTTACCCAGTGACTGTAGTGTCTCATTGTGTTCAAAATCCCGCCCTAAGTTATAGTGGTCCTTCTAAAGCCGGATCACAATGAATGACAAGGTAACTGGCGTCGTGACACGGAGCAGAGCTCATGCTGGAGCTGAACAAAGACCCGGTGCGGATACCACGTGTGTCACTACGGCTCCGCGTAGTGAAGTTGTTGCCACGTCGACCGGGTCGCGGTCAAGCCGCCTGAGCCGCGAAGCGCTTCGCCTCCGTGCCGAGTACAAAGCCGAAGAAGAACTCGCCAAGGTTAAAGAACAGCTCATAAAGAAAAAACTTGCACTGGAAATCGCGGAGATTGAAGACGAAGAAGCAGAAAAGCGCGCGGCGAGTATTTACAGTAGTCCAAATAACGTGGAGCAGTGGTTAAGCTCACATCAAGCCCCGTGCGAACACGCGGGAAAACCGCCAGCGCCCCACGCGCCGGCCGGCGCGTGTTCGAACTTTCCCGAAGCCCTACCTCACGAACGAGAGCGCGCGCGCGGCTTCGCGCATGCGCACAACACCGTTCACGAGCCGTTCGCGCCTGCGGTGGCGTCCTCCCCGACCGCCGCGAATTATGCAGCGAGCGCTCTGCCCCCGGCCGCCGGCGCCGTCGCGGCCTCTGACATCATGCACCTCGCCGACGTCATTATTACGAACATGTCGAAGCGACCACGACAGAATTATGACCTCCCCATGTTTGATGGCAGCCCGGCAGACTGGCTGGCATATCGACGTGCGTATGAAGGTACCGCGGCCACGTACAGTAGGTTAGAAAATACCCTACGACTGCAAGCATCACTGCGTGGCGCGGCAAAGTGTGCCGTTGAAGATCTGCTGCGTACCGGGTCCGACCCAACAGATGTCATCGATGCTTTAGAAGAGGAGTTCGGTCACCCCAATTTACTTTTACAAACGGTACTTAATAAGATAAGATGTTTGCCCCGTGTATCCGAAAGTGGCGTCGAATTACGAAATATGACTTGCGTCGTTCGAAATTGTGTGTACATTTTGAAGAACATAAGAGCGGAGGGCTACATAAATAACCCCCAATTGACACACGAAATTCTTAGCAAATTAACCCATGTACAACGATCACAGTACGGCGAGTTTGTTATGAAAAGAAATACCGACAGCAAGGAAGATCTTCGATTATCGCCGAATATACACATAGTCCTCGAGTTTCTCAGTCACCTGACACGGGCATCATCTTTTTACCTACCGTTGAGCATGAACACCGAGCATAATAATAATCGTAACCGGACCACCGCTGCTGCCAACCCCGCTGTCGCCGCAACGTCGCGCGCTAGGCGCGCTGAGGCCACGCCCACGCGTCAACACCGGGAACCTGCCGACCGAGTACACCTCACTAGCGAGGAAGCTACGTCAGCGTCGCCGAGTACGTCGTCGTCATCAAGTGAGTGCGCGTTGTGTCGTAGTGCGGTTCACAAATTACCCGAGTGCGATAAATTCGTCATAAAAAGTGAGCTTGAAAGGTGGGACTTTGTCAAACTAAACAAACTTTGTTTTAAATGTTTGTGTGAAAACCATTCGCGTTACCGATGCCGCGCAAAGCGATGTGTTAAGTGTCGTGCTCCCCATCACACTCTTCTCCACTATGAGAAGCCGAGAAACCCGGGCGCCGCCGGTGACGTCACCGGTGCCCCGCCCGCGCCGGCTGCTGTGGCGCAGGCGGCCTGTGTACAGCCGCCGGCGTCGTCGCAGTCGGTCGCCGAGTCGGTGACGAGTATGGGTGAGCGGTGTCGAACCACCAAAACATTATTAAAAATTATGCCTGTCACAATGATTGTTAACAATGTTGAACATAGTTTATATGCTTTGTTAGATGATGGAGCCACTGTGTCTTTAGTAGATTCTAGTATATGTAATTTCAGGGGACCATCATGTCCGTTAAAAATTGTTAGTGCGCGCGGTCTGATTACGACTGATAACAATTCCTGTAAGGTGACTGCGCTAATACGCGGTCATAATGGCGTGTCACATGATATCGTGTTACGAACGATAGACAATTTAGGCTTGCCTACCCAATCCGTGCCTGCCAGAGTTTTGAATAATAATAAACATCTGCGAGATTTGAATTTGTGTGAGATGTTGTGCGCGAAACCGATGATTTTAATCGGTCAAGACAACTGGAAATTGATCGTAAATGAGGAAATACGACAGGGCAAATCCGGACAACCCGTAGCATCCCTCACAAAATTAGGGTGGGTTATTCATGGACCTGTAACTTTAGGTAACGTATCTGATAGTGAGTCAGTAAATTGTTTAGCCTTTGACGATTTGGATGATTTAAATGACCTTGTGAAACAGCAATTTTTGCTCGAGTCTATCGGTAGCACAGAAGTGTCACGCAAAAATGTTGAGACGGAACGTGCTTGTAAAATCCTAGATAGCACTAGTCGCCGTGTCGACGGCGGCTGGGAGGTAGGATTGCTTTGGTCACGTGACGCGGTTCACTTACCTGATAATTACGACTACGCTATAAAACGATTACGCGGCATAGAGAGTAAGATGGATATGAACCCCGATTATGCTGAAGCGTATTCTCGTCAAATTGAACGGTTAATTTCAGAAAAATATGCTAGGCTATTGGATACTCCGTTGAGCGTTGACCCGGTGTGGCACCTACCGCATTTTGGGGTCATCAACCCCAATAAACCAAATAAACTACGATTAGTTTACGATGCCGCCGCTAAATATAAGGGTGTATGTTTAAATGATTATTTGCTTACAGGGCCGGACTTGTTAAATTCATTATTGGGCGTTTTGTTTAAGTTCCGATCTGGGCGAATAACTTATAGAGCGGACATAGCTGACATGTTTTTGCGCATTAAAATTTGGAAGTCTGGTATAGGTTGGGACGATCAGCTGATGGAGGCGGAGTTCGTAGAATGGGAAAAGTGGTTGCAAGACATAAAACAACTAAGTAGCATGCGTGTGCCTCGTTGGTACAGGCTTGACCCTTCAACTGTCGAATTACATGTTTTTGGCGATGCAGGCGAATCGGCTTATGCTGCAGTCGCGTACCTAGTCGGTAAGGATGAGTTTGGAGTACCTACCGTCTCACTTGTTATTGGTAAAGCTCGCGTCGCCCCGTTGAAGGTTATATCTGTGCCGCGCCTTGAATTGCAGGCAGCTGTGCTGGCGTGCAGGTTAGCTTGCACCGTTGTTAGAGAGCAAGGCTTGACAATAACACGAAAGTATCTTTGGTCTGATTCGAAAACTGTCTTGAAATGGGTTCATTCGGATCCTCGTGATTACCAAAAGTTTGTCTCACATCGGTTGGCAGAAATCGACCGGAAGTCCAGCCCAAGTGAGTGGCGTTGGGTGCCATCTGCAGAAAACCCCGCTGATGAAGCCACCAAGTTGCACTGGCCTACGAATTGTAAGTTGTGGTTTACAGGTCCACCTTTTTTGTATCAGGACAAAGACCAGTGGCCAGTTAACGAGTTTGAGGACGTAAATGGTAATGATTTGGAGCGTCTTGAGAAGGTTCATCTTGTCAAACAGTATGTTCCACTATTTAATGTCGATAGGTTCTCTAGTTGGACACGGGCTGTTAGATCTGCAGGTCGAGTTCTTGCCTTTGTTAGTTTGTGTCGCAAGAACCAGGTTAGACTTGTAAACACACGGAGAGCTTTTGTACATTGTGGAGTAGATTATTTTGGTCCGGTAGAAGTTTCGATTGGAAGACGTCGTGAGAAAAGATGGGGCGTTATTTTTACTTGTTTAGTCACTCGTGGTGTCCATATTGAGCTCGCATCCTCACTCTCAGCTGACACTGCCATAATGGCAATCCGGCGTTTGATAGCTCGCCGTGGGCAGCCGACTATTATGTTCAGCGATAGGGGCACCAACTTTGTAGGTGCTGACAAAGAGATGAAAGCTGCTGTTCAGGCAATGGAGAAGAAAATTCACGGTTTCGTCGCTACCAAGGGCATTTCTTGGCAGTTTAACCCTCCTGCAGCGCCGCACATGGGTGGATGTTGGGAACGTCTCGTTCGTTCAATAAAAACCGCACTTAAAGTTACTTTGTCGGCACGAGCGCCTAGAGAAGAATTGTTAACTACTTTGATGGCTGAGGTAGAGATGACTCTCAACAGTAGACCAATAACCTTCGTAGGTACTGACCCCGACGGGCCCATCGCGTTGACCCCAAACCATTTATTGATAGGCACAGCTACCGGTGCGTCTACGTTAGGTTTCTTTGAAGCGTCCGATTTATCGAGTAGGAAAGCTTGGGTAAAAGCTCAAGCTCTGGCAGACATGTTTTGGCGACGGTGGCTAAAAGAATATGTTCCTACTCTTCAAAAACGCCAAAAGTGGCAACGTGAAGTGCCACCCGTAAAAGTGGGAGACATGGTGCTGATTCTGGAAGAGAACCAGCCTCGTAATGCATGGCCTAAGGGCGTGATTAGCGCAGTCCACCCAGGCCGTGACGGTCACATTAGAGTAGTGACTGTAAGAACTTGTAAGGGTTTTATGAAGAGACCGGTTGTTAAGGTCATTGTGTTGCCTACTGACGAGTTTGTTCAGGAACAAGGGGGTGGAATGTAGGCAACTCTTTTAATGTTATGATTTGTTTTTATTTTCGCGCGATGCGAGCACGCAACGTAGCGGCGCGGGCGCGCAACGGCAACGTCGCATTTTCTGTGTTCGCGCGCCAACCGTTGAGCCAACGCCGCGCCGCCCCGCCCGCGCCTCTCGGTAGTCAGTCGCTGCCACATACGAGTCGCGCGCGGGCGCGTACTGAAATGCTCCCCCGTTCCCGCCAATTTGTAATTCTAGTGTTTAAGTATTGAGTAACCTTTGTGTCTTTGTGTTGTGTGCGAACGTTAATAAATACGCCTTTTACCCAGTGACTGTAGTGTCTCATTGTGTTTCAAATCCCGCCCTAAGTTATAATTTGATTGACAAATATTTTTAAATCGATTAACTGCAGCTATACACAACATTGAAAACCGTGTTTAAAAAAACAAACAAACACAATTATACCGTGATGAATTTTGCGGAAAATCCTTTCACACCTAAATATCAATAGAAACATGTATGTATACAGATGTAAGGTACATTTTGTTTTTACGGTAACATGTAAATTGTCTCTGTCAAACAAATTGATGCGCGTCACGATGAAAGAGCGCGCTAAAAGGATGTCGCTCACGGAAATGGGTGATCGAGCTCGCAGATTACAAACGTGTAGAAAAATATAAGGATTTTGTTTATGTTAGAGATTGATATTGCTGTACACAGTGCTAAGATAACGTTGTCCCATTTGTCGTGGTTCCCATTTTGAAGTAACTGATTTGAAAACTTACTTGTCGAGCTCTGTACCCTTAGCACGAGTTTTCATTATTTGAGACGTAAAGTAAACTGGAACTTTGACAATTTCAAATTGACAATTTTCAAGGAAAAAATAGTTCTTTCTTTTCACACCAGAGGCGCTGTAAATTTTTTTCATACAAGAAACGCTGTAAATACTGGAAAGACGCTGTAAAGTAAAAGAGTGAAAATTCGTGCTAATTTCGTTATCGTCGATGTTTACTAAGACTACTAAATATAAGTTATACATTTACATATATATTTGATTTTAACGATTTTTTATAAATTAATATTTGATAACAATAATATGTTAGATTTCATTTTATAGTATTTTACATGAAACTTAAAGACTGAAAATATTTGACACAAAATAGTTATGGAACAATACTCTTGTATAGCCATAGCATGACTTTTCACGCTTTCCATACAATTTATGCAGTAAATACTTCAGAAAACACTACTAAATACAATACAGAAATCTTGTGTTAAGACGTGTATTATTTTTTACAATTAGCCCTTAGTCACTCCAGGGCAAAATAAACATACCTTTATTTAATATCACATATCATAGTTGAAAAGAAGAATTTCCTCTCAAAATAAAAACACAATCACAACTTGTATTTCAAAATCGGGTCAGTAAAACACAATTCACCGAAAAGCAATAAATACAAGTGCCACAATCACATAGTTTTTAAACCAACAATACTTTTCAAGCACTTCATAAGAAATCTCCCGAGCGCATTGTTTTCTCAGAAAACGTATTATCTACTAACAAATAGCTGGGAGCTTGCGAACCGAGAGCTGCTCATGATATTTCATTTTTCATCTCCACTGATGTTTTTGTACCGCGAGAAAAGTGCAAATGACGCTTATACCAAGATTTCCGAGAAAGCAGGTCGCGGTGACACTGCGCCGGTAACAATGAGAATTGGGGTTTGTAGACTAGCGGTTTTTATATAAAGTAACTAGCAAACCCGGCAAACTCCGTTTCGCCTCCAGATGGCTTCGTTTTCTTTGTTATAAACCTCACGGAGCCCGAGACCTTTCCAACGAATGCATAACCGTGGAAATCGGTTCGTACGTTCTGGAGTTATATCGTCAGGAAGGAAAACCCGACTTATTTTATATAGTAGATAAAGTTGCGTTATCTAGGCTCTTATTAAAATAAAAATAACTCTAGAGCTTAGTGATCCATAATGAAGAATCACGTATTCACAGGTTCGTCTAAAATACAAAGAAATACCCTGTTTGGAGTCAGAAAGAAGTGGCTCACTCAGTAATTTTATTGGTATAATTTTGTATGAAAAAACAACAGGTTCCAAGTTAAACTATTTTTTTTTAAATATTTGATGTCCTTATTTTTCAAAACTACTGAATTTCAACCACATAAGCAGTATACATAGGTCTAAACACTAGAAGAACACATTTCAATCATTAATAAAGTTTGACGGTACACAGTGGCTGAGCGACTATTGCACTGCGTATCACGGGTTCGATCCCCGTACGGAACAAATATTTGTATGACCTGCAAGAAGTTGATCCCGGTTTGAGTGTTTCTGTATGTGAGTTTCTTCAGGGGAAAATCCTAGAGTGGAACAAAGTATTAAAAAAAAACTTTTAGATCTTTTTTTTTACTTTTTCAAATTTGCAAGTTTGCACACGCTCTTAAACTGTACCAGATACAAACATCTGTTCTAGTTTGGAACAATTTAATTACACACATATGAAAAACTAGGTTCCAAAATCAATCAATTAAAATTCCAGTCAGCGTCGTTCGTCGCGCCCGTCTGCCGCGCCGACAGAGAGGGGAATGTTAACAGCATTTGCTTTCAGATTAAGCTATTCACAGACCGACCTTATTGTCTAATTGTCGTATTGTTTGAAGTCCTCTTGGCAGAACATTTCTTGCGATACTCCGTTATCTTCACGTAAAGCGCTCAATTGTGGAGAAGGCAAACGTCTGGATAATTTCGTTATAATTTCTCGGTTCTTAGTCGTCGAGGTTATTAAATTAAGTGCTTTTAGCTGTTAGGTCTGTTTCTCTTTGGAGTTTCGAGGTTTAAATGTTTAAAGATCATGATAAGTTCTAAGTATGACCTTTAAATATTAAGTTCTTGAAATTAAAGTTTCATTTCAAATCACTTAAACTTTAGAGTTGGTTTCAAACTGTCCCTTCTCACTGTGTCGGATTTCAGTTAAGTATCAGTTAAACGAGAACATAGCTTTATTTTAAATGTGGGACTTATCATTTACTTCTATTCTTTTATTAATTTGGCTCTATTTTTAAATTCAGTTAAATAATAATTGTTCGTCCTCTTTTTGTCTTTATTATTTGCATGAAAAAAAATCAAATCATTTATTTCAATTTCATGAACTTATAATTATGATTTATGAAATAAAAGTAACCACGCCTGCCATACTTTTCAAAAGTATTCTAGTTTCCTGAAAAGGAACGAAAACACGTACACTTTGAGTAACAAAGCCATAATCTTTGATAAATTAAAGCCACCATGTATTATCACCGTTTTTCCTTCATTACAACGTCATTAATCTTGGTGTTTCGTCTCCATGGGAATGTATCGACTCGGAGAGGTTACGAGACATCCCTTCTCGCGTTCCAGCCATTTCACCGGCAATCTGAGCGGCGATGACGCGGCTCTTCCACGCTCTATGGAGCACGATTGAGGTGAGGTCTCATCGATAGCTGCTTACATAATTATTTACATTGAGTCAGTAACAGACGTCAGTGCTGGCGTCGACAACTGAAGCATGCTATTTATACGCAGTCAGTGTGTCGTCAGTACGTACTGTACTAACTTGAATTCAATTTACACTATAGCAGTGCCAGGTCAGCCCTGACTCGTCAGTGGACTGACGACACTTACTGACTCAATGTAAATATGCCAGTATACTTCTTATGATTTTCATTTGTTTTTAGCGGTTTAGTTTGGCGGCCATGTTGTTGGCTTGTAAACGATATAGGGCCTTGGACAGTCCCTCATAGGAGACTTTATTTCCCCGTCGAGTGCTATGATGATGTTCGTGAGTGTGGTGATTATGGTGATAAGTAGTTACTAGTGGCCACTACATTTGACTAGGTGACAAAAAGCCACCAGTCAGTCCCCGTCCTAACCCGAAAAAATATTTTTAATGTAAAATGATAAAATACATAATGTTTGTGATGGTTTCTCGTACACAAAGTAAACATATTACATCCTTTTAATTTTACTTGTATCCTATACATCGCTCTTTGTACAGGTAAATCCGCTCCACTCATCGTCTGCACTACAACCACACCTCAAGGCTAACGAGCAAAAAGGTCGGCATACTCAGCGGTCCGAATTACCCTGATTCTGGGTAATTACAGAGTACCAACCCTATCCTGAACACTATGTCACGATGACGTCATTAGGGTAAGCAGAATTGTTGTAAAAGGGCCGTGATTAAAAGGCTGTCTACAAAGGCTGAATCGGTAATTATCATTGCTTTAAAAAGATACTTAATTACCAAAAGCTGTGGGATATGCTAATTTTGTTTCGGGTTTGTGAAGTTAAGCGGTGGTAAAGTTTCGAGTTTGTAAATCACTTTTGTGGCAACATTGCTGAGCCGTATGTGGGGAACCCTTTTCTTCGACTTCTTGAAATCGGATTGGAAAATTTTATAATATGACTGCGAATTCACAGCGCGCCTTTCATTACATCATTTCGGAAAGGTGAAACGGACAAAAAAAATATCTTAATCAACCACGATCATTATAATCTGGTTAGTCTTTTGCTACGTTGGACTTCAAATTGAATTTAGGTAAAAAAAAATCGAACACAATACAAGTGTATTACCCGGACATATTATTAGGTCAGATGAGCTGATGTTTCATATAGAATCAGTATTTTACATTAAATGATTACCTATCCTCCGCTTCCTACTCAAAATTTAAAAAAAAACCTAATTTTTAACCGACTTCGAAAAAAAGAAGGTGGTTCTTTATTCGACGGAGTTTTATAAGATGTTTCCCGATTTTTTTGTTTGAAGGTTCTTCAGAGATGGATTCATGGCTATTGTGGTCAGGATATGATGACGGGATCTTGGAGAAATTAAAACCATAAAAAACACAGCAAATCAATGGCGATTGCTGCTATCGCTTATTCCATTGCTTACGCAATAAAAAAAATATATATTACGCTAGTACCCACTAATAGTTATTATTGAAAGACGGTGACATTTGTTTTTATTATTGTTTTGTATTTCTTTCTTTTTGCCACCAACTTCCAATAATAACTTTTCATACAAAGTTATTTTACACTTTTTTTTTGTTTTATTTTTCTTTTTATTTTGTCTCATATCTATTCCATACACACAACGTATCTAATACCTATCCAATGTTTCGTAATCCAAAAACGAACTTCCAGAAATATGCACGTATGCATTTAATCAGTAGCGAGCCAGACGGTGTTATCTCTCCGGCATCGCTCCCAATTACTGGCTCCTGCCCGCCCCCTAGCGGCGAGGGATGAAGATAACATCGAGATAAACAGCGGGTGCGTTGAATGTCGGATTTATTATTTCTGCTAATTGACAATCTGCCAATGTGTTGGAGTTAAAATTAAAGCTTTTTTATGTGGTTTTAAGGTTCTGTTTAAATATTTTCAGCCTTACTACAAAAACTTAAACATCCGTTGAACACTTGTCTAAAAAAAGTGTGACTGCAAAACGGACCTTATTTCAACGTCATAATCTGTCATTTTTTAGACAAGTGTTCAACAGATGTTTAAAAGTTTTTATGTTCCCTTCTCAGACGTCAGCAACCTTTTACGAACAACCTTTTGCACAGAACTTCATCGATCTACTTAACAACTAACCAATGACGTATCTAATCCACTTGTCTACGTCAATCTCCTACAATTACATGTAACACTAACTCAAATATTGCCGGCGATAATCCGGACACGAGCCGTCCTAATGCCGCGAGTCTTTTAAATAAGCCAGACAAATGAGGTTAAGCACGTAAAGTATTAGTGAAACCCCCAGATAATTGCCCTATACCGACCCCTGGTAAGGGTGCGAAAGTGCATGCTTTCTACCTATTAAGGTAGTTTTGCATTAAGTGCATGTAAGTGCGTTGGTCATTATTTAGGTTCTTGCATTTTAATTTTTATAATTTTTATCTATTTCATTGTCAATTTTGCCTTCAGTTGAAGTAGTTTTCAACCAAAAATAAAAACTGTTTCGTACTCTAAACTGTAACTGGATATAATAGTTTAATATCTCTACTTAGTTACTTTGTGCAATCTTTAAATTGTCTGGAAGCCCCGCAGGTATCTTTTAATAAAGATAGCCGGTCGTTATTTTAAAAGAAAACAAAGAAAATAAATCACTTTCTTGGCTTGGCTTGGTCCAAGCAAGCCTTGAAATACCTGCTGTGCAAAGAAGTAGCTCAGGCTTGGATTCTAAAACGTTCAGGAACTTATCGTCTGCTCAAAATTACATACATGTAAGTCGAGATAAATCGTAGTTGTAACATGTATCATAGTAATCATAGCTGTTAACATGATCTAAATGAACGTTTAATGAGTTTTATGAAAGTTTAAAAAAATAAAATAAAAGTTTGAAAAGCAAAAAATATTTTTTTGTTCTCTTTCCTTCCTTTTTTTTAAGTTGACCCACACTAGAAATTACTGCTGTGTCGTGGGTGCGTATACAAACATTTAAACTCACATGCACAAAAACCCAGACCTAACACAACTATTTGTAGGTATGTCATAAAAATATTAATTTGTTCCGTGTGGAAACCGATCCTGCAAAACGCAATGCAGCAGTTAATGGCATGTCGACCGTGCCATCATAACTGACTGACCGTAAGTACCTACTGGCTATTCTACATACAACAGTCTCCTTAGTTAAACATTTTGGTAAAGTAAGTAATCAATGCGAGATCTAAAAATATAATGTGTACCTAACATGATAGGCTCAATATTCATATAATAAACCTATACAATGTTATCTTAGACGCCCCAATTCGCGAATACGTCGCGTCCACCCCATTAGACATTCTTACATACAGCCTTCACACCAACTTAAAGCAGAACCCATTTTACAAAAAACCATTAGATTTTCAACCTTAAAAACGTGAACATAGAGATGTATGTAAAAATATTGGTGGGCAAAGTTATGTTGGTGTTCTCTCGTATCGTATGACATTGACCGTTTTCGAGGGTAAAGATGAGTCAACGGTCGAAGTTAGGGAAAGTTGTGGACATTTGGGAGGATTCTTCCAGACGAAGATATAAATGTTAATAGGTGACGTTGTTTTATTGTTATAACCCGTGATGACTGTCTGGAACGGCCTTTGTGCCTGTATTTTATGAGGCGGGTTATGTAATAATGTTGGAGGCAAACGCTGTAGTCGTAATGTTGAGATATTGATCTAGAATTATTTCAGATTCCAAGAGACACTTAGATTTTAGTTAGGCAGCTTTTCTGTCTTTTAGGCAGACAATAAAATTAGAATTTGATAAAATGGTTGAAAATTAATTAAAAATCAAGCGTTTTTTTTTAAAGTATTCTTCTTTGTTGAGTATAATAAAAGGGACTGTTCCCTCTTATTCAAACGAGGAAGAAAAACACCCCGAGGAATACCTATCCTATATCCTAGGCCCAAAAAAATCGAAGACTTGTGAAAACCGCACTAAGCCCGCGTGGTTTGTGCCCACCACCTATAAACCCGAGTCAAGACTGGTGTAACGCATAATGAAATCCACCGTATAATGTAACGCGAATTCTACGAGTTTTTGTGGACGGCACAAGACCGTTAGACGTGATGCTCGTAGCCCACCCAGCTGTGGGAACATTATAGGCTGATGATGTACGAGAAGAAAATTTGTGAATGATTGGAAAAAAATATTGAAAATACATAGAAAACCTTTCTCATACAGTGTCACCTCACAATTAATACAAAATATAAATTACCATGTCACAAAATTGATAAACCCATACATACTTAATAAACAATATAACAAAATAATAAACTCATCCTCCCCAATGGCTCGCAGTAAATGAGATATCGATTATAACAGAATTTGCGTTTCACCGCACGCCATAATAGAGGTCTCCTGCGTCGGAACTATCGACAAAAACCCACAAATGATTTGCAATTATGCAGTCTCAATGGACTTATTACATCAATAGAGGGGGCCCGCGGGGGAGCTAGCAACAATTGAATTTTAACGACCTCTATAATACTCCGGACACACGGACGAGAAAGTGTTGTCGTAGTCGTAAACTTGGACAATTTGTTGTACTAAAATACCGGTATGAAGATGTTTTTGAATATAAATTGCGGCTCACATAATTTATTGCATTAACGTCTGTATCGCGAATTATTCAGATTTTTTTTTATAGCATTTGAACCTGTGACCAGCTGGTTCAGTAGATCTTTTTTTTTTTTTTTTACAAAAATAGAGTTTTTACTCTGTAAGCAAGGTTTTTGATCCTTCATCTGCAAATCTCCAAAATTAGCGTTATTGATGAACATAATAATAGATAATTTGGAAGTGTCTGATATTTTTTAATCCTAATTTAAATAAAATTAATCAAAATTTATCATAACAAATAAGTTTTCGAAAAGCAGAAGTTTGTCAGCCCTAGATTAGTTATATAACAATCACCAATTTTGTTTAAAAGTCAGATTTGGTGGCACCACCATAAAGGTGGGTGGTTCGGTTAGTCGCGGTGGCCTGTCGCGGTCGCCTGTCGCGGTTGCCTGTCGCGGTCGCCTGTCGCGGTGGCCAGTCGCGGTCTCGCGCGAACCTTGACATAATCATCCGCGACACCCGTGTGTCCGCTCAAAGATTCGGTCACAGATGGCCGTCCAGATTTGTGCTGACAGGACGATCCTATTTGTGACGAAAGAACCGAGAAAATAGGCTTAACAAACATTAATAAATAATTTATATGGCTTTAGACTCGTTACATGGACTTAGACAGCCTTTGATGTGGTCGCTATCGAGATCTTATCGCATCGAAATAGATAGTTATCGATTTTTTTGTGGCTAAAACTTGTAAGGGTTTTAATTGTTCGTGTCATATCAAATAGGGGGCAAAACGGTTTTTTAAATTGAATTTTATTGATAAGAATCTGTCCAATGATCTACTCCTTGGTGTGTTAAATTGATTCTTTTGTAAGGAATGTTTTTATTGAAATTTTATGGCATTTATTTTGTGACAATTTCAATCGTTTTGAATATCTAAGCGAGCAATAGGGGCTCATATACTGCTTCCTAGAGGCAAAACATAATATGATATCGTATATTCTGCACAATTATTTTGCAAGTGATGGCCACTGGGCATCCTAGTCAGGGCTGGTACCACTGTGGTATCAGCCCCGACTTACGAGTTGTAGGTCTTGAGTTCGAACCCAGCCAAGCGTATTACTTGTGTAACACATTTATCATAGTATCAGAACTGCTCTCTCAAAGTGGTGAAGGAAAACATCGTGAGGAAACTAGCATGTTCTCGAACCAAAACTATGAAGACATGTGACTTCTACCTATCCGCACTGGGCCCGCGTGGTGGATTATGGCCCACTCCCTCTCACTGAGCGAAGGCCTGTTTCCCAGCAGTGGGAAAATTATAGGCTGATGAGGACTATTAAATCGTTTTTAAATTAAATGGTTGAGTTTTAATTTAAATCACAAAAACTACTGGTTGGTTTCAAACTATATGAAATTAATAAATGCATAAATTTCAAATATATGCACCTATCCGTTTATTAGTCAAATAATAAAACACACACGATTCAAAATTCTAGTCACACGCGAGGCATGTTCCAGAATAATTTTACACAAAAAACAGTACAAATTCAGTACAAAAAGGGGACAAATTAAGGGTCGTAATTATATTCAATTAGGTTAGGGAGCGCGTGCGCACGTGCGACACACGCGCCATCTAACGAGCGACTGCGAACTCGCGTCATGTGTCAAAGTGACATGTCAAAGCTTAGGTTTGTTACTGTTTGAGGATTATGACGATGAAAAGGGGTAGTTAGTGCTTTTTTCGTTTGTGTTTTGAGGTGGAATAAAGGGCAGCGATGATAGGTATCAGGTTCTTTTGATTTTTGTAGTGCAAGCGTTCTGCTCTCTGAGAAGAGCTTTTGTTTCTACTGTATTTTGTATAAATATAATGCGTTTTGATAGACTTATAGTTCATACGTCATTTTAGATGTCTACAGTGGGTAAGTCTCACACAATCCTTAGAATATTTAAATGGGAATGTCTCGCTCGATGAGTTGACTCAATGTAATGTTTTTTTATGTCTTTTTTATACGTAGTTTTAGCTAACTATTTACAAAATCATGGTGTCAAAGGAGTTCATTCTTCATCCACATCACTGAAGACCAAAAACGTGCTCAAATTACTCCCAACATTGCCATTTTCCTTTTTCTTCTTTTTCAATTTGAATGCAAGTGCTCGAAAGGCAAAAAAAACTTCAAAGTTGAACAATTCGGCCCCATTCAAAGTCAACCCCGAAATATCCCAAACTGAGATTTTTTGGCACAATAGCTGTTCTTTAGAACAATCAAACACGATAGGACTCGACACGTGTCCATCACACTCAGTGAGTCGTTCATTCAGTAATGAGTGAACGGTGTGAACGGTGAACGAATGTGAATGGGACCGATGACGTCACGCAGAGTCGAACACTTTTGAAGCGTGATTGTATTATCCTTGCGGCAATTTTGGGGACTGGCTATTGCGAAGATGTACAGTGTGGTCTAGTCTAGTCGATAATAACTCTTGGGGGATTATGCTATCAAATTCTTTCAGACCTTATCCGGTCCGGCTGTTTTGGACACAAAAGTGATATTATCAATAGGCCATTTAGAGTTGAAAATTCAACAGCGCACGTGCGACACACATTTTACTTTTTACCCATTTTAGTGGTGAGCTATTAAAACAAACATAAAAGATTACGGCAATAATATCTAAAGAGACGAGTAGGTACCCAATCTACACCCAATCTAGTTCAAAGTTATAAATAATTACATAAACAATGTGTACTAACGTAGTAAGTTAAAAATTGTGAATATGGATCTCTGTCATAGACAGCAAAAAAATACAGTAAGAGAGTTTTAAGACACCCGGATCAAATTTTCCAAAAAACGTTTTTTATGAGTTACGTCTAGTTCACCATCAAAAGTTTATATTCGTCACTTAACCCTACAAACCTCATCTTAACAAGCTCATAATTACAAATGATTCTCAGCAAGTACTCGTCAAGTTAATTCTCTAAGCTCTTTGAACTATCGCTGGCAAATTCATATTTTCCCGGCCAATGGGCTCGAAAATTACTGGAATTATACGTGCGAAGAGAAGGCGCCGTGCACCCTGTGTCGAGAACTGGGTTTCAATGTGAGTTGTAGTAAAAGATTTGTTTTAATTGAGTTTCTATGCCGTGACTTCAAAAATGTGTGGAGATGATTAATGATCTCAATTGTGTTATCCTTTTTTATTGATTTATTTATTTTTTAAATTTCGCAATATTCTAGTTGTAAGCTATGATACTGTAATAAAACATACTTAGGTATAGAAGTTTTTTTGCAGCAGAACTTTGTGTAAAATCACATCTCGGCGTAATCTCGGCGGTATGTAGAATTGGTAAATATTGTAAAAAATACTATCGTGGTTTTTGTGGTCTTAACCAACAAAGGTATTATTAAAATTGTAATTGTTTATTCTTCCTTCTTATATTTTACATTCATATTACATTTTAATTCTAAAACTAATTGGAAATTGTTACAAGAATGACTAAAGTAATAATTTTACTTTGATAAAATGTTGGGAATTTATCAAATAATGTAAAACAGATTCGTTCTAAAAATTGTTTTGCAATAGTCGTTCATAATTATAATCTTCTTTTCCATAAAATTATGAGTACAATCGATAGGTATTTAAAACATAAATAATTATTTCTGACTGCTGCAAAAAACAGAGCTCCTACAAAGAATAAACTTTAATCTCCTAGTTAAAACTCCAACGTTATTTAACTTGATCTCTAGGAGATACAATTTCAAAGTATTTAGTAACTCTGTAGTAATAGAGCTTCAAGTTTTCCATTTCTACTTTGCATCTACTTTGATACGATACTTGTACTTAAAGAGTATTTATTTGAAGTCAAAAGTATTTATCGCTTACCGTGAAGTTGGAAACTAAGTATTACAAACTATTGCGTAGATATTTACTGAAGTTAAGGATCGATTCTGTTGATTTTATCGTTATTTAAGTTATATTGGAAAGAATAGACTTTATTAAAAGGTTTAGTGACAGTGTTTTGTCTACAAAAATATATTGTTACGATATTAGGACAAGAATCCAATTCAAATCCATTCTGTCAAAATATAAATAAGCAGTAATATCCAAATGGGTAAGTCAGCCATCGCTATGATTTGAGTGCATTAACTAGGACCATATAAATTGATTTGTTAAATCAAAAAAAACGCCATTTTTTTGTTAGCCTGTTTTGCCCCACTCCTGAACTGTCTCCTCCTATAACTTCCATTTCTCTCGATGGTATGCCTCTTCACGCCAATTCAAAAGGAAATTATTCGAAGCGTCCCGCCCGCCATCTTTTTTATTATTATTTTAGTTAATGATAGGCTGCCGTTTGACCACAATCTCGCCTGATGGTTATCGAAGATGGGGTCGACGGTAAAGCATGCTTTCCCAGAAGTAGCCTATTTCTTGTCTCTTGACTTGAAGGCACATATTTTCTTTGGCTCCATCTTTTTTACAAACGCCATAGTTCTGTTTTACAAAGGAAAACTATTTGATGACATACAATTGAAAACTGCTCTACAATTTGAAAGACCGTTTCTCACAAAAATATTTATGGTTTCTTTTTAAAAGAATTCACTTCTAAAATATTTTTCTCTATTTGCGACGGTTTGAGAAGCCTTTCTCGTGAATAAGTTCTGCTGAAGTTAGATTTTTCTCGGTAAACTGTGAGCGAGCGAAGTGACTTCTGGCAATTTTTCTCAAGTACAAGTAAAGAGTAAGTTGTACTTCGTTCAGAAACGGAAACAATTTAAAAGTAAAAGAAAATGTATTGTAGCAAATATGGAGTCTTGAATAAATAATGTAAAAATTACAAAGAAACGGTAAATGATCGGGTAAAAGTACAAATTGGTCACGACTCGACTATAGTTTAGTAAATTGGAGCAATTTGCTGTTAAACGACCGATTGTAATTAATTTAATAGTGGGAATGGTTTAAAAAGGGTGAGGAGTGGGCTACGGAGTTAACGTTTTGTGTTTCATTCCCCCGCTGCACTACTGACATGAACTTTTCTGCACACAATTCTTGTATTGTGCATTCATCATGATATTGCTTAACATGTTGAGCGCTGCGTGCACTCAACATTGACTGTTTTGATTTTAGTTTGCTTTGAGTGAGTTCACACGGGCCGCATATTGTGTTGTATCTTCATGTTTAGAATAATTATACCTAAATTACAATGTCATCAATGGTGTTCTTACATGTCCACTTTGTGCTCGGAGTTTTATGGCAAAAGTTGGATACGCGAGTCATTGGAGAGCGCATGAAAAGGCACATCAAAGCTCTCAACCACTCTAAAAGCCATCGATTGCAGTCGCTGTGGCCGAAATCGGCTAGATGGCATCATCATCATCATCATCAATTATACCTAGTCCTAGACTCATAACTACACTATTGTATTAGGTTAAGCCTGTGATGATAGTTGTAAGTGTGTTTAAATAAATAAATGTATGAATAATGGAGGTTATAAAGGAGTTAGGAAAGTTGCTCGTCTACAAGTCTAGTCTAGTGTCTACCTGTCTGAACCTGGTAGGCAGGCCTTTCACTAGGTGGACCGTCGACATCTTGAGTGTCGCGCGCAACCGTGGATGCAAGTGGCGGATTGTGTTGTCAGCAGCGGACATTTTCCGGCTGATGATGATGTACGGGGCTCCAAGGCAGTTGCCTACTTTGCTTTAGGGTTCAACCGGCTCTGGGTATACCTACTATAAATTAAACCTCGTAATGTCCTTTTATGTGTAGAGAATGGTGCTACTAATTACACACACGTTCACTAAAACGACTCTATACTGTCCAAAGATAAAAACCATATAATTCCAAGTTCTAAACGTTCAGTTACACAGGCTATGTGCAACCGACCACGCTACATAAATACCTAGCGGTGAACTCCCTGTGCATATAAATGAACGCTTTCAAACACATGAATCCTTTACTACAGTCTATTTCATTGTGAAACATGGAAGAGTTTGAGAGTTTTCTCAAAGAGGACGATGTATTTTAGTGACATTTTTGGAATAAAGCCGACTAGAATGAATGTTGGATGGAATTGTGGTCACATAAGTGTTTTTGACGTCTAAAAATGTTTATCAGTAGGTTCGTACAACTAACGAAACAGTCTTTTTATTTACTTACTAGCTGTTCGTCGCGGTTTTAGGCTGCTTTTCCACCAGAGATGCGCTATGCTACGTTGCTAAGGATGCGTTTGATATCCACCAATCATACTCACTATGTGTGTGTGCGTTATGAAAACAAATGAATATGATTGGTGGATATCAAACGCATCCTTAGCAACGTAGCATAGCGCATCTCTGGTGGAAAAGCAGCCTTACACGGCTTAAATTGGTCGTAACATAGCCTAACCTTTGGCCCGTCGATCCATTCGTTCCTAAGATACCGATCAACCAAACAAACAAATTTTCAGCTTTACATTTACTAAAAAAATTTAAACTGCCTAGTCGTTTACCTAAATTCTGTTTCACAAGTCCGTTTAAACAAAAATCTGCGACAGAACCGAGTTTAATCCTGCAATAGCGACAATCAGAACAGGCATACTTCTTCCATATCGAACCTGCAACAAACGTGCAAGCCCCCAACCCACTGCTCTAACCGCGATACTACAAACAACGCTTCTAAAGAGCGATACTGAGCGATGTGCAGTAGCCAGTAATCTCGATAGTAATTAGTAGAGATACAGATTTACATTTAGATTAGTGTGGTATTAGCATGCCGCTGCCATAACTCTTGCGCCCGCGCCGCCGCCGCCGCGCCGCCGCGCCGGTAGCCCAAGTGATACGGCCGATGGCTGATTAGCAAAAAGCGTGCATACAATAGTTCTATACTACCCCGTTGTGCAACGGTTCTCAATTAAACCCCTGGGGAGAGTGACTTGCATTAAGGGGCAGATACGGGGCACTTTTTGTCGTTAGAAGGGTGAATGCAATTTATTATGAATTGAGCATTGTTTAGGCATAATTATAGATATTGTATTGAGTAAAATTGTAAGGGTTTTTTGGTAATTATTTTGAGTAGCGGGTTTTTCAACGATTATTGTGGTGGTTGCGATGTACGAGTAATAGGTTGTTGGGTTGGGAGTTGGAAGTTTTTTTAAATTCGTTTTAGTTTTCAAGTTCTTGCCTCAAATCTTTGAAATTGCTCAAAAGCAGATGCTGCAATGATCAAAATACGATGACGAGATACCGCGGAGTAAGCATGAACTTTTCTTTGTTATTTTTTCGTGGTAAAATTATCAAATGAGTCCTCTCATCCGGGCGGGACGGGAAACGTATGACTTCAGGTGAAAGAAAGAAAATGTGTAAGACTACTCGCGTCTTGCTTGGTCCGATACGCACCACACTTAAGCGACAATTATAATTATTCTTTAGTACCTACTGCTAATATAATTGCTAAGAACTTGCTATATAGTTGTACATCACCACAATGTTCATTACTTCTTACACAAAGAAATAAAGTGATACTCGAGCGAATTGCATGACTTTGCAAATAACATTGCTTGAAGGTCTAAAATGGTCACTTTCAGCAATATTGCTATCCTATTCTTCTATTATTCATTCGCGAAGTGAATCATCAGGAATATTGCTAATTTGCCGTTTATGACCCTCTGAGGTCATCGATGTGAACTTCTGACATTGCCCCGTTTTGACAAGCTCTTATGAAATATTGACGTGCGTTTGCAAAAAGGTGTGCGTCCATAGGTCGGCTCGGCATCGCACTATCGGACGAATCGTACATAACGGATTTTAGTTTGGTTTGTATGAAAACTCATACAACTGCGTCCACTGATGCGCATGACGTCATACGGAATGCCGATCAGTAGAAGCGATGAAACTGGCATCGGCAATCCGATTGCTGAAACTGGCATCGGCAATCCGATTGCTGATACTCGCATCGGCAATCCGATCGCTGCCGACACAGAAATCCGTTTGATGCGATGCGTCCGATACGTACGATGCGGTCCGCATCGTACGTATCGGACGCATCGCATCGCATCATGTGGAATGTTACCAAAAATGTGCGTTACACATAAAATATGGTAAAGTTTGACATCCACAGGCTCGTATCATTCAGTTTACTCGCGCTGTTTGTCTGTTTGTTGCGTGTTCGGATCGATGCAGTCGGATAGCGATCGTGATGCGGGCGGCAATGGCGGCCGACAGCCCGAAACAACCATTGTATTGTCAATTATCACGGCAAACTAATCTAGGAGCCTTGTTTTGATCCACTGACTGAATGATGCTGATTTGGAACGTGTAATTCATGCTATGAGAGCAAATATTCGATGAGAATGGATTGTAGGAGGAGTAAATATGTGCTGGGACTTTGAATTGTGTTCCGATTTCAATGGCTGGTGAATTAGTCGTGGAATTCATGTTTATTGTCATGACGAATAATGGTTTGAGAACTGTCCTAATAATTATGCAATTAACAAAAGAAACTAATAACGTACGACGTAATTTGAAGGCACGATTGGCGTAATGGCTGAATGATCGACTGTAGACGCTTGCAGGTGCGATTCCCGTACGGAACGAATATTTGTATAAAAATAGTCGTTCCGGCACTGCGTCGACTCCGGCGCCTGTGCCGGGCCGGCTAATGGAAAACGCCCTATTTCTACAACGATTTGTTTCGGATCTAGGTATCATACAGATAAAAATTGCATACTTTCTGGTATATGAATGATGAATTGACAAGAAACATTGTTATTTATTTTAAAGAAGTCGCATTTTCTTTGTGTTCCGCTTACAATTTCTTAACCTGATTACTTTCCTTGCATTGTATACCTAAAGTGAAAGCCCATCAAAATCCTGTTTCTAAAATTGTCTTCACAAAAATTGGCTGGCGTCCAACAAGATCAGACGTCGTTTACCTCTGATACACTTCACTTACTAAGCTTACACAATTTCTTTTCCCTAATAAGAGTTCCCTTTAAAGAATTACTTGCTTTTTATTACCTTTAACTTGCTGTAAACGACTACGGAACCCGGGACGGACATCAAAGCCGGAGATAATCCAATAAGGTGCATTACTTGGCCTTATAGCCCGGATAATTTAAGGAGGGACCCGCCTTAATCAACGCTGATAGAAGAAAGGATCTTTTTATATTCGTCAGGTGATGAAGATGCGAAAGTTGATGAATTAGGAAGACAGGGAGTAACAGTTTTTTTGTGGATGTTTATTAAAAGTAATTAAATAGTTCATGTAAAATTGTTGATTACAGAGCCCTTATCACGAGTCTTACTTAATAGCGTCGTTCCAGTATTTAAAGCGTTTCTTGCCCTGGTGTATGAAGAAGGAACTATTTTTTTCCATGAAATTAGTGTCAAAGTTTCAGTTTACTTTACGTCACAATAACTGAAAACTCATGATAAGGCCTAAGAAAACTTTAACTTGAATTGTTAACTCTAAAGTGGACAATAGAAGGGTAGGAAGGACAAGGAAATATACGTGTGTAAAAATCGACATAAGACTTAGAGCAATTTAGACTTTGGAGTGTCATTAATTAATGAGTATTAGTACACTTATGCAAGCCGCTTCCAGCCGGTCCTATTATGAAAGTATACGGGAGAGGGCCACATTCAGCACTGGGTGTCCTACTGCTGTTATTAGCAAATCGAGTAGGCCTTGGTCTAGAAAAACTAAGCATAGTTTAGGCATGATATTATTAGTAAGAACGGTAAAAACCTTTTAGTCAATAAGTGGTAGCTGCCAAAAAATATCCTCTATCTTTCAGGATATCATTCGTAAACATAATAAGACTAAATCGTCATACTGCGTAAATTGTCGGTGGCTGTCGACAGACCAGCTTGGCGCCACAGCTTGGCCCCAGTTCGCTGACCTTGTATTCCCAGTTTCCCATCGCTTTTCTTTTTTCCGCCGTATCTCAGACGCCCATTGAATTATGTTGTCACTAAGATTAATGGGATTATGTCGATGTTGCCGAGACTGCGTTTTTTTTTCTCTTAATTCCATGTTTTTTTTTTGGCTGTTAGGAGTTCTTTGTGTAATAGTTGCGTAAGCGTTTTTCTTTTATTGGCGTTGCAATTCAAACATGCGCAATGTATTCAATGGATATTTTAATCGTCTCAATGTTTATTTCAGTGTACATTGGGAGAGACATCAAGCTAGGCAAAACTGGAATAAGCTGACCGTTCAATATGGGGAAGATAATATAAAGCGAGACCAAGACAAACTGGTTTTGTATAGCTTGATGTGTAGCCATTGCTTGTGTGTACATTGAGAGAGGCCAATGTCAGCAGTTGATGAATACTGGCTGATGATTATACCTGCTACATTATTCGTGAGATGACGCGGGTTCAATTGACTGATAAAATATTTCTAAGAAAAACGTAGACAGTTCTTCTGAATGTGAATATGACTTTAGGTGTCCATAGATCCTCCTAAATCCATGATAAAGGAGGATGTCTATTGGGGAACTCAAGAACCCTAAAAAACATGCATTATTTTATGTATCTGTAATTGTAACTGAAAACAGTTGAAAGCAATCTGAAATATTACAGTGAAACAATTATCTCAATACCATAAACTAAACCAACAGCAACGATCAAAATATTGTTTTTGATTTTAGTCTCTACCTAAAAACTAACTTATCAAAAGCCACGAAAACCACAGACAACACAAATTCATATCAGATACTTTCTCATAAATAATTTGACGTCAATAAACTGTCTGTCCGTCTATAAACGGCTTGTTTGTTTTTCGGACCTCTCACAAGAGTTTGCTATGAAATAAATGGAGTGTCGGTTCACCACAAAAGTGTTTAGAGGGATATACAATATTGTTGGCACATTTTTAAGTTTGTTTGAGTTATTAATGTTCTAAACTTGAAATAAACTGGGTTGTTGGTTTTAAAGGGTTTTATAACCTTTTTAACTTTGCCCCACACTTGAAATTTCTGCCTTCATCGTGGGGTGCGTTTACAAATATTTAAGCTCATATACATGAACAGCCAGACTCGCAATCAACTACCTTTAGACCATACAAATCTTGGTCCCGTCCGGGCGTCGAACCTGCGACAAGAAGCGCAGCAGTTGCTCGCGGCCATTACACCATCTTTGCAATTTATGCCAAAGACGATGTCTAAAGCAGTTTATCCAAAAACACAGAATACAGAAACAAGAGGAAGTTGTAGATTGTAGTAAGATTTCTTGAAGATTTCATTAAAAAATAGGTAGCATGAAACGGCAAACCATGTAATCCTGGAATTCGAGGGCGTTGCTAACCAACGGGCACAAAACCTTGGCATCCTAAGGTCGCTCCAAGAAGCCTGTGAACGTCCCAGGAGACGTCTGAGCTTCTGGAAGGATCTGGGTTGGCTCATATAGCCAATCGTCCCACCTCACGCATAACGGACCACCTACAAGTCCAAATGCGGAAAAGGGAGCCCCTAACAATAACAATAAGTAGCAGTGAAGTGAGTAGGAGAGGGGTTTTTTTAATGTTTTCCACGCTAGTAATTTCTTCTGTGCTGGGTACGTTTACAAACATATAAACTCATATACACAAACACCCAGACCCGGAACAACTACCTACAGATCATACGAATACTCGTTCGGTGCGGGGATCGAACCGGGAACACGCTGTTTATCAGTCTATCACTCAACCACAATATGACAAAACTTTCTAATAAAACTAAAACGTAAACCATCGTATCTATTATTTACCAAAACAAATAACTTCCCAGAAAAAGTCACACGTCTACCAACGTGTGTTGTCAGCAACAGGTGAGAATTAAACCGGGTGTGACAACAACAATTGTCTGCGAACGTGACTGTGGCGCGAGTGGACGGCGGAACAACAGCTTAGCCGCCATGACGTAGTTATGTTGCTGGTTGGAGATAGGAGTGACGAAGTTATTTGTTGATGTGATGGGGTATCTAGTTTTAATTGTTTTTTTTAGGTTTTCTTTACTTTTACAGTTATCTTACGTAAACGAACTGTTGTATGAAGCAAGCAAAAAATGGTCGCTGGCAGTGGCTGGATGAAAAAAGAGGAAGATCATACGCTGAGGTGCTCTTTGGGAGAAGTCTATATCAAGCAGTGGACAGCAATAGCCTGAAATTATGATTTTTGTCTTACTTTTAGTGTGCAATTACAGTGGCAGCGGGGCGGGCAGGGGAATCCGCTGACGGGTAACGCAAACACATAGTTTTTGAATAAAGTGCACCAAGTGCGGGCGGGTTGGTTTGAGCGGAAATCTAGTCTGTTTCGTGATCCGCCACCCACTCCCGCTGCCCGACCCGTGCCGCTGTAATTGCATACTAACGGTTATCACAAATACCATTTACTTATTTTTTACCCATTTTAATAAATGATACGGCTTCAGGATTTAATCCTGTATTGTGTGTTTCAATGCAAACAGCCAAACTATCATGGAACGTGCTTAAATCTTCCTTGATTAATTTATTTTCCAAATGACTTGATTTTTGTATGCACTTTCAACGACTAGTTAATTTGAACTAAAGAGAGTAATCTACAAGCATCATTCAATACTACGTTATAAATTTTAAACCCTTAAATAGAAAGAGATGTACTAAAAATGGCAATAAATTCATCAAAATTTAATTCCGTATTACTTGGGTATACAAACGCTGGTACACAGTGATACTCAAAGTGAAATGAAGGGCAGCGAGGGAAGCAGTAACTACACAGACACCAAACTGAAAAAAGGAACACCCTAAACAATTTAGCTCACCTGAATAGCCGCTTTCAGCTTTATCTCTCAGTAAATAATAATTAAAAAACAACCACGAGCGCAAAGGTAGAAACAAAACAGTCTCCGCTCTTTGTTTTACAACTTTTTGCCCGCGGTTTTGTCTGAGTTTCTGTGCGTTTTTTGTTTGCCAACCACGAAAATGTTTTACGGCTAAAGTTGTGCTTTCCAAGCTATTTGAATATGCAGAGTTGTGACAAAAACTAGGTGGACGGTGAGGATTATTCTTTATAGCCGTTGTTTTGTTTTTGTTGCTAAAAGGCCTCCCCTACCCCCGCCTGCTGTTAGATAGTGCTGTTAAATGCTGTGTTTGTTTATGGGCTGTGCTGCAGGTAAGCTACCGTAACTGTCTGTTTCTGGTTACTATAAGGTGATTATTTTGAAATTCGATTTTGAATAATTGCAGTACCTAGTAGTTGACTTTTAGATATGGTCGTGTCGTTCTGTCTTGCATTTCCATCTGGAGATGTAAAGATACGGTTCCTCGCGTTATTTCAAATATACTAGTCATGGTTATTTTTTTTTTTTATAAAATCATTCAATTAAACTCACTTTATTCAAGTAATAAAATAAAAATCTCAGCAGCTGTAACAATTGCTGTATGGGTTGTTCGATGGAAATTTATTACAAAATCACTGGATCTTGATGATTGACTCGAAGATAGGTTCTACAGTCTGGAGGTGGAGAGGATACCATTTATCCCGGTATTACGTTAACAAAGATTAGGCAAGTCTTCAGCAGTGAGATTTTTCTCTCAAACACATTTTTTTTCCATCCACAATTACCCTAACAATAATTATTCCGGTCTTCTGTTTACATTGATTCGTTCTATTTAAAACATCTTGGGGAATCGCCATCTGTCACTGTGTAGTACCTACTTAAAGTTGTTTTTATTTTTATTTCCTTCAATTTTGTTTAAAGCTGCGTTGATTATTCGTTTCTTTTTCAGGATGACTCACACAGCCTTTCAATTTCCAAGAAAATTATGGAAAAACTTTAGCAATGAATCCAAAAGACAAGTTTACTTTCGTTCATAAAATAGTGACTTTAGTACTCTTTTCATAATGAAACACATCTTTTATATATTTATGAACTTGCGATTCTTGGTCACTTTACAAGCGTAGCGGCTCTACGCCGTAGCGCTACGGCGTAGAGCCGCTACGCTTTCTTAAGCTCAATAATATCGATATTTACCTGTTTCACAGACAATAAATTACTATCGCCTTGTGAGACAAACATGACGGTTTCCTTTAATACATTCTAAAACACATCCCGATACATTTTAATACTTTGGGATTCAATACGTTGCACAGTTGTTATTATTTAACTGAAATACATTTGGGACACGTTTCAGCAGTTTACAATACAAAGCGAGGCCGATGCGCGGCCATCTTTGAATACCACAAGTGTTGCGATTAAACTAGGACATTGCTTACCGAAGTGGTTTTAACTTGCAAGTAACATTTTGAATGTATTTGACCAAGCGTAACAAAAAAACTGGGTACGGTACTGTAGCTATGTTACCGGGGTCGCTTGACTATCGGGTAACTGTGGCCCCGGAACGTGAAGGGCTATTGAAGGACACCGTGGATTTAGTCACTACAAGTCTGACAGTCTCTCCCGGCCCTGGGTCCAAGAGGACTTATACGCCGTATATGATGATTAAAAAAAAAACTGTAGCCATGTCATTATTATAATCAACTTCATCTCCTTGGTCTAATTGTCATTCATAAGTAAATAAGTAGTTTAATTTATAAAAAAATAATGATTGTTCATTTGTATTTTCAAACTTCACAATTTCTATTCTTATTTTGTGAAAAAAAAATATCGCAAATAGGCTCTGAACCTACGACCTTTAGATTCAGTACACCACCAGATTCACTTGCCAACCAAGTTATTGCGGTCATACTCAATAGTTAAAATCTTGCTAGCGGTCAAATAATCTTTACCACAAAAAGTTTTATATTACTCTACTCAAGCTTGCGTAGAAATATTTAAAATTCTCAATTTAGATTCAATGATTTTCAACTGACTAAAATCTTATTAAAATTCGAGTAAACTTTAAAAACATTCGATAGTTAAATGCTTTTGTGAGTTGACTTCAACAAATTGAGGTCAAGTTTGTTTACCGTCACTTGTGAATGAAATGTTGTTTCTATTTTTTCTCATTGATCGAATCTAATTAATTGTGTACCGAACTTGTGTTTGTTAATTGAAATGAGTAAAACCAAGCTTTTATTGTTAAAAAATATTTACGATACACAAAGTACTCGTTAAGACGAATCAAACAAGTCTAAACTCGTGGGTTTGTGGCGTTTCATTACACAGTTCCTATGGCCACCTTCCAGCACCATCATCAGATCAGCTCCATGTCATCATAATATTGTATTGTCACGCAATATACGTACATTTAAAAATGCAAAATTCCAGCTCTATCGAAAACCGGGAAGTGGATCAAAAACTTGCAAAATTTGATAACAGACAACGGGACAGGAATGTAAATAGAAGCACTTTCGCGCGCGGCGCTCACTTTTTTGAAACTTGTGATAGAGCACTGTTTTCCCCCATACATTTTTATTGACGTTTATAAACGTTCATGCGTACCTGTATTTATTTGAGTAATTAACAATTATAAGAACATCATTATACGTCGACGTATGGTGACGTTCCGCAAAATGTATTTAATGTATTTAAAAAAAAAACACAACGTCTCGATACGTCGACGTGCAGTTAATTTCGGGAAAAAAAATATCCTTAAAAACGTATTTTTGTTGGTTGTTGGTTGATGGTTGGTCCTTTTTTGGTCACACGCTGAATTATCAGTCACCTTTTTTATTACTTTTCTTCATCTCGCTCGTTTTGTTTTGTTCATCTAAAACAATGGAATTTCTATATTAGACCTAAAATATGTCGCTCAAATATGAAAACAGTTATTGTATTCAATATAATACGTACTCTATTATTTAAATCCAGTAAAAAATATGTCATAACTTACGATTTAGAAGTTTCGTAACTCGCGCGTACGCGCGCGTCGCGTAACGGAGCACAGTCCGACTGACAGTATGGCGACGCGTACTCCAGTTGACGACTATGGACGTTCTGCGTTAGAGGTAGGTGTCTTTTTAGGTGTGAAAAGCACCAACAAAACCCTTAAAATGTTAGTGCTGCGTGACACTACAAAATCAAGATTTTGATATGTTGTGGCACTGTGACGTCACTATACGAATATTATAGGAGAAACGGACGATTCTTTACGTTCTGGCTGATAGAGAAATATAAAATTTGACGTATCGATACGTTGTGCGACATCGTATCTCGGTTTTTTGACGTATCCATACGTCGTGAACGCGAAAGTGTTAAAAATGAATGAGTAATAAGATAAGTTATTCATCATTTTAATACAATATCAATGTAACTGTTAACAGAAAGGGTAAAAAATCATGAAATATTATAAAAACAATTATTAAAGAATTTAAACAAATCTATGAAAATGACGAATGTAATAAGCAATTAAGCTATTGCCAAACAGACAGGCGAAGCGAATGCGATCCGAAGCGTTTTTATTTGAAGCTAGTCACATAGAACATCGAATCGCTTTCGCTTTCCTATGTGACTGAATTCAAACAATTTCATACATTACAAACAAAAACGCATCGCTTCGTGTTCGCCTACCTTATGTGAAAGGTCGTCTTTGACCGGTCGGTTGGCTGAACGATCAACTGCTACGCTGCGTGTCGTGGGTCCGATTCACGGAACAAATATTTGCATGATCTACAAATACTTGTTCTGGGTAACACATACAACATAGGAGAAATCATAAATGACCAACCTAAGGTAACGGGTAACACATACGGCACACGAGAAATCATAGAGTAGAGTTATTTAAAAAATAAACACGAATCCAACATTTAAAACATAAGAAAATTACAAATGGAAGCAATTTTCTAAAAGTTCATCTTTTAAATAATTCGTTGCATTGGATCTCACAGAAAATCCTTTTATGTCATTTCACAAATAACTTCGCTTTATTATGGAATACCCTCACTTAATTATCTCCACTTCCTCAAAAAGACACATAACTGCAATTAAACCTAACTATTAATTCTAACTGCTACCTTTTAATCACGTCATTCTCCGAGTCAAAGTACAGTCGAAAACAAACGGCAAACGGAGAGGAAACAAAAAATAAGCGTAATACGAACAAATGGCGGGCGTTTGGGACAAAAAACGTGGGCCGGTCTTTAATTGATTTAATTTGTTCCGAGTCAAAACTCCGCGGCGGGGAGGTGTTGCCTTGTCGTGTGGAAGTAAAGGTCCTTGTATAATGGAAATGAAGTTTGTTACTGTTTTTTTAGAGCAGCGTTGGTCCAGTGGGATATGCCCTGACTAACGAGTTGCAGGTCATGAACCGTTGGAACATTTGAACCGTTGTAACCCAGCCATTAGCTTTACTTTGTTTTTATTTCATCACCACTGATTTCAAAACAGTAAACGAAGACATCGTGGGGAAACTGTCATGTCCTAGAACCAACAATTTGAAGACATGTGGCATCACCTCAGTCTACTTAGTGGATTATGGCACACTCCTGTGTCGTGTGTCGTGTGTCCCGGCAGTAGGAATATTACTGCTGATAATGACTGTTTTTCTTGAGATTTCTACAGATTTCATTGAAAACCAGAGTCTAACTGCTCAAAACCTGGTAGACCTACGAGTACTATTCGCAGCTAATATGGGTGTTAAATTAGGTGCAGCTTTTTTTTGTCGTGTGATCAAATGAGGATCTTGCCACCAAGGGCGGGAAGAGAGGGACTTTGAGACTTGTACTGACTAAAATCCGCGGTGATCCTACCTTTACGTTCTAGGGTCACAATTACCTGATGAGATCAGGCCCTGCAGTCTCGACAAATATACGGACAAAAATCGCTTGCTAAGTCTAATCGATGTCAAATTCCTTTAATAGATTTTTAACCTTATGCTTTTGAAATAAAGTTGAAAGTTTATTAGAGGAATTTGTCAACGATACGACTTAGCGACCGATTTTTGTCGCTGTCTAAAGTCGAGACTGCAGGGGTTGTGTGGCAGGTATAGGCCGAGTGTGTGACATGACGAAAAGCTTTCAGCTGAAATAACCAACAACCGGTGACGTGCTCGTCTGTATGCACACCGCCCAACTCTTTCTCCCCGAGTTGCGCTTTTCCATTTGTTTTCATTAAAGCTTGTTGTCGCCCGTGACGCTGCGAGCCGACGCGAACATTTATTGACACGCGGTGCAAATAACGCTAGACCTGATTTATCGGATAGTTTTAAAAATACAACGTGAAAATAGTCTGATTCAATTCTGAGAAAATACTGAAAAGGTAAAATTATTAAATGGGTCTTTTATTGTTCATAAACACAGTCATTCTTAAATATAAAAATAAACGGTTTAATTTTTACTCAAAATTATTTTAAAATTCTTTAAAATTAATTTGGAATTATGGTACGTACTCATACTATCAGATTTAAATGTAGAAATACACATAATTCTAGTGAAAGAAGCATTTTGACAGCCACTTAATGTGCATAGCATGATTTACAATATCTCAAAGACGAATTTTCCTATCGATCAAATTGATCCTGTTGTGTCTGTCATGTAAACCATGCTTATGACTCTATTCACGTAAGCAAGCAAGCAAAACCATTGGTCTCGATGATATTTTATAGGTACAGTCGACAAAGTGGAATCATGACCCATTTTGACAATAAATCGTTTGAATCTGTCAAATTGACAAAGATCAAAGTTGTTACCATGGATATGTATGTTTACGCGAATGTGGACCTAATTGTATTTGAATGTCTCTGGGAAAATAAGCTTATGGTGAGTCATAATTCCGCTTGGTCGATTGTACATAGATCTTGGCAGTCGTAACTGCTTATTAGAAGCTCGAAGGTCTGAAATTCAGTCACACCAAGGGGCATCGCAATAATATAATATATTCCACAACTATCACACAACGCTATCTAGTCCCAAGCTAAGCAGAGCTTGTGTTATGGGTACTAGACAACTGATAAACATACTTATATATTTCTAAATACATACATATATTATTATAGATAAATTACACCCAGACACAGAACAAATGATCGTGCTCATCACACAAACATTTGTCCTGGGTGGGAATCGAACCCACGACCTCCGGCATAGCAGCCAGGGTCACTAACCACTAGACCAACAAGCTTTGGATGATTCATGACTCTATTCAATATTCTTCATAGTTTTTCTTATGAGAATGCTAGTTAATTTAGATAGCTGCACCTGGTGGATATTTCCTTTGAAATCCACTTACAATGATCGGTACTTTTCAATTGAAAATTGATTCCCGTTCAAGGCGAATAAAGCGCCATCTAGCGTCGCGTCGCAGTTTTATTGCAAGCGATGAGAAGCCGCTTTGTGATGCAAAAGATTGATGCCTATCTCTTGCACTTCAGAATTTGTGATCGAATAGTGAAATAATGTTCAGATGTGTGTTTGTAGAGAAAGAACAATATTTTAGGAGCTTTGTCAATATCTTTGACTGGCCTGTTGGTCTAGTGGTTAGTGACCCTGACTGCTATGCCGGAGGTCGTGGGTTCGATTCCCACCCAGGACAAATGTTTGTGTGATGAGCACGATCATTTATTCTGTGTCTGGGTGTAATTTATCTATAATATGTATGTATTTAGAAATATATAAGTATGTTTATCAGTTGTCTAGTACCCATAACGCAAGCTCTGCTTAGCTTGGGACTAGATGGCGTAGTGTGTTAGTTGTGGAATATTATTATTATATTATATTATCTTATTAATCTAGCACTTAGTTGTTAAAGATAATAAGTAAAATATAAATATAAAATTTCCCCAGTATCGGAAATCTAGAGTATTTTCAGAGACTGTGGCAATAAATCAATACATAGTACATATTGTTCAAAATTGATTTAACAAGTATTTGAAACAGGTTTAACAGCGTATCAAGGCACAGCTTGTATCTTGGTGACCCGTACATTAGACATTACACAAGGTAGGCATGTATCTATTAGCATAAAACTAAATGTACCTGATTTTCTGTTTTAATAAAATAATCTATTAAGAAATCATCATTATTTGGGTACCGCAAGTTTCAAAGACTCGGAGTATATAGGGTGACTGGTAATTAGTGTACGATAATATAATTAAACACGTTATTGTGCTCATGATAACAAACAAATTTTACTATGGGACAAACCTGAAAACGCGGAAAAAAAATCAGCTGTTCAGTACATTTATGTTTGTTTAATGTACTGAACAGCTGATATTTTTTTCACGATTTCGGCTTTGCTCTCATAATAAAAGTTGTTTGTTATCATGAGCACAATCACGTGTTTAAGTATCGTGCACTAATTACCAGTCACCCTATATATGCTTAATAAAGCATTGGTTTTTTTCTTTTCCTATTTTTCCTCACGATGTTTTCCTTCACCGTTTTGAGGAGCAGTGGTGGTGAAATAAATTACACAAAGTAATGCGCCTGTCTGGATTCGAACCGACAACTCGTAAGTCGGGGCCGATACCACTGGGCCACCACTGCTCTCATTGGTATTGCTAACGACTTATTATATCACCATAGTTATCTGGCGCCGCCCATGAGGGGTCAAATTATTTTGTCAGCAAAACTTTTCTCACTTTATTATAAGAACGTATCTTTTACGAGCAAGTAAAGTCGGGTGAATAGCATGAAATGTATAAAAGAAACGGGTGAATACGTAATGCTAGATGCAATGTGACGTTGCATTGTACGGAATCCGACGAGGATTTTATATCGCTATAGAATGGTGAATACTTTATTCTTCTTCAGTGGTTGTAGAATTGTATTGAAAGAGAGATATATTGCTTTTATGATGTTGTGTTGAGTATATTAGCTTAATTTTCTGAGCATCATCTAACTGCATATACATAAAGTATTTGAAAATATTTTTGGGCTTATCTTTATTATATCGTGAGAAATTATAGACTGGTGACAATTTTAAAATGCCATCAGCTTTATCTATTTAGGACGCCAAAAACGAAGAAAAATAACAAATGCCATTAAGTGTCATAATATACCGTTTTGAAAATTGGTGAAATCATCAAATGAGTCCGTCCACCCAGGGCAGGGCAGGGCAAGAGTGGCTGTCAGACTTATACTGACTAAAATCCACGGTGTCCTTCAAATAGCCCTTTACGATCCGGGGTAGCAGGTTAGTCTCGCGACCCCGGCATGCTGTCGGCTCATAATATACCTGCGATATATTTGTGCATAATACAGGTAGGTATGCATAGCGTTCACCACAGTGACAATGACCAGATTTCAGGCACACGATAAATCCACTTTGATCCTTATTGTCATTGATTAAAAGTTTAAAACACAACAGCTACCTACCCTTCACCACACGTAGGTAACATTGAAAACCAAACAAACGGTGGTACATTTTTCATTGCTATTACGTCATTTGAAACCGCAGCGGTCTCCGGCGCTCACACAAAATGCGGCGTAAAAAACGCCGAGCAGACTGGAAGCACAAAGCATAGAATTTATCGTCCACCTCACGTGCCCGAAACACGCGCACGTGGATGCAGAAACAATTACTGGATACGTCAGATTTTGTTTTAATGCATAACAAAAGTTGGAATACGTTCGAAATTTGAACATTTGGGTTTTTTTTTTCTCTAAAACATTTTGTGGCACTGTGCGAAAGGGACATAATATTGCTACAGGATAATTTTGCTACTGAGCTGCTTTTTTAGTGGTACAATCATCAAATCCCCTTTTTGGATGGAGCGGAAGAGACTGTCATACCTTGGTGACTAGAAGTCTACACCTTCCTATCGGTAGCCCTTTGCTTTCCAGGGCCACGGTATCCTGCTAAGCCAATCCCGTGGTCCAATATCTTTTCAACGTTCTCAATTTCTTGTTCACAATTTTTTAAAGCTTTGACGTTGATATATCCATCTACTTCCACAGTTGGTGATATACCTATGCCTGTTCCAATACAACGTGTAACGTTAATAGCGCAAAACCTCTCGTGGGGTAACTCAGCCAGCAAAAAAAAAATTCATACAAAATGAGAAATTGATCGAACCCATCAGTATGTTTTTTTTTTTTCCAAAAGATTTTGATCAAACATTGTTCAGTAACATGGGCTGAGTTACCCCACGAGAGGTTTTGCGCTATTAACGTTACACGTTGTATATCTCTGTATATATCAATGTATGTTTGTGCATTTATACAGTATACATAAAGAGCAACACTTCTAGCTTGGCTACACCTTCGTAAGTAGCGTTCCGTGGTCCACGTAAACAATGCTTGCTACAGGACAACTTTCCCTTTGCGGTGTATATGGAATGCTTTTTCAGAAGTACACAGTGTGTGGTCGCGAGGCTTTACTAAAGCCTGCCTGTTTAAATATTTCTCAGATTTTACTATTGTATGCCCAATTTAATGGACTATTCGGATTAAATGTATGGAACTTCACCTATTGTTTGCAATTTTCGGCTTTATTGTTTTAAATACGACTGGAAGTTATGTAGAAGTGTGATTATTATTGTTGGATAGTTCATTTTGTTGATTTTGAGGCAGTGGTGGCCCAGTGGTATCGGTCCCGACTTACGAGTTGTAGGTCGTGGGTTCGAACTCAGCCAGGCGTATTACTTTGTGTAATTTATTTCATCACCACTGCTCTCAAAACGGTAAAGGAAAACATCGGCATGTCCTAGAACCGAAAAATTCGAAGACAAGTGACATCCACCAATCCGCCCTGGGCCCGCGTGGTTGATTATGGCCCACTTCCTCTCACAGAGAGGAGGCCTGCGTCCCAGCAGTGGGAACATTAAATAGGCTGTTGATGATGATGATGACAGTTCATTTTGTTCACTTTTTGTTTATTTTATTGATTAAAACTTGAATAAGTAATATTTGTACACCTGATTGGCTGGTTGGACTAATGAAGTGAAAGTGCTACGGTTGTGTCGTAGTTTCGATTCAGAAATCAAGTAAAGTGGTATTGAATTTTATCATCAAAAGGCTATCAGTTTATTTTTCACAAGACTTGAGTAAAAACAGTCGTGATTTTGTGCTGTGCGTCCTTATCTAAATAAAACACAATATTATCGAGATTACAAGTCAAGTAATTGCAAATAATGGGACGTCATTTTCTTTTTTTTTTTTTTTAAGGTGGTAAAATCATCAAATGAGTCCTCCCGCCCTGGGTGGGGCGGAAGGGACTGTCAGACTCTTACTGACTAAAATCCACCCGTGTTCCTTCCTATGCCCTTTACGTTCTGGGGCCACGGTATCCTAAAGGGTTAAGAAAAAACCCGCGACCCCAGCAGGCATTTGGCGCGAAACACGACGCGCCACCGACCCGGGCTTGGTCCTTCGGACGGCGAGTTACCCATCACTCACCGTCCGCAAGCCCGCTCCGCCGCTGTGCCCTCTGCTAATCAGAGGGACACGCGTTGGAGCGTCCACACGACAGGCTATTCGCATACGGGCAAAGAGACCACTTAGGCACACAGTGCTTAAGAAAGAGTTTTTGCCCGCATCCCAGGGTGCACCGGCCCGAAAAACTGGTCTTCCCCCCGGACGTATCCGAGAAGGAACTCCAGTCCACGGGCGCACGTGGAGGTTTCCTGTCATAGCACCCCAATAATGGGACGTCATAGGAAGTTAATGGTGGATAATGTTGTACAGCAAAATAAATGAAAAAAACATAATTCTAATCAAGGTTCATTTAGATATAAAAAAAACAAACAAGATTGCGTACTTGTATCTAATAAGATGATGATGGCAATTCTCTTTACTTATAGTAAGGCAAGCATTTATTTACGTACTAGCTGTAGCTACCGGTTTCAACCGCGTGTATCTCGTAAATTAATCCACGGCACAATTAAAATTAACTATGTGTTACTCCCAACTATAACCTATCTCTGAGACAAAGATCAAGATCCGTTATGCCATTTAGACGAAATTCTAGGAAACTTTTGTTTTGAAAGTGTGGATTTCTTATGTACCTAACCCATATAATTCATTCAACAAAATAATCCAGTAATTCAAAGCTACAACTGCTTATTACGACAAAACGTTTTGTATGACGTGGCACTCGGCGTACACGCCCTTAAAATTTCTTGGAGAAAATATTAAAACTTTAAGACTGCACGTTAAAAACTTTTCTCTCAAAACCCATCAATCCTGAACAAATAAGACTTCAGGACCGATTAACATCTTGCTCTTTAAAAAATCAACGGTAATTCTGAAAGGAAAGTTGCCGGCAGGTGCAGTCCTAGACGCATCTTCACGCCTTGCCCGACGGGACCGACGCAGCTCTTGTAATCCCTTAAAGTGCTCAAAGTGAGAAAATAAGGGTTAAGTTTTAAAAGCACTCTGTCTGGCTGGGGTTGTGGTGCAGATGAACTGGTGCAAGCGATTTAGATGGGGCTGGATGGAAAAGTCTTTAATCATTTTTTTTAAACCATTGTTGTGCCATTACTGAGCAAAGAATGTTATGGTTTTAAGTTCAAGATGACGCACGAAAAAAATACTTGGTGTATTGTTTTAAGCGGTTAAAATAATTAAACGATAGAAAAATATATGTATTGTATTGATAGTAGAAGAGAACCATCGGAAAACATACAATAGTGTTAAAAATCTGTGATCAATACAAAGTTTCGACGCCAAATATAAAGCTTACAACTAAGAGCGATGAATTCGAATTTAAAAAATCCGTTGTAAAGTGCGCATCCTATATCATCATCATCAGCCTATTAATGTTCCCACTGCTGGGACACAGGCCTCCTCTCTGTGAGAGGGGGTGGGCCATAATCCACCACGCGGGCCCAGTGCGGATTGGTGGATGTCACATGTCTTCGAATTTTTGGTTCTAGGACATGCCAGTTTCCTCACGATGTTTTCCTTCACCGTTTTGAGAGCAGTGGTGATAAAATAAATTACACAAAGTAATACGCCTGCCGGGATTCGAACCCACGACCTACAACTCGTAAGTCGGGGCCGATACCACTGGGCCACCACTGCTCTCATCCTATATACTTTTCATTAATTGTTTTTAAAGTCAGAATTATTGATATAAAGATTTGGAGAAGAAAATTTAAATGTCGTTTAAATTTTCTATTTTCTAGTCCATATCTGTACATGCACACATACATTTTATTACTATAACCTTAAAAAGTCCGTGTTACACATTTAAAATATAGTTTAGAGTTTTATATTTTAATTCCCGCTAAACGCCAAGTCTTTATTTACTAACACAGTACCCGCTGTTCTCTTTTTACTTATACCACACACTGAGAACGTACATACGACAATCGGATCGGGTTTTAAATAAATAATGAGGGAACGGTAGCAGCCGGTACGTCACGACACTTTGATGCTTTCTTTTAATATACCGCCTAATAAACGTTCGGACACACCGGCTTCCTTTGAGAATAAGAACTTTATTGATTGCAGCTATTGAAAGCTGATTGTTGTTTTAAGAAGTTACTTTTGACTTTTTAAATTGTTGTAATTGAGTTTGGAAAGTTTTTTTTTTTGTTAAACTGTTACAAAACTTTGTTTAGTAGTTTTCTTTGTAATAGTTTTTTTTTATTATTATTGGGGGAAGTCACCATGTTGGACTGTTAAACTACTTTGACGCTTTTCTTTACATAACCGCTTAATAAACACTCGAATATGAGAATTATTCGGTTTTTAGTAATTGTAGCTATATTTTTTTTTAAGTTGGTTGAAAATTGTGGTCCCAATAAAAAGTTTAGTGATATATTTGAATTTTTAAATACCTAGTTGTAAGTTGTAGTAAGTGGGATCGTTAGTTTATGAAACAGTTTTCTTTTAAACTGTTTCAAAACTTTGTTCTAATTTCCTACCACATTTTTCTTCTTGTAACAATTTTTTGTACACTATGAATGTGTAGACTTTACATTTATATAAACCTTGTTTGTTTCGTTATGCAGTCACTTTGAAAATTAAAATCTTTTTTGTTACAGTATTATGATTTCTTATTGTTTTTAGATTATTGTCTACAGAGTATCTCTATTTAAAGAAAACACACCACAAAGATTTTTTTTTTATAACGTTCTATTTAACAATTTTTATCAATTTATTCTAGTAATCACAAACTGATAACTAGGTCAGAAAAATGTTAATATATTCAAATTAATATTTGTTATCTATTATATAAAGTAGAACCTTAGAATGTCGAAATGTTATAATTATACACTCTAACAAAATTCCCTAACCTGGTTTCTCCTACTCAATCAGACATGATTACATGCTTCATAAACCAATAGAAGGAAATACGTCTCAAATATAAAGGAACACTATAATTTCCGAGACATATTAGTAAATAGCCGACAGTCGGCAAGGCGGCGTCGTTTGACGCTAAGTATACCTTTGTGGTGGACCGCTCTTTGTAATGCTATTCCTGTAGGTGATTGTCGGTAATTACTGATGCAAAAGGCAAATTGTTGGAATATCCGACAGCTATCGAGAACTAATTGTCGCAATTAAACGACGCCTTTGTAGACTGATTTAAAATTCTTTTGTCTATTTCAAAATAGATTTTGTTTTACTTTGATGTGCGGTTTATAAATGCTGCAATCATTTTTCCTGGTTTAAAAATTCTTTATTTAAAACATCCTATTGTATTACGTACAAGTACAGGACTTGGCCAGAGCGAATTGAAACGGAACTAATATTTTTGTTTCTGACAACGTTTTTAAATCCTGATATTTGATGTAAACAAAAACCGCAGGTTTGTTAGACGTATTATTGTGCCATAAAACTAACATAATAAGTGAAAAAAATAAAATAATTCAAAGTGCTGGTAGCGCGAAGACAGTGGCGACTTCCGATTTTCTACACTTTTTTGCCAAGCTGTAGCTACTACAGTTTCTGTTTGTTGCTACGAAAGGCAAATAATAAGCGACGTAGCATTTCCGTAGCGACGTCGTAGCAGCTGCTACGAATGTTATATTTAATGTTTGCCTGTTTGTTTAAAGTAGATTAAAAATTGTATTTTGTATTGTGCTAGTTTTTGTTTAGTTCTCCATAGAATTAAAGTTTACTTTATAAAAGTCGTTCTTCTGTCGAAACCTCTATGCTTGTACATAATACGATTTTTTTCTTATGGCTTAAATAAAGTGTATTATGAAACATACGTTATGGGAGATATTTTTTTTATCATGCCCAATAAAAAAAATGCTGTACAATTTTCCAGTTATCAAGTTTGGTAGCTGGATAACTAGTGAATATGCATAATCCAACCTTTATTGCAAATGCGAATGTTTTGTTTAGATGGATAGTTGATTTTCAATTACATTCCCGTAGACATTAATTATGTAACAAAACACGTTGAGTTGATTTTGATTGATAAAATTAATCAAAATATTCGTTTGTTACAAATGTCAACTGTTATACTATATTTATTTATATTATACCTTCACGCAGGGGAATCCGCTGGTAACTATAAGCATGACTGAATCCATCTTTATTATGAGTAAATCACAAAACTACACATGAATTCAGAAACATTATAATCTTCAAACTTAACAACATCATCTCAACTAGTAGTACTCACTTCGTCTGCTACTCCATTACCCCTACCGCAGCCGTCAAAACGTTCTCACCATTCGGTTATCTGGTTAAATGTAGTGTGCCGGCAATATTTCACGTTCCTTCCGCCCGAGTGGTTGCAACTTGTGAGTTGGTCGCTGGTTACTGGTAGGGTCATCCAGCGAATAAAATTATGGAGATGGAGTTATTGGGCAATCTTGGAATTAATAGTCATGGAATGGTTTTTAAAATGTATTTTTGGAGTATTTTTTGAAAAGGTTTACGATACGCAGACGTTAATGAGTATATTTGGAGTTGGGAGTAGAGTTTGGAGAATAATTATTTGAATAATGAAGTAGAGTTTGGAGAATAATTATTTGAATAATGATTTCTAACTTTCAATTTCGGTTTATTAGAAATAGCAGGTACCAATAGACCAACATAACTGTTAATTGACAGCGTGTTATATGTGTAGTTTATAAAAATATTATCATTTTGATTACCTATAGTGTTACATTTAACTTTCAAATACTTATCTAATAAATTTTATAAGATCAAAAAACATTTTAAGTGCCAAAGAAAAAAAAAAACATTTTATTATTAAGGACAGGTTAGGTTACTTCTAGGGCTTCTTCAATTGAAATCTGTAATAGGTTAACAACTTCTAAAATATAATGTTTCAATAAATACTTTCCAATACCACTCAAACAACTCAAAACTAACCAGACGCACAAGAACAACCGACCAAACGATACTATCATCATTTTTGTCGGCAAAAACTAAATGATTCACCGACCACACCTTCGACAGGTCCTCGATATATCAGCGAACAAAGGAGACTGGTGTTGAAGTGTGAGCCGCGGGTCACATACGGGATATAAATAGCCCCGTGTTGTCCCGGGAAATTTGCGGGAAATTGATAGCGGTCCCAACCCTATTTGCATTTTTTTTTCTATTTACAAGTGTACCTTTTGTCGCGGAATAAATGTTGGTGAGCCACGTTTGTTATATTTTTAAAATATGCTCAAAGGGCGGTAGATATTTGTTTTTTTTTTGTTGTCGAATGTGGGTGAGAGAATGATGTGGGCTATTTTGTGGGTGATTGAAAAATGTGCGGTTTTTGCTTTGATACAAAACATGCAATTCGTATCTGTCAAAATGCTTTCAAAGGGAAATTGACGTTTGATAAAAATATTAATCAAGTGTCGCTGAAAATCAATCAGTCAGTCACATACCTAGTGACTGGCTAGTAATATATTATGTATATTAGTGTTCATGCTTCGTTGTTCAACTGACAAGAAAAAAACCACAAATTAGATGTAAAAACTAAAAAGACGATGCCTAAATTAGTATGGAGTTATGCCCCAGTAAAGCTCAGAGTTTAGATATAAACAAAATACAGTTAAAAAGTTTTTATAAGACATATTTCTGAATTCTGATTACCACTGGGGCAGATATAGGTATGGTTTTCACAATTTCATTTCCTCGTAGTAAACAAAAAAATATGAATTAACTCAAAACTGCAAATTGCCAACTTCACACCTACTTTAGACCGAAAAAATCCTTCACCATAACACCAAGTCTTACCACAAATTCCCATGTATATTAATGAGAGTGCAAACAAAAGAGGTTCCCTTGGGCCCCGAAACAGGCGACATCGGCGAAATCTCCTAGTATTTGCGAACAGGGGATTACCGCCTGCCCTCCGCCCTAGAGTACTGCCGACAAATATTGACATTTCGCTGTTTTAATGCCGACGTCAAACAATCGACGATTTAGGTGGCACTCCCGTTGATGTTGCTGCATTTGGATGTTAATTGTTGAGGTATTCGACTTCTAAAGGTGAGTAGTAAGGTAGAAGTTGTGCTCAAGTTAAAAGTTCTCTTTTTAAAAGACTTTTAAGAAATTGTACGCAATAAAAATGAATTGAACCTGTTGCTATCAAATTAAAAGTGTTGATTGATATATCTATAAATTCATGATTTTATAGAGTTGTGAGCCAGCCCTAATTAAGATAGGTATTTATCGTACAAATATTTTTAATAAACATGTTCATTATCCACAGTTAAAATAACATAATGTCTCCTTAACTGATGTGAAGAATTATGTAAGAAAAAGATTCCGACGAATTGAGATCCTCCTCCTTTTTTTGAAGTCGGTTAAAAATCTTGTATTTTGCATTTTTCAGTATCAAATCCCGACACATTACCGCGAGCCCAGCCTCTCGATGGAACGATAGCGCACACCACAAATAAGGGGCTCTCATTGTTCGAGCCAGCCAGCCCGCCCCAATGGCGGCGCAGCCTTTTTTTACTTTTCATTTATTTCGCGCTTCTTAATTCCTCACACAGTAAGAGATAATACCCGGAGCGTGTTTGCTGTACATCAAAGTGGCAGATGTATACTTTTTCATGTATGTTTGAATGGAATCTTTGAGGTGTGGTGATATTAAAAAAAATGTAGGTATGATTGCGAACTAAAAGATGTAGATAATGTTAGAAACAATGGGGGAAAAGTAGTACTGTTACTTGAATGCAGTATGACAAAGTGTTAGTTATTTGATCTTTAGGTAAACTAACAATTATTTATAAGTCTATCCTATAATTTTAGGTGTTTGCGAAAAAAATAAGCCAAGATAAGATTTTAAACGGCATAAATGTCCTAGAACCAAAAATTTGAAGACATGTGACATCTACCAACCCACACTGGTCCCGCGTGGTGGATTACGGCCCACTCCCTCTCACAGAGAGGAGGCCTGCGTCCTAGCAGTGGGAACATTATAGGCTGATGATGATGATGATGAAATTTTCCACAGGGTGAGGTTCAGATTCTATTTCAAATCTCTGACACTTCGCGCTCTGCGATCGATTTGATAGTCCCCACAGAGGCTTTACCACGAGCTCTTAACGCGATCCAATGTAGGCTGTGGGAGAGAGATGGCTAACGCTAGACGACTTGTATAGCTTTGTCTCTTTCCCACAGCCCAAAATGGATCGCGTTAAGAGCTCGGGGTAAGGCCTCAGATTGCACAAAGCAAATTGAGGAACGCTCAGTCTTGCCTCGGTCTATCCCGTCTGTCCAGCGCATACATACATATGTGACCTTCTTATTTAGGATCTACGTTTGCTATAAAATAATATTTATACAAGAAATAATGAAATACTATCCTCCTGACAAGGGCCAATCCCTTTATGTACATACTTTACATACCCCTTGTAAGTTTAGGGCTACTCAGAAGCCCTAACATAAACTATTTCCATTTTGCACCATCCTGAATTTGTAATTAACTACATTGGTAACTGGCTTCCCTTAGTTACAAGGGCTGTGTTCCTGAACGTATCTACGAGTACTACCTATAGTAAATTTAAAAGTTTGTGAGGATGGATCGATGTTTTATGTTCCAGGGTGACCTCTTAAATTCAAATTCTTTATTTCGAGCTATAAACTCATATTAGGGGGTTAGTAACATTGTTCTTAAAATTAGTGTTTGTAAACAACACGATACGAAGAAACATGTAACTGACAGCAGTGGGTTATTACCTATAAGGACAATCCACTCTGCCAGCAATCATCCTCAGAACCCTGTTAGGGCTATCCGAGCGACCAAAGATGCTGCGCGTTTCTGCATTATGGTGTAAAACAGTCTACCCCAGCCGCCGCAAACATCCCTGATGCACTACAACGCCATGGCAACCCCATCAGTTTTCTGAAGGCGTTAATATTGGACACGGAGAAAGCAGCTTAAGACAGCCTCGATTCGGTAGGCGTTTGGCTCTATAGGAGCTCCGACAATTTTCTGACAGCTCATTGAGGCGCGCGTGGAACACGAAACGCCGTCTACCTGGGCATGGTCCTTGATGTAACGGCAAGCTAGCTACTCGCCGTCCACATGAAAAAAAAAAAAATAAGGAAAATCAGGTTGAGCTTTGACATAATTATGTATACATTTTATCACGTGAGATAATTACCGAACTTTACGCAACCACACTATTGACATGAACTAGTATGTATAAAAGAAGAAATTTAAATGTACAAAGAGCGCATATTCTGCAAGTTATTTAATGTATTTACTATAGGTATTTATTGTTACATTGCCAAATCAATTAAAACTAATTTATAATATATAATAAATACAAACAAAAAATATTTGACAGTTATTAGCAACATTGCCAACTTTCTGGTTATGCGGCCTTAAAAATAATGTCTGTTTTTGTATTTCTTTGAATCCCAAGATACATCGATTCTTAAAGTATTATACGCTTGTATGACAAATCACGTCTCTTTCACCAATAAACATATATATTATTAAATCAAACATCGTTTTTGGTATCTATATTTTAAAGGTAAGCAGAAACAAAATGTTAGAAGTCCTCTTATTTTTCATGTAGCAAAGCCTCTAGGGAGGTCAAATATATGATTGTAAGTTATAGTAATGTTTTCTACCTCCAAATCAAGATATATTTGAAAATAAAACATTTTTCTTCACTTCTTTATTTTTTTCCTTTTACTTTCCCTCACAAAAGCAATAAAAAGTCGTTTCTATTAATTCCGTTCTTGTAATTTACTGTCATAAATATCTAATTCACATTAATTTTATAACAGCAACCTGTTGTGATTGCATGGTATGACAATAGCGAGGTTTATTCTACTTTGAACCTTCATGTTTTCTCTTTTATAATTTATACACTATTGTGGCTGTGTTAAATTAACCTTTGTTTGTTTTTTTTTTTACATGAAATTAATTTTATCGAAAAGATTATCACTTTTATGATGTTATTTGATTTAGTGTCTTGATTAATATTTTGGATCATTTCATTATAATATGGGAAGGAAAATGTCTGGGCAGCGGAAGTGGGTCGAATCTAATGAAATACTGACTGCTATTGATAAATAGTTATCAAAAGCAGTCAGTATTTAGCTTTATTTAAAAAAAAAAATGGCCAATTGCACCCATTTCTGTGAACAACTCATACTTGACCAAAAATTAAAAACGCCAAAATTGTTAACATCAAAAAAGAGCTAAAGTTTCCTAAGAAAGTTTCCCTGTATCTCTTATGGATTCGGATTTCTCCCGTTTGGAAAATTTTAAAGAAACACCCTATATAATCCTTGATTACACAGAAACACACAACTCCATCATTTTCGTTTTCAAACTATTAAAAATTGTAACTTTTATAGAAATTATGTTAAATTTTCTTCGGACTAGGAAAGCATGGTGCCTAGGGAGTCACGCCACAGCATTTCTCATAGCGATTTATGATTTTATAGTTTTATTGTGCTATTCGCTCGCGGCCGCGCTCAGCGGGGCTCTAACAGCGCTTTTTTGTGTATTGTTGATATAACATCTAAATGTAAATATTTGGGTCAGAGTTGAATATTTTGCGTGCTTTAATTTGTACGTGACGGCAAAATCAATGTTTTTCCTGTTCTCTTTTTATATTAATCATCTCTGTCCTTGAATTAAAATAAATTAAAAAGGCAAGGTTGACATAATTATTTATATAAAATGATTTATTCAATGGGTACAAAAGCAAGTAAACATTCCTCATGATCCTTTTATATTTTTCTTTATTCCTAATAGAGATCATTCCATCAAAACTTCAATTGAATCTCATATTCCAATTCAAAACGACATCTAATTCAAGACGAGCTATTCAGTCGCAGATGTTAAAGAATTTACAAACAAAATTTTCTTTTTCATTCACCCTGCCTGATATTCAAATTGCGGTGAGGGGAGGCTTCAAAGGCTATAATTACGAGTGGCCATTTGGGGTCCTGACGTCATAATCCGCCGAGTAATTTCACGCTTTTGAATGATACCAAACATGTGCATGATGTGTATTAATATTTGGTTTTCGGAGGCTGGCAACCCGCTGCCATCGGAAGTTGTGGGATAGGAAATTAAAATTGTGAACGCTTATGCACAATGTTGTTCCCAAAACATGTTATTTGACCATTAATATTTTGTTACACAATTAAAATTTTAAAGAGGTGGAATTTGAAACATAAATTAACAATGTTCAGAACGTCAAAGCCCTTATCGCATTCAACAAATTGCTCACACGACAACAAAACACAACACCAACACAAATTGCAAAAAAGTAAATCTTGTTAGCGAAAACCGAAAGTTCAGAATTAAATTGCATTCAAATATTTCAAAGGTTCGTTTAGAATCCACAAAAAATTCACAAAATGAAACATTTTAAATTCTAAATAAACGGTTGAATGCATCGTTAACAATACCTCTAGAGAGAAGCGAAATAAAATTTGCGACTACAGAATTGAATTTCACTCGATAATCGCTTCTAATTGTGCGGCGCTTAAGGGCTAGATTTGCATAATTTTTGCTCGGGCCGATCCCGCGGGAACGTTTTATGAATTTTGCATAAATAAATATAAATTGCGACGCCTTTGATACGGAACACTATCGAGTTTGGAAGTTATCTCATACTCTGCGAGAGTGTTGCGGCAGATTCTCAGTTGGACAACTTTATCCGTTGTTTGAAAAGTGCGAAATAGTTAGATGCTCGCAAACATGTCTAAATTTTCAGTTTGTTTCTAGTTTACCGCGTGTTGTGCACGCATTTTCCCGTTCGGTACAAAGAAAACTTGCGGAACTTTTAAAACTTTGGCGTGTCTATCAGCATTATCATCTTTTAAGCAACTTAAAAACATAATACAATGTTTAATAGTGTTCCTTTTATAAATGGGTTTTATGTAATGTTTTTGCACGTCATTCCTATGAATCTGCTCTAGATTTTGATGTATCCTAGTAGAGAAGTCTCTGAGAAGGTACATAAAAATCTGCAGAGCAAAGATTTTTTTGAGACCCAGTTACAGAGTGACTCTAATACGCCCGCTTGCTTCACTTAATCCTGTAACTTGAATCTACCTACCCCATTATTCTTATAGAAGTTTATGAAACCTTATAAATAACGTCTTACTTTAACCCGCAACCACATATTTCCACTCATGAAACCGCAGAAATCACATGAAAAATAAAAAGAACTAACCCTCGATAAATTCCATTTATCAGCTTTCAAAATCCCATTAAAAACTGTCGCGAGAACCGAAGTATTTTTCACACATTCCTTACCAATAACAAGTTCTTTGAAAGAACTTTCAAAGTTCTTTGAGAGTTCTTTCACGGCCAATACGTGCGGCGTGTGGAAGCATTTCGTTTGGAGTACAGTCGGCTCAATAAGTTATGAAGCCTTTTAATTCAGTTTTTGTATTATTTTCCTTCGCGCGTCGGCCGAAGGAGTTGTAATTGAATTACACGGCTTACCCGAGCACAGGGGACAGAGAAAGGAATTGTGTTTGTTTTTTTTTTATTTGTTGTTCTTTTTTCAATTAAGAAGTTTAAATAGTACCACGCAGGTTTTGAATTCAATTTAGAACGAATTCCTCCAATGAACATGAACACGTTATTAAAGATGATTCACGCTACATCGTGCCGTGTTCGGACCGTGCCCCGTTTGGGCCCCGGACGGGCCACGGTCGAACATTGTGATGTTCTTTTTGTATGAAGTGATTCATGCTTGAGACCCGGGCGGGACACTTCGTGGGCACGGACGATTCACGGTTACCTTATTATTACTTATACTGTCTATCTGTAAAATATTCAGCGATGTGAAGTTTTGTAGATTTTTACCTGAAGTTAAATGTATAATTATATTTTGCGGTCAAAAAGAGGATCTTATCTAAACTAGTTTTTCAGTTTAAAACTTTAAAATAAATAATTATTTTTTGACCAATACAAACACAGGTAGACTGGACTGAATAAGATTTTACAAGATTTTTTTATATAAATCATAGAATCAGGCGTTACTTTGCGGAAATTCATGAAATAAAATGTTTTGTCGAGGAATTAGAAAAAGATATTTTTCAAAACGTTTAAGGTTTTTTAGGATTTTTCCTATTTATACATTCAAACTACTTTTCGATAAAATTCACAGCAAGCAACATAAAAGCTAAATAAATTGCAGAATAATGCCTTGCATTGTCCTCTCCATGTCCTCTATTCCGATACAAACTTATATCAGCAAGAAGGGCAGTCCTCGGAAGACGATTCCTATGGATTCCTGCGCTTCCAAGGAGTGCTTACATAAGGACGACTCATGTTACTAATATTATAAGCTTTACTGTAATATTTTGTTTTTATTATATTTTTGTAAGCTTCAGGTTTCGCTTTTGGGGTTATTGGACTGATTTCCTTTATACGCGGAGTTAATCAGTATCTTTAGGGCTAATATTATTAAATTAAAAAAAAGTAAAACACTTATAATTTTCGTAACCTAAATTCCAATATTGCTACGCTTTGCTACAAACCTCTACGCTCGTAGCAAATGCCTACGCCGCGTAGCCTCACTACGTTGCTAAGCTATTATGTCGTTTTCGGTTACAACTACGGATACCGATTTCTATAATGAACTATTGCATAAAGCAAAATTATATTATGTGTGTAATATACAATTTATAATATTCAATTTTACAGTAACATTTTGTTACTGTAAAGACTGAATTAAGGTAAATCCTAAGTTTTTGCCATGATTAGTATAAGTTTTCATTGCAATTTTCTCTTTGAAAGATCTTTAAACCATTGTTATTAGTAGATAGGTATCTCAATGATAGAATATTAAGTAGAATTTTTAGATCTGAATAAAAATATAACAATGTGATAAGACTAATGCAATGTTATGATAACATCTTTCCTTGCTAACCTTTATAATTTCTGTCAATGAAAAAACGATTGAATCTATGCTATTATGTAAAACATATTTACGCTAGTAACAGCACATGAATTTCAACCTATACATAAATAAATAAAAATACCTTAACATTACAAAGCCAATGTTCTCATATTTACAAATGCGCACATTCCACAATAGGTTTATTCGTACATTTTACACGATTACATTGAAAACGCACGAGTTGGGATTAAAAAGACTAAGTGAAATGTTTTCGTACTGTAATCCTGTATTTATACTGAAATTATTGTGTTTTACTTAATATGCTGTATGTTTTGTTTTTTAATGAGTCGGTAATTGGGTTAGTGTAACGTTAAATAGGTACTGTTTTGTTTAGATTAATTTTGAGTACAATGCGGGTTTGTTGATTCTTATGTAACCGAATGCCCGAATTTTGTTGCCGTTTTTCATTACACATTTTTTTTAATTTTAATGAGACAATATTTTCTGAAGCGTGGTGTGAAAATGTTTGCATGAAAATATTCTTAAATCACAAAACTTTTTTTTTGTTGAATTCAGTACATTTAATTATGTCCATAGATAGCTTAATCGATATCATGTTTACTTTGCAAAATAAAAGAAAACTCTATTTGAAAATCGGAAAACTATCGAGAAAATTATTGGTCGGCCAATTTTATTTCATTTGATATCTTGCACATCAGACGTTCTGTGTCAAAATTCATAAATTTTCACATCGTCAAAAAAAAAAGTGAATACTTGTATTAAGGGCTGATTTTTTAATAGTCAGATGACTCTTATCTGAGGAATAAAAATGGCGGTTTGACAGCTCATTTCTAGAAAATATGTCAAACTGCCATTTTGATTCCTCATATAACAGTTAACTGACTATTGAAAAATCAGCCCTAAGTAGAATAAATAAACAAAATTATAAATTATGTAACAACCTTGTTACAGAATATACTAAGTCAAAGGAAATGCTCCCTACACAAAATGCACATATTCGCACAGCAAGCAATCTTATGAAATGCACACTAATTTCCCTCCCTAGCTCCTAAGGCTTCCTTCTTTCCTTACCCCAACTATGAATACCATCATCAGACCGGGCGATTATCATATTTCACGTTTATTATATTTACAATCAATTCTCTGCACCACAATCTTAATACTCCTAATTTAAAGTTCAATTTGGCTTGTGTTAACCGCAACAGAATTTGGTTTTGGAAATGCATCTGCAAAGTTACGTGCTGTTAGTGTCAACTTTATTGCTTCAGCCTTAAGATCGATTTTATTGTGTGACAAGTGCATAAAAGGTTTTGTTGTGGTGCTCGTAGTAACAAAGGGTGTTCGCAACAAGTCTCAAGTCGTCGCGGACTCCCCTCAAGTTTGTATGAGGTTTGTCTCATATACGTCAAAGTATTTGCTGAAAGTATTAGAGCGTTTATGGGGTTGTTTCCATTGAAGGCTTTTCTTTTAAGATATTGAATATTATTTACAATTTTTGGTAGAAAATATCTTGCGGTTGTGATATGAATTCATGTTTAAAAAATGTCTCTAGTCCAGGTCAAAGGTGACTGAGACAAAACCTACGATGGCGCAAACTTACCCAGAAGAAAAAAGACAAAGAAAAGAGACATGATTTTGTAGTTCAATCTGAATGTATAAAATTTTAATTATATCGAAATAATATATTATGATTTCATTGTACAATGCAATAGCATTGTAGAACCAACC